>JAWNLJ010000036.1:0-421696 GCA_035042365.1 Drosophila dives | reverse complement strand
TATGGATTACGTCATCCAGTATTTGGATTACGTAATCCGGTATATGGATTTCGTCATCCAGTATTTGGATTACGTAATCCGGTATGATATTAGCTGATATCAGCTGATATCATCGATGATAACAGCTGATTATCAGCTGATATCAGCTGATATCAGCTGATATCAGCTGATATCATCGATGATATCAGCTGATATCATCGATGATATCAGCTGATATCATCGATGATATCAGCTGATATCCGATCGGATATCAGCTGATATCATCGATGATAACAGCTGATATCATCGATGATATCAGCTGATATCATCGATGATAACAGCTGATATCATCGATGATAACAGCTGATATCCGATCGGATAACAGCTGATATCATCGATGATAACAGCTGATATCATCGATGATAACAGCTGATATCATCGATGATAACAGCTGATATCATCGATGATATCAGCTGATATCATCGATGATATCAGCTGATATCATCGATGATATCAGCTGATATCAGATGATAACAGCTGATATCATCGATGATAACAGCTGATATCATCGATGATAACAGCTGATATCATCGATGATAACAGCTGATATCATCGATGATAACAGCTGATATCCGATCGATATCAGATGATATCAGCTGATATCACGATGATAACAGCTGATATCATCGATGATAACAGCTGATATCATCGATGATAACAGCTGATATCCGATCGGATATCAGCTGTTATCATCGGATGATAACAGCTGATATCATCGGATATCAGCTGTTATCATCTGATATCAGCTGTTATCATCTGATATCAGCTGTTATCATCTGATATCAGCTGTTATCATCTGATATCAGCTGTTATCATCGGATATCAGCTGTTATCATCGGATATCAGCTGTTATCATCTGATATAATCTAAAATCAGCTGTTATCATCTGATATCAGCTGTTATCATCTGATATCAGCTGTTATCATCTGATTATCCTCTATATATCATAGAATATCGGCTGTTATCATCGGATTACGTCATCCAGTATGTGGATTACGTAAGCCAGTATTTGGATTACGTCATCCAGGATATTGGATTACGTCATCCAGTGTTTGGATTACGTCATCTGGTATATCGGATTACGTCATACAGTATATCGGATTTTGTCATCCAGTATTTGGATTACGTAATCCGGTATGATATTAGCTGATATCAGATGATATCCGATGATAACAGCTGATATCAGATGATAACAGCTGATAACAGCTGATATCAGATGATAACAGCTGATATCCGATGATAACAGCTGATATCAGATGATATCAGATGATAACAGCTGATATCAGATGATAACAGCTGATATCAGATGATAACAGCTGATATCAGATGATAACAGCTGATATCAGATGATAACAGCTGATATCAGATGATAACAGCTGATATCAGATGATAACAGCTGATATCCGATGATAACAGCTGATATCCGATGATAACAGCTGATATCAGATGATAACAGCTGATATCCGATGATACCAGCTGATATCCGATGATATCAGCTGATATCCGATGATATCAGCTGATATCAGATGATAACAGCTGATATCCGATGATAACAGCTGATATCCGATGAGAACAGCTGATATCCGATGATAACAGCTGATATCCGATGATATCAGATGATATCCGATGATAACAGCTGATATCTCGATGATAACAGCTGATATCCGATGATAACAGCTGATATCCGATGATAACAGCTGATATCCGATGATAACATCTGATATCTCGATGATAACAGCTGATATCCGAAGATAACAGCTGATATCCGATGATAACAGCTGATATCACGATGATAACAGCTGATATCAGATGATAACAGCTGATATCACGATGATAACAGCTGATATCAGATGATATCAGATGATATCAGATGATAACAGCTGTTATCAGATGATAACAGCTGATTCAGATGATAACAGCTGATATCCGATGATAACAGCTGATATCCGATGATAACAGCTGATATCCGATGATAACAGCTGATATCCGATGATAACAGCTGATATCCGATGATAACAGCTGATATCCGATGATAACAGCTGATATCCGATGATAACAGCTGATATCAGATGATAACAGCTGATATCAGATGATAACAGCTGATATCAGATGATAACATCTGATATCAGATGATAACAGCTGATATCCGATGATAACAGATGATAACAGATGATAACAGCTTATACAGATGATAACAGCTGATATCAAATGATAACAGCTGATATCAGATGATAACAGCTGATTTTAGATGATAACAGCTGATATCCGATGATAACAGCTGATATCAGATGATAACAGCTGATATCAGATGATAACAGCTGATTTTAGATGATAACAGATGATAACAGCTGATATCCGATGATAACAGCTGATATCCGATGATATCAGATGATATCCGATGATAACAGCTGATATCCGATGATAACAGCTGATATCCGATAATATCAGATGATATCCGATGATAACAGCTGATATCCGATGATAACAGCTGATATCCGATGATAACAGCTGATATCAGATGATAACAGCTGATATCCGATGATAACAGCTGATATCCGATGATATCAGATGATATCCGATGATATCAGCTGATATCAGATGATAACAGCTGATATCCGATGATAACAGCTGATATCAGATGATAACAGCTGATGTTAGATGATAACAGCTGATATCATCTGTTATCAGCTGTTATCACATGTTATCACCTGTTATCATATGTTATCACCTGTTATCATCTGTTATCATATGTTATCACCTCTTATCAACTGTTATCACCTGTTATCACCTGTTATCACCTGTTATCATATGTTATCACCTGTTATCATCTGTTATCATCTGTTATCATATGTTATCACCTGTTATCACCTGTTTTCATCTGTTATCATATGTTATCACCTGTTATCACCTGTTATCACCTGTTATCACCTGTTATCACCTGTTATCATCTGTTTTCATATGTTATCATCTGTTATCACCTGTTATCACTTGTTATCATCTTTTATCACCTGTTATCACCTGTTATCATCTGTTATCATATGTTATCATCTGTTATCACCTGTTTTCATATGTTATCATATGTTATCACCTGTTATCACCTGTTATCACCTGTTATCACCTGTTATCACCTGTTATCATCTGTTTTCATATGTTATCATCTGTTATCACCTGTTATCACTTGTTATCATCTTTTATCACCTGTTATCACCTGTTATCATCTGTTATCATATGTTATCACCTCTTATCATCTTTTATCACCTGTTATCACCTGTTATCATCTGTTATCATATGTTATCACCTGTTATCACCTGTTATCATCTGTTATCATATGTTATCACCTGTTATCACCTGTTATCACTTTTATGAAGAGTCATAGAATAAGATTCTAAGAAAATTCTAATAAGATTCTAATAAAGTTACAATAAGGTTCGAATATGATTTTATTATTATCATTATTATCATTATAATCATTATTATGATTATTATCAATATTGTCATTATTTTTATTGTTATCAGTATTATCATTATTATCATTATTATAAATATTATTTATATTTTTATTATAATCATTATTATGATTATTATCCATATTATCACATATATATAATGATAATATTGATAATAATGATCATTATTATCAATATTATCATTATATTTATTTAATTATTATTATCAATACTATCATTATTATCATTATTATGATTATTATCAATATTGTCATTATTTTTATTGTTATCAGTATTATCGATATTATCATTATTATCATTATCATCATTATTATCAAAAACCTCGCAAACACCCAATCAGCCCACTTCCTGGTCCAGTGAATTCAGAGTGTTAAAGGGCGAAAGATTTATGAAATTTATTTATGGGACTGTAAGAATGCCAGTGGCAAGTAGATGGCGGGGGAGGTCTTTGGGGTGGGCCTGGCTAACATCACATTGCCATCAACTCAACTCGACAGGGGCTGCCATCACAATTTTTCGTTGTTGCGGCCTCGTTGTAAGCGGATTTGCGACAAAACTCATTCGACTCGAACAACGACCTTGCAACGCCTCTGTGCCCCCGCAGACGCTAGCAGGCAGACAGCCAGGCAGAAGCAGCTGGACACAGGTTTTGGAATTTGACAGGGGAGTGGGGCCTGGTATCGTCTTCGAGGCTGCAACTTGTTAGCAATGACAGCAAGAAGCATTGAGGCAAAATCCTGTTAAAATTTAGTGCAAAATAAGATATAATGTTGGCGGTTGTCCCTCCAACGCCAAAAAAAGAGGCAAAGAAAAGTAAATTATTTATATATATATATATACAGATATATATATATATACAGTATATATATATATATATATATACTGCTATAAATATCTTTCGTCCTGCACTTTCACTGTCACCTAAGTTGAGACCATTTTCCACAAAATAAAATGTAAAATAAAATAAAATAAAATAGAAAATAAAATAGAAAATAAACTGACCCAGGCTCGACTCAAGTATATACATACATCTATCTCTATATATAAATAAAAATATTTTGCTGTCCCGTAAATTGTCGCCTAAAGCTGAAAAAACAATAAAAATAAATGAACTTGAGCCTGGTCGTTGCCCCACAGCCAAAGATTTCAGGCAATTTCATTATTATTACTTCTCAGCAACGCCAAGTTTGTTTTTCTGTTCTCAGCTATTGTTTATGTGACTTTTCGCCATTTTGACTATTAGTATTTATTGTTGGCCCAGCATGAAAACGCATGTAAAATGATACAACATTTGACAAAATATATCTCTATAAAGCCCAGACACAAAAAAAAAAAACAAATGGCAGACCAAAACAACAAAAATCAATGATGTCAATTGTAAAGAGTATATATATTTTAAAGTGAAATTAATTAAACAGTTTGATTAAAATATAAATTTAAATAAAAATAGACATTTTTATACTTATGCATAAATTGTACATGGAAATATTATTATAGTTTATCAAAGAATTATTTTGACATTGTTTACCTAACATTAAAATGTATTTTTTATCAATTTACTAACTAAGGAATAAAATTAGCAGAATTTATATAGCTTTAAATATGGAATTCGACTGCAGATATACAAAATCCACTTTAGTTCTTTTTGCCATAAACATTTTAAAGTACAAATAGTTTTTCTTCTTTTCAAAGCAATCAGTTCATGCGCTTCTCCCCCCTTTCGTGCAAGCAACAAAAAAAAAAAAAAGAAAACATTTGGAATCAAAATAAAATACTCATAAATATCAGTGCGAAACAGTCTGACAACTTGTACAAAAAATGAGGCAGTTTTTAGGTTTTATGGTTGCGGGCTTAGCCAAGTTTGAGGGGTTCATGCAACGGACACCACTCGAAGACGTAACGGAAACGGAACTAGTACTTCGAATGCTGCTGCCACTGCTGCTGCCACTGCCACTGCTGCTACTGCTACCAGGATCCTAAGTCCCAGCACGTGCGGATTCTTGAACTCTCAGTGGTTGCTGTTGTTGCAAGCAGCGCTTCAGTGGCAAGAAGCAGCAACAAATAGTGACAGTTACTCCATGTGTTATTTTTTCTGACTATTGTTACTATTTTTCTTGCTCAACATTTCATTTTGCAATATCTACTTATTTTCAGTGCATCTAATATGCGACCCAACAGCAGCAGAGGGAGAGGAGTAGAAAAGGAAATCAAGGAATACGAAAGGATATATTGGTTGTGTGGGATGAAGGAGATTTGGCACTTCGTAAGCTGCAGATCGTTGAAAAGCTTGACAACTTAATTTGGCAAGCTGGAAAACCATTTGTTTTTTTTGCTCTTAAACTGACAGCTGGGGCCCATACAAAATACATATTGATACCCATAAAGGATTTGGTTGGTCGGCGGGCCGTAAGCTTATAATCCAGCGTTGCTTATAAATTCAGAATGACTTGAAAACCAAAGTCATTTATTTATTTTCGCCTGGCCGGCAAACAACGAGTAGTTTTAACATTTTCTGAAGATGGCACAACAAAGAGAATCATTCATGGTTTACAGAGCATGAATCACATGCAAATCGGACAACTGGCAAACGCAAATGCAAACGTCGTCCAATGGCCAATGGCCAATGGGCAATGGCCAATGGGCAATCGTCTAACGGTCACTCTTAATAGATTCATAAATCAGCATGAAAACATTATTTTGATTTCCGTTCAACAAAAGAAAGCAAAGTGCGTCTCCACAAATCCCACAGTTGGAGTTGTCGACGGAAGCAGCTAATTGGAGCATAAACCACATTTTCTAAAGAGAAATCGAGTTTTGTTTAACGCAGGGAAATATTAAAATTTCCTTCTTATGTATTTTATATTTATAAAAAAATATATAATAATGGTGTCAGTTTAAATAAATAGTATTTAAAACCCAAGCAATATGTGATTTTAATGCTTCAATAATTGAAATATTATCAACAATTGTTTTTAATCATTTTATCTGCATTTTAATTCCACTTATCATTTGAGTATTCAGTATGGCAGAAATAGAGTTTAATTTAATAAAGTTTAAATAATAAAAGTACAATTGGCAAAATACTATTAAAAATCATTTAAAAAAAAAAAAATAAAGGACAGGAGTCAGCAAACAATAGACATTTTAATTATAAAAGTGGCCATCAGACAATAAACAATATAAAAATAATAAACTGAAACTGCAGCAAGCAAAAAGTATACTTTATAAATTAATTTTCAGCACATAAATAGTTTTTTTGTTCAAATTATGGTTAATTGTATAGAAAAGGCCATCTGTGTTAATATTTAATAATTGAACTAATTTAAAATTAACAGGAAAAAATCATTTCAATTATTATTTAAGTATTTTCTAATTTAATTTAGAAGAGTGTCAATTAAGTCGATGCATTTGCATTTAGCTTTGCCTTTGATATTTGTGCTCTTTCAACGCTTATCGGAAGGATGGAAAATGTTGACACAACGTCATGTGGCTGATGAATTATGAGTGGTTTTTTGCTGAGACTTAGGTCATTGGCAGTATAACAATGAGCACTTCCGTTTTGTCAGAGACTGTCACTCTACCACTGACCACTCCCCCCCCTTCTCGCACTCTAGCCATTTCTCATTGTGTGTGCGTGTGTGTGTGGCAGCTCTGCTCTGGCTCCTGGCAGTTTTGCAATCAACTCAAGCGTGCAAACAAGTATGCCATAGTTGAGTGCAATCCGAAGAAAACATGGGTGATGGAAATAAAAAAAAAAAGTGAACAAAATAAAAATAAAAAGAAAAAGAAAAACAAAAATAAAATGCAAAAAATAAAAAAGGAGCTTCGCCTTGTGCATTTGCTGCATTAATGCCGGGGCACAACTCATGACATTTGAAATGAGTTTCATAGCTTATTGCTGATGTAACTGTTGTTGTTGTTGTTGCTGTTGTGGCAGTTGCTGTTGCTGCCGCACGTTACACATTGCAACAGCAGCTTGTTATTCTTGTGCGTTGCCAGCTGGCGGCCCTGCAACAGCATCTCCAGTTGCTGTTTAATATTTCCGCTTGCGCACTTGCTTATTTATTATGTTTTCCGCCTGCATGCGGTGCACACCAAGCCACCAACCGAGCCTGTTGGGAGGGGGGTGAGGGTTGGGGTTGGTTGTTGGTTGTTGGCTTGTGCGTGGCATTCCTATGGTTCAAGTTGCTCTTGACGCCATTATCCAGCCAACTAAGACGACGACCACATGTGCAGCAGCAGCTGCTGTTCCTGTTGTTGCTGTTGCCCTAATGCCTTTTTTTTCACTTGACTTCGCGCCACATGCTCCCCCCGCGCCTGTGCCTGTGCCTGTGCCTCTGCCTGTCCCTGGTCTTTGTTAAGTGCCTACATAGGATAATCTGCACATCTCAAGTCAGCGCGTAATTGCAGTCCCTCAATGCAGTCAAGCTGTGCAGTTGACTGCATGGACAGTCTCTCCCCACGCCCCGTTCCCCTCCTGTCTGCTTGTCATCTTCAGCGTTTTGTTGCTCTTGACAATCCTCATGAGCTTTGCGGTTTGTAAGCTTGTAGAGTTTTCCCGTCACCCATACGAAGCCGTCGCTTTAAGTAATTACCATGTCCGCGCGTTCCTTTTCTGTCAAACTTGTCCACTCCGTCACAGCAGCCCCCCGCCAACATACCCTGCTGCCCAACGAACAAACGCATCGTAAATTTTGTTATTAAAGATTGGGTATGGCGCCGGGTGGGGTTGGCGGGCAATCATTAGTTGCCGGAATGAATAAACGAATGCCACATACAGCGAGAGTTTATTAAATAAAGTGACAAACTGTGCGCTCGGCACTATAACAATATGTGTGGCATGTGACGCATGCTGCATGCTCTGAGCTGTCCAATCAATAATTCCATACAGCCAGCAATACTATTTTGTAAAATAAACTTTTCCGAAAAATCGAAAAAAAAAATTGTCATTTAGTGCTTGGTGAATTATTAATCGAAAGAAGATTGGAAGATTTAAAAATACAATTTGATAAAAGTACTTTGGAATTTTTTTGGTGCAATCCTATCACATTTGAACTGTTGCAGAATACTTTTAAATTCAGCAGCAGTGGCAGCAGCAGTGGCAGTGGCAGTGGCAGCAGCAGCAGTTGCATGGCTTTCAATTTATGCAGACGCCTAATGCTAATTGGGCACGTGACTGACATATCTGGCATAGAAACAAACAGATTTTCAGTTTGTGGCAAGTTCAGTGACATTGCAGTGCTACACTTGCCACACACACACACAGATTTGCGCAACTTTAACTAATTTAGCAGCTGCTTCGATTTACACAATCGGATGAGGTATTTTTTGTGGGTTGTCAGGCAGTCATTTGATGACTTTTCAATTTGCTACACGAAAATAAAAATGTGTGCTGGCAAATCGTGGCTCGTTGCTGGCAAACAAGGATGTGCAGGATGTGCCAAGGATATGCTGCCACACATAAACCCTTGATGTGCGTAGTGCGTATCAATAAAACGAGCTACCACCTCGACTACATTTGATGTCAATGTCTTTGGTTTTTCTTCCTTTTTATTTTTTGTTTTATACCCTTTAACTATAAAATAAAGTACTTGAAAGTATTTGTTAGAAGTTGAAGTTTGAAGATGAGCTTGACTCCAAATCAGTTGAGAATACATGACACAAAATAATAAACAAAAAAAATTTTAAGCATATGCAATAAATAAAATAGAAAAAAAGTTTAAAGTTTTATAATATTAGCTTGACTCGAAATCCATTGAGAATATAAATTATAAACAAAGAACAAATTTTAAGCATATGCAATAAATGAAATAGAAAGTACAGTTTAAAGTTTTATAATATTATAAAAATTATTTTATTAAAGTTTATGCTTAAGCTTAAATAAATATTTATTTTTTTAATAAATACTTAGGCTATGTTTTGGTCGAGTTTAGTTTTATCGCGAACATTTCAATTTATTTTTTGTTGCGGTCGTTGAAGTTCACACTGCAAGGAAAAAAGGTGCTTACGAAAACACGCAGGTGTTTCGCACATCAACGCCACAAGAACACTCGCACACACACACACACATACACACACACCCACACACTCACTCTGCACGTGTGTACAAAATTGTTCTTGGAATTCGCAAACTTTCATGTTATTGAAAATCGAGAAGAGTGAAGAAGAAAATATCCTTAATACTTACTTGCTGAATAATATCAGTTGACATTGAATATGTGTTTGTATGTGTGTGTGTGTGTGTGTGAGATTATTTGTGTGCGTGTGTGTGTGTGTAAGCGTGTGTCCTTGTTAAGCATTTTTAAATGGATACCTTTCATGTGTTTGTGTTGGTTGCTTTTGTCGCATTGTGCGTTGATTAAATTGTTCCTCAGTGTACAATTTGTTTGAGTCCTACAAGGATTCTATTTGTATCTGGAAGAGAATTATTTACTTGAATGAGCACCTCAACTGGTGAGGAGCTTAGACGTATTAGCTCCTCTTTGATGGATAAGGTGTTGTCTGTCATCTGAATGATGAAAATTTGACAAAATTTCTATAAGTAAAATAAATAATTTATTTAAATAAATTTTATGTAGCCAAATGTGAGTCAATGCTAAGTATTATTTTCGAATATTTATGATTGTTGAAGTGACAAACAATTTACAAAATGTACTCAATGATAATTTAAAGTTGCCTTTTATTAAAATGGAATTTTCTTGTTTTCACCTGGTTAATTAAATAAAATGGGCTTATAAATTAATGATTAATTCAACAAATGCAAACCCAACGCCAAATCTTAACCACATGAAATTTAATTAATTTATTATTATTGATATACCAATTACAGTAATTTGATAAATTGGGATTAAGACTTGAATTTTCCTGTTTTTTATGCCGTGCGCTGTTTCAATTTATTACGTGCTATACGTAAAAACAAAAAAAAAAAGAATCCCAAATTGATATGCTTCAGTTTTTGGGCATATGTATCCGAAATTGGAGCTAAATAAGGGTAAGAGGAATACTTCAACACTTGTTGTTGGCCTGACACCTGAACTCATTTTTTTATTTTTTTTTTTTTGGCTGTCGCGGTCGAGTGTAATTTATGCAGGCATATTGTGTTTCAGGGGCATGCTCATTACACGCAACGCGAACCTTTTGTTGCCCATAATCAGCAGTCAAGGACCAGACGACCACAATCACAACAAAAACAACAATAACAACAACAGCAGCAATAACAAGAACAACAACAACAAAAACAACAATAACAGCAACTCGCATTAGCATTTTTCGCCGCATCAACTTGGTTTTTGCTTTATGGCCAACTTATGCCCTGTGTGCTGTTAGCTGTGTGCAGTTACCAACATTGTTGCTGTTGTTTTTGGTGGCTAAGTTTGTCGTGAGGCCTGTTTGCCGGGGCCCATGTCCTGTGGCATGGCTCAGCTTCTATGCTCTATGCTCTTCGTGTTTGGCCGCTGAAGTGCTCTTAGTAGTTTAGACACTGTCTGCCCCACTTTTGTCGGCATGCTCCCCCCTTGCGCCGGGTCATGGTGTTGGTATGCCATTTTGGCTTTGGGCCTTGCCTTGCCTTGCCGTCGCCTTGTCATGTCTTTGGTTGGGCATTAAGTTAATGCGCTGCGCGCCCCCCGCATACCCTGTCAAATCCTTGACACTTGCCACGCTTCCTCCACCTGTTTTCATTAAGTCATTTGGCATTGTTATGGCTGCTTCATGTAGCTGCTACAACACAACACAACAACAACAACAACAATCAGTCAACTGGTCAACTGCCTGCATTTAGCTTAAGCTGTCTGCCTATGTATTTGTGTTTGAGTGCGGCTGTTTACAGGTGAGAAATTGCTTAATTGTAGTTTTAACGCATAACAAACTCTGAGGCATAGTCCCCATGTCCACATGCTACCCAAAT
The DNA here is from genome assembly GCA_035042365.1 of Drosophila dives. NCBI lineage: Eukaryota > Metazoa > Arthropoda > Insecta > Diptera > Drosophilidae > Drosophila > Drosophila dives. The sequence continues at coordinate 410,284 of JAWNLJ010000036.1, read as the reverse complement.
ACACACACCAATTAGCCAAGTCTTTGAACGTTCATAGCCAGCTCTACACGTTAAAATAAAAATGTAATTCCATTCAAATTTTTAAATTTTAAATAAATGTAATTCAATTCAAATTTTCATATATAAAATAAATGTAATTCAATTCAAATTCTTAAGCTTAAAATAAATGTATTTAAATTCAAATTTTTATGCTTAAAATAAATGTAATTCAATTCAAATTTTCATATATAAAATAAATGTAATTCAATTCAAATTTTGAAGGTTAAAATAAATGTAATTCAATTCAAATTTATAAATTTAAAATAAATGTAATTCAATTCACATTTTTTAATTTCAAATAAATGTAATTCAATACAAATTTTTAAATTTCAAGTAAATGTAATTCAATTCAAGTTCTGGAACTTAAAATAGATGTATTTAAATTCAAATTTGTAAGCGTAAAATAAATGTAATTCAATTCAAATTGTTAAATTTAAAATAAATGTAATACAGTTCAAATTTTCAAATTTAAATTATCTAATTCCATTTAAATTTTTTGAGACATTTCTTGCATCGCATGCAGCATACATCTGAAAATATATATATTATTTTTATCAACTGTTGAGATGCTCACAAAATAAAAATTTAAATAATGTGTGTTTTGGCAGACTTTTTATAAAAGTAAGAAGGAAATTAACCATTATATGCACCATCAAAAAAAATATATCCATCTATTCCAATGATTAAAAATAAGTACTTTACAGATACATAAATATATATATATATATATATATAAATTTTTTTGTGTATATAATATTCAATTATCAAATTATACTGTTGTTTTGTAGTTATTGTTTATTCATATTTATATTCATTTTATTTATATAAATTGCTATAATCATACATAATAAATTAAAAAACAATAACGTTTACATGCAAAATATTTTACAGTGTAAGTAGATAGATAGAGATACCCATCTATGGAGCTAAACACATCTTGCTGTTACATGATGATGACAAATGGCTGCTGACCTGCAGTTGGCCCTTGAGGGCAGTTCAATTCAATTAACTTACATTTGCACAGCCTTCTGGTCCGCCTGCTCCTTTCACCTTTCACCACGTTCAGCTCATTTTCATCTTAAATTCGAGTGCTTTAATGTGTTGTTGCACCTGTGGCAGGCAGCAGTGGAGAGTCCGCTCGAATTGTTGCCTTTGCGCTAATTAGCAAATGTCTTCAGCATACTGTCTGGGCTTTAACTTCGCTCTCCTGACACATTTCAAAACTTCAGATTTCAACGGCTCTCCCTCAGTTGCACTGCTTTCAAATGCTAATGAGCAAAGTATGAGTGTTTTTCCTACTTGCAGAGAGATGTGGCATTTTTTTTTTCTTCTCCAACCTGGAAAGTTTTTCCTGTTCGTTTGTAATCCTCCCTCGTATTTGCACGCTCAGCGCTGTCAGCATTTAATTAAAGAATGTCACATCTATCCATAGACACATCATAAAACGGTTAATGCACTCGCAGTGCAACCCATTTATTGTTGTTGTTGTTTTTTTTTTGTTGCACAAGTGTGTTGACACATTTGTGCATTAAGTGTCAACTGTCAACTTGTTTGTTGTGTACATTTTGCATACTTATGTTTTGTAGTTGTTACAAGCTCAAACAATAATATAAAATGTGTTTTTACATTATTTTTTTTATTATTTATTTAACAGTTGTTTTATGCATTGACAACAATTAATTTAAGTGTTATTTGATGTGCATATTTTTTAATGCAAATTAATTGTTTACCCAGCAAGCAGCAAGCCCTATTGTTTTTAATCAGCTTTTATTGCAAGGCTAGAACCGCTTGGGAATTACAACAAGGCAGCTTACATATAATATTACTGGTGCCCTCTTGTGGTGCTTTAAGCCAGCTTGTGTCTGTGCTTTTAATAACCACTTTTAATAGCCACTAGGTAAAGTGTAACACCATGGGGAAATACTGGGAACTTGAAAATATTGAGATTAATTTTTTGTACGACTCGAAAAAACAAGTAAGAAGATAACATTCACTGGCAGAGTCTTGTCTATCTGTCGACATCCCAACTGAATTTTAATCTTTAATTTGTAGCATGACAATTGCATTATAACACTCTACAATAATATCTGTAAATACCATTGAAATCAATATTGATTGATATAAATTGATTGATCACCAACTGAAAGAAAAAGAAGTAATCAATCGTCGTTACTAAAGGAAAGTAAGCAGATGTCCATGAAGATATTTAATTTTGACTGCCACAATTTATAACCAGATGAGAAGAAAATACTTTATTTTATTTTATTTTATAATATTTTTTATTTTATATTATTAAGCTGAAGCAGTGCTTAAATATACTTAAGTACACAGAGTATTTTTCCAAGTCAAGTGCCTCGTAATGGTGCAATATCTGTAAATACCTAATCAAGCAATTGATTTAATACATTTATTTGACTTAACTACAGTCGAGTTCACACAAGGAATTTGGAGGAGCAATCCGATTATGGGATAGTCTCACTGGATAACAAAACGCACAAGTACACCACATACACGTGCTAAACGCCAAATCCAGCGTTGTCTTCAGCTAAATGTGGCTGCTATTGTTGTTGTTGTTGTTGGCAGACATTCTATGTGTGGGTGCGTCACCTGGTCGGCAGACAAACAACAGTAAGATAAACAAACAAGACGCCGAACATATGGCAAATGACGAGGCTATTGGCAAACGTTGTCGCCGCCAAAATGACAAAAATTACAATTGTGTTTGGCGTTTTTGTCTTATGTCAAGCAGAGGAACTCGTACGATTTTATTATCATTTTGTTACGTGTGTGTTTAAAGCCAACAACAATAACAACAACAACAACAACAACAATCAACATTACGCAGCTCTCCTCTGTCTGATGCCGTGTTTGTTCTCTTCTCGTCTATGGCTTCAGCACACGGCGTACGCTGCGTATGCGGGATGTGTGATTATCTTGTGCTGAAGCATTTTGTGTGCTGTGTGTTGTGTGTGTGTGTGTTTTGTGTGTGGGTTGCAGTGCAAATGAAATTGAAATACCTTTGACAACATTTGGCACAAATTACGTTCGCTTTTTCTTATAGAAATGTCAATCAATTTTTGTTGCTGCTGTCTCTGTGTTTTTTGTTGTTTTGAATTCAATGAAAAGAATTTCTGCAAAGATGCACACAGCATGCTGACCATAAGCATAATGCGGCTTTAAGCACGACATTTTCTATAAACCTTGTATTCGTCGTAAAGATGGTCTAGACCATAAAAAAAAAATAAAAAATATATATATATATGTTTTTCAGCTTTTACTTAAATTCGATGTGAGAAAACAACGCAGTTTTTTATTTAGTATTTAAAGAACATTTATTTATTTCGGATTAAGCAATGCATTTAATGGGAAAACAAGAATTACATATTTTAACATCTTATTATATTTATCAGCTTTATTCAGTTTATGTTATAATTGAGCACTCTTGATTTAAAGAGCTAACTTAAATAAAGCCTAAATTTAATTGTTAAATTTATTTTAAAATATTACTAATCTAAGTAAAGTTAAATATCTCTGAAATAAAATCAAATAAATAAATAAATTACCTATCCTGCTGTATTTGTAATGGCAATTAATTACCTTAAATTGTAACTATTCGACAACATACACAAAAGTAAATGTAAAGAGAAATTTTGCATTGGCATATGGGTATTTATCTATGTCTATTATTATTAATGAGAATATGTCCTTTTGGCTTTTTGCACCCTATCTAATTTTTTTACTTATTTGTTTATTTGTTATTTTTGTTTTCTTTGCGCGCGGCACGTGGATGCGTGTGCTGATTATTTAAAAATTTATGAAGCCAACGAAGCGCAGCTGAAAACTTTTGCGCAAAACTAAGTAAAAGTGCAGCAAGTAGCAACAGCAATAACAACAACAATGGCAACAAAACACAACAGGGGTAAGGGGTAACAAACAGGAGCAACATCAGAGACGACGGCGACGACAACAGCAACACCAACTCTGACAACAACAGCAATAAAAGCAAAATAAACGACAGAAGCGTGTTTTGTGGTCCTTTCGGCGAGTTTGAACCACAGACACACCCCGACCCCACCTCCCTCCCCTACACACATTCCACCCTTTTGGCCATTTCCACGCTGATAATGTGCAGCGTGCAAAACTTTCAACATAGTTTGCTACTTAACTCAAGCGTAATAATAAAAGTGCTAAATCTTTGGCTATATTCACTTTGTGCTCACAGTGGCTTGTGGGCATGGCTTAACCGCAAATATTAACAGAGCCACAAAAGAATAGCATTAAGCCAAAGCCTTGCCCCGTCAACGGACTGTGAAAGGTGAAATGTGAAAGGTTCACGAAAGCAAAGCAAAAACCAACTTGAACAATATTCACACAACCAAAACATCAATTAAAATATAACCAAGAAACAATAAAAATTTAATTTCAAATATTTTAACAATTAAATTGTGGGAAAGGGGGAGAAACGCCAGAAACAAATAATAAATATTTGACCAGAAAACATTATAAATATTGTGATTTTTATTTATTTATTGCTTGAAAACATAATTAAAATAGATTATCATAAATTTAAAAAAATAAATGACTTCAGCTGTATAAGTAAAAAATCAGAGAACATAAATATGGCGTTCATACATATATTTTACTATATACCACAAAAAATTAAGCTACTTTCAATTTTATCTAGAAAAAAATTTATTAAGCCCTGATATACAAATTATGTAAAACAAAATTATTCATGCATAAAATATTTATAACTTTTATTTTGAGTTTATTGATGAATTTTAGATAACTTAATGATTTCATATTTATAATTGGTTATCAACTAATTTATTTTTATAATAAGTTGACCAAGATTTAAATGGCAACGAGTCGTCTAATTTATTTTTAATAAATAAATTATTTTCATAGCGGAATTTAAAAATAATTTGATTTAGTGTCAAAATCGGTACCATTATCACTAATCCACATTTTAGCAGACTATTGAAGTGCATAAATTTGTAGTTACACAAAATGCAATAATATTATCAAAAAGCAAAAATGATTGCCAGCTAACTGGACAAAAATAAATCGAGTTTAAAATAAATGGTTTGTTTTTGGCAATTTCGTGTAAAAATAGCGCAGCGAGTGCAATATTTATTTGTAGAGACCCATCGAACTTAGGTTAAAACACAACAACAACACAGGTAAGAAATGCTGCAAACAATTTTTATTTAACAGATATATATTCGTGATGAATTTGGTCGGTGCCGTGGAAATTTTCACGGCACGTTTATTTTTTATTACACCCATTTTTCAATAAATTTGATTACGGCGCGCTTTGTGATTATTGGAGTGTGAAAAATGAATTTAATTTTACACATATATATATATAAATGTATAAATATATTTGGCTAAGTCTTGCCTAAGCTGGACTATCATAAAATGTATTGGTGGACAGACTCCAGGCTTCCAGAGTTGGAGCTCGATTCTGGCTGCTGGTAAAGCCTGCGGCAAAATAAATAATAAACTCGCCTTTCGGCTTTCGGGCAAAATTTGCTCGCTTTTCTCTCGATTTTTCTACATTTTCCTGTTTGGCTTTTCTTTTTCTTTTTTTTTTTTGTTTTGTTGTCGCCTGTTTTGCCGCGAGTATTGGCCGTTCCCGATAAGCCGGTCGGTCTTGTATTGCCGCTCAGTTTATTTATGATTTTTCCTTTGCTTTTCTCTTTATATTTACATACATATATATTACCTTTTTTACTTTATTTTTTTATTTTATGGACATTCTGATCGCTGGACTGGATGTGGAGGAATGGCGCCGGCAAAATGCAATTTTATGGCGCTTAATTCTTGAATCCATTCTTATCAGGTATATAGCACGGCAGGCTTATTACTTTATCACTGTAAAATTAAAATGGCAATATGGTTTTTTTTTGTTTTTTTTTTTTATTTTCTTTTTTTTCTTACTCTCATTTTGTTGTTGATTTAAGTAGCTGGCGCAGTTTTTATTTGCTTAAAATGAACGTGACATGAATATTTAAATACGATATATAACGTATATATTTAAATATCGCTGCAAGGTGAATATATAAATATTTTCAGTAAATGCCATATTACGAGTATCCCCCCCCCCCTTTACTTTTTCATAATGATGCCACTTTTTATTGTGCGGCTTTGGCGTTAATCCAGTTTCGATTGAAATGAAAAACTGCTCATTACCTTAATTAAATTCGGGATTAAATGCGCAAAAATAAAAATTCGCTTTCGTTTAAAATATTGTAATTCCCGCATTAGTGTGGCTTAGCTATGTAAATTGATGGTCAACATAAAACAGGTATAAATAAAAAATTAAAAAAAAAAACACACATTTGATGTGAGTAACGAGAATCGAGTTGTTTGCCCAACGATAATAAGTAATATCAAACTCGTAAACATAAATATACAGATTAAAAAGTTATAGATAATGGATTTGCCCATAAACCAAGTATATGGTTTTAAATGTACATAAAACTTATTATCTGATTATTCATTATTCATTATTACTTTTTCTGCACGAGTTTCTCCATCGCAACAATTACTTTTTTTAAATTCATTTAAATCAATGCAGTTTTTTCCTTTGAAATCTCCTTATGAATAAAAAATAAAAGTTAAAGTTTTTCCTTTCGCTTACTAAATGAGTACTTTTGTTTTAGCATTTATTTTTTTTACCTTATTTTAAATTTATTTTGCTTATAGCTGAAGTTTTAAATTTGCATTTAACACTAGCTTTTTTAGATTTGTTCAGTTGTTTCTTTGAAATCCTATTAATCTCTTTAAAATTAAAAAAAAAAAAAGTTAAAGTTTTTCCCTTGGCTTATTTATTGAGTACTTTATTTTACAATTTACTTTTTAAGTTATTTTAAATTTATATTGTTTAAAGCTGAAGTTTAAAATTTGCATTTAACACTATATTTTTTTACATGTGTTTAGTTTTTTCTTTGGAATCCTATTAATCTCTTTATAATTAAAAAAAAAAAGTTTAAGTTTTTCCTTTGGCTTACCAATTGAGTACTTTGTTTTAGAATTTACTTTTTACTTTATTTTAAATTTATTTTGCTTATAGCTGAAGCTTTAAATTTACATTCAACAATATATTTTATTACCTACATTTTTTTCAATATATATAGCCTACTTTTTAGTACAGTGGCTTGATTAAAGTTAGTAAAAGTGAAAATGGCAACATGTTCGCCAGAGATCTGTGAATAAAACACGATTTCACACTTATTCTAAACAGTAGTAACAAATAGTATTCGCCATGTCGCATCTAAAATTGAATCGATGAACCGATTCTTTTATATGTGGCAATAAAAATAATAATATTTGACGGCATTATTTATGGCGCTTATTTTATCTGTGTGGCAGGCAGGCTGGCAGGCAGTCAGGCAGGCAGGAGACACATGAGGATGTGCTCTCTCTGTGTGTGTGTGAGCCTTGGCAGCAAACTGTTGGCCACTCCTTTTTGTAGTTTTACCGTTGACACAGTTTCGATTTTAGCCGATTGCGTTTGAGGTGCCTGGCTTAGCGGCGGAGGGGGACATTGATAGGTGGTGCGGGGGTTGCTTGCTGCATGACACTTTTTACGATGCAAATCGAGCAATTTGCACTTTTATCGCTCGAACGGGACTTGCACGCTTAACACTCGCGTGATTTATGTGCAAACACTGGCAGTGGCAGTGGCAGTGGCAAGAGTGGCAAAAAGAAATGTGTCTCTGTGTGTGTTTGTGTGTGTGTGTGCCCTGACTGCAGCTGTTATGCATATAATAAGTAAATGTCAGTTAACACTTCATTTGTCTATGTCGCCCTAAGCCAAATATTCGAATTAGAATTCGCATAGGAATTGAATTGTTTGCCCGCTGCACGCTTCACTGGAGACTCGAAGTCTCTGAGCACTGCTTAAATTGGCATAATTAATGCAGCTGTTAACCGGCGCCAGCAGGAGGAGCAGCAGCGGGAGAAGGAGCAGCAGCAGAGAGAGCAGCTGCAGCAGCGGGAGAAGAAGCAGGCGCAGCAGCAGCTGTTAGTTATTCAAATAGCGCCCATCCACTCCCAGCGAATGCTTATTGGCATTGCCAATGTCCTGGAAGCAAGTTTGTTCACTTGCAAGTAATTGAAAGTCATTCTTTATGCAATAATAAATGAGTTTATCGCACACTTGGGCGGCACCAGAACCATACCCATTACCAGAGCCAACCCACAACCAAGGCTCAATGTTATCCTCCATCTATCTGCAGCCAGCTTCAGCTTCAGTCTCAGTTTCAGTTGAGTTCTGAGGCGTCACTTTGATGCATGCGGCCACAGCTGGTGTAAAAGGCCAGAAATGGAGACTGGTGCTGCAGATGAATCTCTAGCTGGAGCCATAGTAGTTGCTGCAGTTGTTTTGACCCTGTCACTGGCATAGGAATAAACAACTGATTGTCAGTCGTTTGAGCGCCATTAGCCTCCTCTCTCTGGGAGGAGGGACAACTAGTAAACGACGACATATATAGCGACTGACACATTGCCAGTTCATCACAGAGCTCCAATGACGGATTTAGTCTCGGTTTGACCTGACACCGATGGCCTAAACGTCTGTTTCTGCTTCGTGTATATCAAACAGTCACTCCCCACTCCCCCCCCCCATCCCACTTCTGATGTGGCCAACAAATGTTGTCAAATCTGTGCGTAAACGGCTGCCATCAAAGTGCTTTTCATGCTTTTGCCTCCAGCCAATTTGTTTGGGGCCAAACCAAATTCCAATCAATATAAATATCGCAACTTCCACCAAAAATCCAACTCGCACTTCAAAAGCATTCAAGTTGAAGTTTTTAATTTCGTCCATTTGCTTTTGGTTGGGGCAACATCATATTTTAATTCGCTATAAATCTAATTAGTGAAATCAAAACCTAATCATGCGTGAACAATTTATGCGCTTCAAGCGAGGCACACACAGGCACACACCCACACACACACACAGGCACACCCAGGCACACCCACTCTGCTCTCGCACAATTTCTGCATTATTAAAAGCGCAACGCTTGCAGAATTGTTGACCCTCTTCTTTTATTCTCTCCGTTAAATTTATGTTGCAACGCTTTTTCCACACAATTCGTACGCGAAAATCTTCGTCCAACGTAATTGTGTGAACTGTATTAAAATTGAACAGCGCCAACAACACAAACAATGGCTCCGCTCCATATTATTGGTATATTAACCATGTTCAGGCAACACACAAAAAAAAAAAAAAAACAATTACAACTTAATAAAGTTCAACATTCACAACTCTAAAAAATAAAATGAAATTGGTATAAACGACAATGGAAATTTATATAGCTATAAGGTTTATTATTTCGAAAAACAGAAAAATTAAAACAATTAAATATATCTCACACAAATAATAAAGCTTAATGAAAATACCAAAAACTGCCATGCAACTTAAAAAATATATATTTTTGCAAATATATTAATTAATTGACATGCAGCTTAAATAATATATTTGCAAGCATTATTATTTTATTGTGTGAATTTAATACTTTTCATATATCATATATAAAATGTTTATTAAAATTTAAAATACGATTTGTAGTTAATTAAAAAAAAAGACGATTATTTTTTTTATTATGTTTATTTATTTTCAACATACATCCCAATTTAACAACTATTAAATTTGGTTAAAAATGGCAGTTGAATAAATACTTGAATATTATTTTATTTATTTAACTAACTATTTTTCATTTTTTTATGATTATTTATTTCCAACATACATTTCAATTTAACAACTATTTAATTTGTTAGAAATGGCAGTTGAATAAATACTAGAATATTATTTTATTTATTTAACTTACTATTATTCATTTTTTCATGATTATTTATTTCCAACATACAACCCAATTTAACAACTATTAAATTCGGTTAGAAATGGCAGTTGAATAAATACTTGACATTTTTTTTATTTATTTAACCAACTGTCAAAAAATAGAAATTTATTTCAAATTTGGAATGTTTATCATGTTTTTTTTTTTTAATTAAGTGTAAAAGCTGTTAACATTTATGTGCTATAATTATAAACGTGAATAGTATATGTGAGTGTGGATTATTCATTTAAGTGTCCTATTCGAAATGCGAGAAGCGTATAACTACAAGTTTTATGGTGTTGGGTAATAAACAACATTCAGACACATTTCCTATTTAGGCCATTAAAATTTTACGCGCCATTTTATAATGATTTTCAACAATGATGTGCAAATGGGACTGATTTCAATTTGAGATGCGGATTTAACTTAATTGAATTTCTGGCCAAGGCGGCTTAATTACCTTGTGCCAAATTGCGCGGCTCGTGTCAACACGGTGAGCCAAGAAATCAAAGTTATAAAAACAATATAAAATAAGTTTCAATTTTCAATGCAATGCAAACGTTATCAACTTTAACTTTTGTTCCGACGATGCTCGCAAATATTTGCGCCAATTTATGGCACGCTGTTGTTGCCAAAAACTTATTTTGGCCTCGTATACGGTTAAGCCATGGGCAGCTATCAAGTTGACAAACAATGCGCACCAAACAGGAAAGAGGAAAATTCACGGATACAAAAATAAAAAGAAACAACAAATTAAAAATCAGGTTAAAATTAATATTTTGCCGAAAAACAAGCTACGAAAAACTTGACACAAGCCGGAAACATAATGAGTAGCTACCCAGAGCAAAAGTCACGTTTCATACGCAAAATTATGAATATTTTAAAAAGTGACGCATAATTTCAACTTTTTGTCCAGCAAGGAGAGACTGTACCCCCCTTCGTCAACCCCCTTCCCAAACTGTTTTTATTAGAGACACTTGATTGCGCTGGTCAAATGAGGCGTTTATAATTAATTAATTCATCCGTTTAAGCATTCAACGATGTGTGAATGAAAACTGAACTGAAATCGCATATATTTTGAAAAATTAATTTTTGAATTAAAAGAACATAGCTAAAAATCAACATTAAGTTCATTAAAGAATTTTATTTGTGCTTTTGTCCTGTTGATTTTGCTAATGCCAATCATAAATATTTGCTAAATTTCTTAAGATTTTGCATAATTTGAAGGACGCATGCCGTGCGGATTGACAGTAGCCTGTCAAGTCTTTGGCTTAATTAGAAACTCGTCGTCGCCGAAAACCCGCAACTCATCAGCGAGACAGGAGACAGGAGACAGGAGTCAGCAGCAGAGCGGACATCTCTGCTCATCCTTACCAATATCCTGGCAGTTGCTCTGTCAACGGCTTAATTCAGCCACCCCCCTCCTTGCCCTGTGTATTGTGTCTCCGAATGGACGTGGGACTTATGCTTTTGCACACTCATTAAAATTCAACAAAATTGTTGCCAAATTAACTCAAACATAAGCGAGCAATAAAATTTCCATATTTTCCCTTGCCAACACACTAAACACAAAAGTTGGGGGGGGGGGGGGAAATGACAAAGTGTTTTGTATCCTTGTCGCTGATTTTGTCCCGCTCCCCGCTCCTCTCCCGCTCCACTCGAGTGACAGCTTCTCAAATCCTTAAAAAATGAGCAACCCAAAACCCAACAGGAAACTACAACGCATTTAAAATCTAAATATTGAAAGAGCAAAAGCGGCTTTATTTAAAGTGTTAATTAAGCGTCTGGCAAACATTGGCTTAAAATAGTTCCACAGAAACTTACCAAAATATACTTCCGCCATTATTTTACGGTTTCCCACGTGTGCCATATTCATATACATTTATGATTTTCCGCATATATATTTCAAAGAAAACTCAGCTCAAAATGTTCAAGAGTTTTCCCTGAACTATTATTGAGTTCGAAAGAATTTTAAAGTTAGCTGCGAATTTATGCAAAATAGTTTGTTGGTTTTCCCAGCACTCGCAGAATTTAAGAATGAATAGAAAATTGAATTAAGAAAAATTAAAAACCATAAACTGGCCAAAAATGTAAATATAAAACCGTTTGTGGCCAATTACTGGCTGGCACTGGCTGAATCAGCCCAATTATCATTATCTTGTTTGAGAAATGCTTAAATCGATTTACAGGAAAAAAAAAGAAGAAAATTGACTCTTCTGGCTGCTCCACAGATTTCATCAATGGCAAATAAGATTGAGATTTTCAATTGAATTGAGCTGGTTAGCTGAAAAGTTTTCTATCGAATTTTTCTTGGCGGTGTCAATGACAACATTAAAATTGCCAACTTTTTACACAGAGCCTTAAGAATTTTTGGTCCGATCCATTGAGTTGTTTATTTTTACATCGTTTTTTTTTCTTTTATATCTTTTGCTCTTTCATTTTACTTTCTCAAATCTAGTTTTTTTATTTTTTTTTTTTTTTTTTGGCACAACTTCAAGAAGTTCTTTTGGGGGTCCAAGTGCCCAATCGACTCCTACAGAAGCCGCGACTCATTGAAATGGGTGATAATTTACCATTGATTGCACTTTGTCGCTGAAGTTTTGTGCTGCTGACATCTTTGGCAACGGCAGTTTTGGCCTCTTTTGTGGCTGCACTTGTCAGTGCTGTCCCCAAATGCGTTTTGGCCATATTTATATTCGAACTTTGTCTCAGCCAGTTTATTTGCTCAGCCTCTATTAAAAGGCAATGTGGCCTAGTTAAGATTTCTTAATTTTCTTTTTAGCTGTGTGACAAGCAAAAAAGAAGTCTGGAATTGCCTGACTAAATTGCCTCAAACTTGGCCAAGATGTAGCTGCAGGTGTTACATGCATGTCACTTGCATTTAGCAGTTTAATCAATTTTGGTTAGCACCTGCCAAACTTATTGGCAGCAGGGAAATTATCTGTTTGTCAGACAGCCAAAACATAACACTGACAAAGCGACATATATGTAATACATTGCGTATACGTAACCAGGTCGTTGCGCGCGCACACACACACACACACACACACACGCACACAAATTGCAGTTGGGGGAAATTGTGAAAAGTTTTGTCTATAAATTTCGTTACCATTATTTGACCTGCTTGCATACAATTTCACACAAAAACACACAAACACACGCACACATATATATATATGTATTCATGCACATGCCTCAGAGACTGGAAACTTGAGGTGAGGCTCAAACTGAAGCGGTCTTAAGACACACACACACACTGAGGCATTCGAGCATGGCAAACACTTCAATTGCAACGCACCAATTACAAGCATCTGGTTGCCTGGCTGCTTGGCACCGAAGCATAACTAATCTTTTGAGATTTCCAATTAAAAGTAAAACAAGCTACAACATCAACAGCAAACATGCCACAAAACAAGCTGCATTGAAGACTGTCTTCAAATGAAAAACTTGCCACAAGACGTGGCCTGGTCGGCAAAGCCTAACATTTTTTTATTTTTTTTTTTTTTCATTTACTTTACGTGCAAAGTGTCTGAAAATTCACAAGGACGACAAAGTCAGCAGGCGTTTGCCAGGGGGAGGGAGGGTGGGTTTTGCTTGGGGCTTGCAACTTTATAATTATGTTAAGCATGTTGCAGCTGCAGCTGCAGCAAAGCCCTGCCACGGTCGTCATATTTACACATAGTTGCAACTTGGTTGTCTTGGTTTCAGCCCTCGCAGACACATCAAAATCATTGCATGCTTTTAGCCCGTTTAATAGGCCAAGCGGCTGATGCCGCCTTGGGCGCTGCACTCGAGACACACACACGCACAACACACACAACGCTCACAACACACACACACTAACACCCAGCAGCTGTTGGGCTGAGCTGAATTTGCAGTTTGGCTTTTGTGTTGCTGCCGGCTTTAAGTTGTTTGTGGTAGTTTTGGCCTTCATTTTTTAGTGCCCAGCTATGAAAATTACTTTAACGTCATATGCACCACTCGGGCACCCGGTGCGTATGAGTAACTTAATTAGAAAACTTTACCCATTGCCAATATGCCAGCAGCAGAAGTAGCGCCAACAGCAGCAGCAACAGCAGCAGCAACAGCAGCAGCAGCAACAGCAACAGCAACAGCAGCAACATCAACTCCAACACCAGCATAGCCAAGTCTGAAAGGGCCATAAGTTTTAGCCAGCTCGTGCGAATTGCTGAAATAGCTGGCATCAGACAGGCATCTTGCTAGGCAGCAGCTATTTATGCCAGCAATGAAAGCATTGGATTTGCAAGATTGCCGGCATCGTGTCCTTGTTGTCCTTTCAACCATGTTTGGCTGTGTGTGGCCCATTCAATGAAAGCATCTCCTTCACACTGACTTCCCTGCCAAATGACTTTCGACTTGCTCTTCTATAGATGCAACTACAGTTAACTTGTTCTTGGCTTGGCTTACAAAAGAGCCCTGCTCATTTTGGCCAGATCAGCTCAAGCTTAGCTCAGCTCCTTGTGGCACCTCTTTGTTAAAGTTTACCTTCAATTATCAACCAATTTAAGCCTATTATTCACTAAATCCTGAATTTATATATAAAATAAACCAAAGTGGTTTTCACTGCAATCCAATTTTTTAAATCAATAATAAATTTTTAACAAAAATCTGACACTTAAGCTTAACATTCTAAAAAACACGTAAAATGCACTTTGTTTATTTAGTGAATTAGTTTTTGATAAAATGTTTATATTATTTAATATTCTGTGAATGAAAAACTGACTTTTGATTTGTAAACAATTTTGTATTGACCCTAATTGGAAATAAAATAAATATTTGATACTGTTGTTTTTACAATTCATCCATTAAAAGATATGTACAAATTCATTAAAGAGCACTTTAACATTTCGCACATTTTTGTAAATAAATTTGGATGAACAAATTCTTTGAAATAGATTTTTGCATTGAATTTAATTGTGAAAGGTTCGTAATTTTTTTATGTTTATTTTAACATTATTTTCAAGAGGAAATTAAAACTGTTGATATTTTGCATTATTTTATAATAAACTTAAAGCCACAAAATTGCTTACACATGAATTTTAATTGTCAATAATTTTGTAAAACATTTGTTTGTTTTACAGTGTTGAAACTTGCATTAATAACACTTTGGTAAAGAGCAAACACAAGTGAAAAGTTGCACAAATTTGTAAGCTGTCCGAGAAAACACACACACACACACCAACACTCACCCCAACACACACCCACTACACACACACACACATAAATCCCAAGCAATCAATCAGGGTATCCATACAAACAAAGTGTAGTAAAAATCACTCATGCCAAAAATAGAACGATTTACGCTATGCTTCGTGAAATGGCCAAAACAAACAAGTAAGCTGCACACACCAATAACAAGAATAATAATTTTTAAAAGGGTAACGTTTAAATCAAATCGATTTCGAAATCGAGGGGTCTTTAAAATATCCAAAAAGCAGCACACACTCCAAATAAAAAAAAAACACACTCCAAAAAAAAACACACACATGCCAAAAAAAAAAAGGGTCACAAAAACTGAAAATCGAAAAGCAGGCAAAGGCAAATCCATTGAGCAAACAAATGTGGAATCAAGCAAAACATTCTACACTGCCACATGGTCACCAAAATAACACACACTCACACACACATTTAGAAAGAGAAAGTGATGGTGGGAGGGGAGTGGTAGGGGAGGTGGGGTGGCAAACAAACCGAAAAGCTTTTACTGTTGTGCAGCTGCTGCGTTCATTTTTTATTAGAGGGAAACATTCGGTGCGACGCCATTGGAAAATGGCGAACATATTTGTCCCTGGACAGCAATTATTGTTATCGTTATTGGCATCGAACAAGATTGACTGAAATTTATTTCAGTTTGAGTGCAGCGCCGAGACGCTGCTCAAATCGATGTCTATGTCCGAAACACAACTGAAAATGAAACTAAACTGAACTAAATCGAAGCAAAGCAAAACAAAACAAAACAAAACACAAACAAAACCGTTCAAAGATTCATTTTGTTCAGTTGACCAACTGCAATTTCTGGCTAAAAAGGGACACACACACACACACAAAATGAATTGAAGCGTCGCTGTGACAAAGGGATATGAATGGACCGCAAAACGGGGCTTTGTTGTCCTATTTATAAGGGCAAACAGGTTCCTGAACCAAGAAGTCCAGCTCCAAATATGTTCTTGGCCGTAATTTAAGGTGTCGCTGACTAAGTCGATTAGTTTTCCATGTTTCCATGTTGCTGTTTGGCGAATCTAAATCTGTATCGTTGTTGTTGTTGTTGTTGTTGCCACAAACCCAACGCATTACTGTGCGTGTTAAGTTCGATATACGCCCACACACACACACACACACACACACACACACACACACAGTCTGCCTTTGTCTTTGGTCAGGTTACTTCCTTTGAATTGTTTTATTTGTATTTTTTTTTGTTCGACTTTACGCTTTCTCGGTTTGGTTTTTGTATGCGACCCCAAAATCATGACCGTTTGTTGTTTTTGCAAATTGTGCGGTTTTTTGTTGTTGTTGTTTTTCTACACAGAAGATAGTCGAGCTACACAACTGCCAGGCCTCCCCCCCTTCCACGTCCTGCTGTGGGCGTAAGCAAAACAATGTCCCGCACGTGTTTGCTTTGCTTTTCGCTTGCCATCCTCACTCAGATTTTCTAATCAGTTTTGTAATTGTTTCTTTTGCTCAAACGGTTGTTTTAGTTGTTGTTGTTGCTTTTGCTATAGCTGTTGTTGCTTTTGTTTTAGTTGTTCTTGTAGTTGTTGCTCTTTGTGGGTCATTTACTGGCACGCCTGTTTAACCCTGCAGCTGCCAGACGCAGAGACCAAAGCTTTACTGTTATTTTTTTTTGTTTTTTTATTTTATATCACAAGTTTTTGTCGGTTTTTGTTTATATGCCGTTTAGCAAAGGGGTTTGTGTATCTAATTGCTTTATTTTTGGCATTCGGTTAAGTTTTCAATTCAGAGTGTTCAGCCTTTGACAGCTGACTTGATGATATAATCTTCTAGGGATAATTCTGTTTATACTGTTGACATAATAAATCTCTGCGTAATTGCGGTTCAAGGAAAAACAATTATGACATTGTAGATCAGGGGAAAAACGATTATTTCGAGATTATTAGTTCAAACTCTCTTAAAAACAGTTACAATTAATAATAAAACAGCAATTAAAAATTGTAAATTGTCGGATTGTTTATTAAATGCAAACAATTTAAATACTTTGTCTAAATCTGAAAAGTACTCAAAAAGTAAATTAAGCTTTATGTAAATGCATTGTTGAAATCAGTTTTAATTTTTTTTGTCATATGTTTTAATTATGTTAAATCAATGCAAGCCACATTGTAATTAAAATGAATTATAACAAAGCGTTTACAACAATTAAGAGCGACTGTTGACAAGACCAAACGTAAATATTACAAACAAAAAAAATGCCCCAAACAATATTTATTTATTCTGTTTTTTTTGACAAGCTGCAACAAATGAAATTGTGCGCATAAATAATTCCAATTAAAATCAACTCTTAAGCTGCGAAAATCACAAAGGACTTCAGCAAACTGCTGCGCAAATCTTCAAATCAAAATTGAATTGTGGCAACAGAAATTAAAATAAAAAAAATAAATAAAAATCAGTAGTAATTTGCACGGTGTCACCCGATTTTTTGAGCATCCATACATAATAATAAAAGACGTGGCTAAGTCTGAGGTTAATTTGCGTAATGCGCTGTAATTTTTTAATGTGCCACAAAAACGAGCGAGAGTCCCAACAACAAGAAATGTAAAGAAAAATTATATATATAAAAAAAAGGGTTGCAAATGAAGCGAAAGCACGTAAAATGCGTAAAAATTCATTGGCACAAATGTTAACATCGGTTTGGGCGTAAATTTGTTCGGCAGCGGGGAGTGGGGGAGAATCTGCAAGGGCAGATTTTTTCCATCAGCCCCAAAATAAAAATGAACTCAGCCTTCAACTTCGCCGTTCGCAACGGCGACCTTTGCAGCTTGTAAAAATTAATTTATTTACTTTATGTGCTTTCCTTCAACGCCAATACAAATAAATAAAACGGCACAACAAAATTAATAAAAAAAAAAATGTATATGCATATAAAAAAAGAAGAAGAAGAGCGTGAAGTACCCATCAGACAGTATTGCCACAATTAAACGCTCGTCCTTCGGCAATTAACCAAACACGTTGCAAAAAAACAAAAACAAAATAAATAAATAAATCAACAAAAACTCAAAATTGCACCCAAAACAGGAAAGATGAGAGAACTCGAGCTGGAGATATGCTGTAAGCACGAAAAAAATATGTATAATATATATATGTAATATTTTATATACAAAAAGCCTTCTTCAAATTTATATACTTAAAAAATAAATAAAAAAAAAAAAGAAAATTCATGGTAAAAACATTCGCTTAATTTACGATACAATAATGTGTCCAGCACATTAAAAAAAGAAAGAAAAAAACAAAAGCCGCAATGCAAAATGAAGCGACTCTTCGGCAATTGTGGACATACTCTTCCCCCTTTCCCAAACCTCTTTTGGCCCTCTTTTGCCCAAACTACGCGCAGCAGCAAACCGTTTTCCCCAGTAATTTATCTCAAAGTCAAGCTTATGCAAAAAGAACGCTTGGCATATTTATTTTGACCTTAATTAAAGACGCATATTGCCCGCTTTGCAGTTTGTTTTTTTTTTTTATTTTATTTTTTTATTGGCTCACCCTCGCAGTTTTTTGGGGACCGCGTCGAGGATTGTTTGTATGCAACTGCTAAAGTTGCTTTGCTGTTTTTTTGCCAATTTATTGCGTCTTGTTTGCCAGTAAAATATGCCTGGTCCGAAGCACCGACTAAAATTCGAAATTTAACCAATATTTGCATAGGCCAGCAAAAGCAAAAGATACGAATTTCGCAGCAACAGCAACGAGTCAAAAAAAAAAATTAAACATATGTTGTCTAATTGCAAAATAATGAAATTCACTTTGTGCTGTGAGGTTTTTAAGGCCAGTTTGCCGGATTAACCAAATGTGTTGGCCACTTGCAGGCTGACCCCAGCGCAACTGTACATTTGGTCCAGCAGCAACAGCAGCAGCAGCAGCAGCAGCAGCTGCTTAATTGAAGACTAATGAAAAACGAGTTAAATTTTAAATTCCAACTGTTTCATATGCTTAAATGCCTACAGACCTAATTAGAGCAGTTCGCATAATTGGACTTAAGCCGGTAAAATCCTCTGCTCTGTGGAAAATGGCACAGTTGAATTTTGTCAAATCATGTGCAATTGAAATGGCTTTGAGCTTCAAAATATAATTCATTCAAAGCTTAAAACTGACGCAGTTTATTGTAGAAAAATAATCGACTTAAACTATTTTTATAAATTTAACATAAGACAAATTTTATTACATCAATTACAGACATATTTTATTTTATATGTAAAAAAGTTATAAAAAAAACAGTACTATATTAAGACAAATACTGCCAGATTTATAATTTGTTGTAGTAGTCAAAAAATAAATTCGAACCTAATTTTTTTAATAGCTTGAAATACTTATAGAAAAAAACACATTTTTATTTACATATAAAACAGACTGAATTTATTTTTAAAATCAAGTGTGTTATTGAAGTTCAACTCAATTCGATTTTTAAACTGACTAATTACTCAATTGCTATGAAAATCGTCAAAAAATAAGTACAAACTAAATTTTTTTAATACCTTCAAATACCTATAAAAAAAAATATTTGTATTTACATATATTTACTGAATTTATTTTTAAAATAAAGTATTTGAGCAAAATTCAATTCAATTCGATTTTTAAATTGACTAATTACCAAATTGCTATAACAACCGTTGCGCTCAAAATTAGTAATCCATTTGGGGTTCCATTAACAAGAGCTGAATGGAAAATAATTTGAGAAAATTCAGAAAACCAAACAATTGATGTCATTTGGGTTTTTGAACAAGTCGCGCTCGTTGAACTTCGTTCAAGTTGAAATGGCTGGCAGTTTATCGATTTGTCTTAAATGGCCTAAGGGCCCAGAGCAAACAGCTAAAAACCTAAGCTGGGAAAGAGTTATGCTATTACATTACTCTGTCGCCCTTTCTCAATTCTTTCTGTTTTTCAAGCGTTTCTTATTTTTTTCATTAAGATTTTTTTGTGCCCAACAGCTGGCACTTCAATTACATAAAATTCACATTATTGGGGCAATGCGATGTTGCGCGCTTTGAGGCGAGACGGCGTAAAAGAGTTTTTTAAATTAAAGGCCAGAGGCTGAAAGTGCGGCTGCCCATTTGCTAACTGGCACTGTGCTGTGCCAGGGGCACAGGTCAGATTGATGGCTTGCTCCTGACACCAGCCAGCCATCCAGCCAGTCGCTGGCAGGAAATATTTTCTGTGGCAGCGAGAAAAAAAATAGAAAAGAAATATAAAACAAAACACGCTAAAAACAAACACAAAGCACAGATACGGCCAACCGAATGTTGCCAAATGAACGCCAAAGGCCAAAGCAATCGACAAAACAGCAGCAGCAACAACAGCAGCAACAGCAGCAGCAGCAACAGCAGCAGCAACAGCAACAGCAGCAGCAGCAACACACACAGAATAAATAAAACCAAGCGTGCCACAATAAACCGGGTTATGCCACAGATAATATACACTAACCGCAGTGCAAATTACACAAATATTGTTGCCAAATTATCTCAGTCACAGCATAACTTTTTGTTAACCTTTAAAGTTTGCAACAAAATACAAATGAATTATTAATCAAGCAACAATTATTTTCAAGTTGCAAATAAAATGAAACCAAAACTTTTAATCAACAAACAGTGTCAAAAGTTTTTTTTTTTTTACTTAAAAGCCTGGTTCATTGACAAGCCAAAGTTTTGGCAACACCACATTAACAAAGTGTATTTAAAGGCAAGAAGTGCTCGTGTAACAAAAAACCAAAAAAACAATAAAAAAAAACAAAGACAAACCAACAAAAAAAAATCAGGCATTTGGACAAAGACAAAAGGGAACCGTTTCTAATTTACATGACACTGTTGGTGTTGCATGTTGGGTGTTGGGTGTTGGTGGGTCACCCGAATGCTTGGTTGGTCCAAACAATTCATTTAAAGCTGTGCCCGCTTTTCGCGCATTTACCGTTAAAAATTAATGCTCCCCACTTGGCCAAGCGAGTTGCCAACTCAATTCCGAAAAATATCGCAAACTGGAAGTTTTCAACTTTGAGCCTTTTGGGGGCTGCTCGGACAAAATGCAGTTAGTCGCGGCGACAAAGGTTACAAGCAAAACAAAAAAAAAAAAATAGGAGAAAAAGTTGAAAAAAATATGGTGGTAATTTTTTATACGAATCGTTGGGCAAAACAATTAAATCAGAATGTCTGCTTAAGAGGAGCGTTCAGAATGTTCGCCAAGCTGGCGTCGGGCATTTTGGGCAACGGGGTCGAAAAATTTAAGGCGCAAATTTCGAATGCCTTCACAGATTTTTTGGCAGAGGCCGGATGAAAGTTTTTTCGGAGTTGCCACGCGCTTTGGAAAAATATGCGTAGTGCCAGTTTGAGTTACAAGTAAATCCCATTCCAGACAATTAGGCGCAATTTGCATGATAAACGTGTGGAGAGTGTGTGGGTGTGGAGTGAGTGTGTGTGGGAGGAGTGTGTGTGTGTGTGTATGATGTGTGTGTGTGTATGTGTGTGGAGTGTGTGCAGTCATCAAACCAAGCCACAAAGAACATTTTTAAGTGTTCCACATGTGTGTGAGTGCGTAGACGTGTGTGTGTGTGCAAGTCTGTGTAAGTGTGTGTTTGAGACGTTTAGCAGTGCTACAAAAGTTTTCCAAGTCTTGGTGTAAAATGTGTGGCAAAGAGAAATCTTTTTGTGTGCGCTTCCACTTAAACGCTTTCGAATGAAGTTTCACGCGTAAAAGTCATAAATAAAATGCCAGCCAAGCAGCGTATGCATGTGTATCTGTATCTGTGTGTGTGTGTGAGTGTGTATGTTTTTGTGTGTGTGTCTGACAAATCTGTAAAGCAACGCCCAGTGCCATAACGAAGTTGAGCAAACACGCACTCGCATATGAAAAACTCATTTAACTCATAAATTATGCACTAAAAAACAAATAACTCATCATTTTTATGCGCCCGTCGAAGTTCCTCAACTGTGTGTGTGTGTGTGTGTGTGCGGAAGTGTGTGTGTGGCATGTATTGTATGTGACACATAGCACATAAATATACTCACTCGCGCCAGAAAAAAAAAACAAGCAAAAAATCAAAAGTCGTAAAATAGAAAAGCTAGAAAAGTGAGGAAAGCGTTTTGAAACTTGCCGAAGACAAAGTGCTTCGAAAATTGAAAATATAGATTAAAGACAATTCAAGTAGTTAGAAACTTGCAAAATGATTTAAAATTAAATTTGATATGCATATTAAATTAGGTAAATCTTATAGTTGCCTGAAGCACTTGTGAAATTAGTTTTTAAATTGCGAACACTTTGAAATATGTGTAAATAAATTGAAAAATATGAAAGCAAATTCTTTACTTCATTTTCCGGCAAAATGCCACAATTTAGGTTAGTTTTAGTTAACTGAAACAAACCAAAAAACAACTTTGAGCAGTAAAAATTATATTTTAAAATTGAAATTTAAACTCTAAATTATTCAAACTATTCTTTACTTCATATTTGAGCAAACAGCCATAATTTATGTTAATTTTAATTAACTGAAACAAAACAGAAACAAATTTTGAAGAGTAAAAATTATTATTTAAGATACAAATTTAAACTCTAAGTTAGTAAAACTATTCTTTACTTCATATTTGAGCAAATAATTTATGTTAGTTTTAGATAACTGAAAAAAAAACAATAAACAAATTATGAAAAGTAAATATTATATTTTAAAAATCAAATTTAAACTCTAAACTAGTCAAACTATTGACTAAGTTTACTTATATAAAAATCAAGTAATAACTTTAGATAATGACAGCAGCAACCACTGTGGCTTTAATGCCCCAAAGCCACGCCCACTGCCCATTTAACCACAATTTCCAAGTGCTCATAAATTGCAGTTGTTTTTCTTTATTTTATGCCAAATGTTGCTAAGATTTTCGCGGGGCTGTAAACGCTTGATCGGGCCTGCAAATGATATATATATATATATATATATATTAGGAGGTGTATGTGTGCATGTGTGTGTGTGTGTGTGTCTATCTGACATTTAAGCACACTCGAACACATCTTGTGGCAGCCATTTGGAAGTATTTAAAATTTATGACTTGACTATTAAGTACGTATTAACTGAATCCATTGCAGATGCCAAACGGCTCAAACAGGCTCTCCTCACAGCAATCTCTTTTTTGGGCACAAAAGTGTCAAAAGACATGGCTAAGTGATTGATATGCCAAAAGGGGGAGGCTGAGTAGGGGGGGGTTGCAAATGGAACGCGACTCTTCTTTGCTCAACCCGTAAAACGCAACTTTTGCAGCTTTTATAAAAATTGCGGAAGAAAGAACTGAGTAAAAATACACAGCAGACAAGACTGGCTCAAATAAAATATAAATTAAATAAATATAATTTTCCTGCTACCCTTTAATATTTAAAAATAACTGTGCAAATATATACAAAATATATAAATAATTAAAATAATATAAATATATATATATAAATAAAAAAATAATAATTTTTGTTCTTCTAAATTTTTTTTTGTCTCGAAACATTTTTCTATTATAAAACATTTGCTTGCTTGGAATTTCTATGACATTTTTGGAATGTTTTCAAAAGAAATTTAATTTTTTGTTAAGTTATTATTTATCTTATTGAATTAGAGATAAGTTACAAAACTAATGCCTCCCATTTTGTGTATTACAGTGGATACAGGGTAGAGAGAAAGTAAGAGCTGCTTTACAGAAAGTTGCCACAAACGGCAAAGTTGCAAAGAGCTGCTGCCAAAAGTTGCAAAAGTGCAGTTTCTTTGTTAACTTGCAACCAGCCAGGTTGCTGTCTCCAACGGAGACGCCAGAAAGAGATTTTTTTTCAGCAAGTTTCATTCTTTTCTTTATTTTATTTTATTTTAGTTTTTTTTTGTGCCACTCCATATGAGTAGCGGTTTTAACGGGTAAAGCTGTGGGCGTGGCAGCTGGCTAGCAATTAGAGCAGAACTGCATTAGGCTAATCAAATGATGGAGTCGAGGCTGCAACTGGCAGTCAAGGGACTGTCAACTGTGCAACTGTGCAACTGGCCAACTGGTCACTTGTGGAGGACAAAACGCATGAATGAGTCAGTGCATCGACGGCTTTTGCTAATTAGTCCCTTGAATCCTTTTAATACGATTACATGATGCGATTGAGCAGCTGACCTGCAGACAGTCGAGACCAGACCAGACCAGTCCAATGGGCTTGCCCCTTCTTCTTGCTGCATGTGCTTGTGGTCAACTTTTGTCTAATGAACCGCACATTAGTGAAGGGGCATGGGGAATGGGGGGCGGGGTGGCTTTTTGCCATTAGGACTCTCTGACTTATTGGCAGTTCTCAGTTAAGCGCCAGAAATTGCGATGTGGCACAAACTGTGCCAGTGAATCACTTCCCCTTTGCCCGGTAACCATTTTAACACCTGGCTGCCAATGATTGCACAAAGTGTTGACTGCCACAACGAATAACTGGCTGCCACATGCCAGCCTGTCTGACTGCCTCACTGACTGCCTCACTGACTGCCTCACTGACTGCCTCACTGACTGCCTCACTGACTGCCTCACTGACTGCCTCTCTGACTGCCCCTCTGACAGCCCCTCTGACTGCCTGCCTTGTTGCAGTTCAATTGAATTTTAGTGGTAAAGTTTTTGCATTTACTCCCCCACAAACCCTGCTCCAAACTCATTCTTAGTTCACATTGGCATTGATTTGCTGGTGTTTTTTTTTACGACAAGTTGGCCAAAATGGCTGGCACGCCCACTTGGTATATCTTCATCGATTACTGAAGTTGGTTTGGTAATTAGCGTTATGTGCATTTGCCAAATATATAAATTGGAAAACATTTAATTTACAGCCAGCATTTTATTTGACTGACTTTAAGTGGCAACATTGCATTTGTGGTAAACATGATTGAGATGTTGAAATAAAAAATAAGTTCAATTGCAATACAAGTACAAATTCAATTGCAAATCGCTGGTCATTAACAACAATAAAAAAAAAAATAGGGACGGGAGAGCAAAACATCAGCTGGACCAGGGCAGATGGTAAATGGAAACTTGGGGTTTCAACTACTCAAGCAAGCGCCTTGAAATGTGAAACGGAGCACAATGAAACACACACACACAATGGGAGCAGTATGGAGTGGAGACTGTTCTTCGTCCTTGGTGGACAGGACACGCACATTGCCAGCGAACCAGCCATTGTAATAGAAACTGCAACAGAATTAGAGCAGAAATTACGCTTTCGACTGGACTGTGACCGTCTATAAATGCTTCGATTATTGCTGCTATTTCGAATACCCTTTCAAAATATGCTTAAAAAAACAGTTTAATAATAGCACAACACAAAAATATATATACTTTATTTTTATGTTTATTTTTTTGGCTTTAAAATGTTGCATAGGTTTTATTATTATTTATTTTTTAGTGGCTAAATGTTTTGCTATATTTTTTTTCTCCCTTTTTAGCAAATAAAATCAACTAAAGCTTATCAAAAAAAAATAAGTTTTATAAAGACAAAACTCAAAAGTGATTTAATTTCTTTAATAAATTTATAAGATATATATATTCATATAATAAATATAAGATATATAATTATAATAAATGAGTCTCATATAATCAAAAATATATTCCACTTCTAACATTAAGTTACATAAAGAGCAAAAATAATTTTTTTATTTAGTTTAATACATCTTAACAATTTCATTTGAAATTATGAATTTTTAAATTATTAAATTAAATTTGAATTATTTGTTGGGTATTTGTTAGTCAATATGCCGATATAAATATATATTTCGGTTAGCCGCTAAATGCGAGTCACATTTTGGTCTGTGCATGTAATCAATACCGATTGTTATGCTTGTGGCTGTTGAGGCTCATGAATGCCAGAATGTTAGCATGTTGCATGCCCCAAGGCGCTCACTGTGCGCCTATGACTCGGTGGTCAGCTTAAATTGCAATTGCACAATTCGACACAGAGGCGGGGGGTGGCCATGATACTGATTTGTGTTTGGCTTAATTAAGAGAAAGGCCACATTTCATGGCATCTTCACTTCAATTCCAAACAATCTAATTGCAGCTGTGTAGAAGTCAAATTTAAACCAGTTAAACCTACTCCCAAAAATGCATTCAAATAGATATGAGCAAAGGAATTGTTTTTTGTGCTCTCTGCTTTTGTTCCTCAAGAAGAAAATTCTGGAATTAAATGTTCAAGATGCGCATGGCAAAAATAAAAAATAATAAAAAGTCGACAACAAATAAATTCTTTTGGTGTCTTCGTTTTGTGCGCTACAAAAACTTTAACTTCAACAATTACCATAAAACACTGCAATGAGCTTCATAATAGTAGTTGGTAGTTATTAACATAATTATTTTTTTTGCTGTGCATTAAGTTAGTTTCCTTCTTGCAGCGAAGGTAATATCGCTTGAAAAACTATTAGTTTAATTACCAAAAGTTATTTTTCAACTCTTGCATCCAAAGTTTTGAATTTAAGAGGTTCTTTTTAATGACTAACGTAATTATCAGATAATATTTTGTGTACTAAAACTTAGTAAAAGATAATGAAATATAGTTCAACTCTATTTGCAGTTTAAACTTAATAGATTTTTAAATTGTGTCACTTAGTTTTTCTTTTAAGATAAAATAAAAAGCTTTACAAATTAACTAGATAATAAATTTCCCCTTTTAGAGCTTTCTTTAGCAAAGTTACAAATCGTAAGCACAAACTTGCAGTAAGCTTAGCTCAGCATTTTTCCCTGTTTGGGTTTGGTGTCTTGGCTAAATTTTTCATTTTTATTTAGACCAAAAAGTTTTGCTTTTCAGTTACAAAACAAACTAATCGAAAATTAATTAATTTAACTGCAAAATACATTTAGTTTGTTAGTAGTTTAATTGCATAACTTTTGAAAACCAGTCAAGCAGCTTCATGTCGCAGTCATATAATTCGCAACTGCCAGTTGAGGCGCCATTCTTTTCGGCCAGATGGAAATCCTGAGATTGCACATGATCCTCATTTAGCGTCGTCGATGGGCTGTTTTCATATGTTTTATAAATATTAATTTAACAATATGTTTAAACTTAAGTACTTACCTCAGCATCAAGTGCAGCAGCTCATGTATGACACTGAAATCATTTGAAAACTGAATTGAATTCGCTTCGCAAATTGCTTGAAGCATGCATTCATGGCCATTATATCCATAACTATGATTAAAATATATAGATATGATAGTTTATATATAGATATATATATTTATAACCTACCCGTTTAGCATGTGCTCAATATAAGCGTAAATTAGCCAACGCCATTGACTGGTTTTTTCCTGCATCTTGCGAAAATCGATGGGTTTATTTTTATATTCTGGCCAATATGGATTTTCTCTGTATACGGTTTCATTGTAGGGCAGAAAAAACTCTGCCTTCAGCACATGCCCGGTGGTCAGAGATTCTAATTTCAGATCAGCTGGAATGCCAATACCCGCAATAAACTGGAAAAGTATTACAATTATTTTAAGCATCGATTTGGATTAATCAACTTTTACCTGATGTCTTGTCGGTGCTTGACGCGGAAAGAGCAGGTATCGCTTGGATCGACTGCGCTTGTCCAGCACCTGTGCAGGCAGCACCTCAACGAGGAGCATCACAAGTGGAATAAACCACTTAAAACGACTCATTTCGACAGACTAACTTACCGATTGACTATCTTGCAAAAAGAACTGGAAGAACTCTCAATTAACATTATATTATTGTTCCTAACAAACTAAGAACCCATTTTCACACCCATCGTAATTAGCCACTTGACACTTTCAAGATGTAAGAGGCTTTTCACACATTTGCAGAATTTTCTCAGACTTCTTTAGTTCAATAATCTTTCAAACATATTTTGTAATGGTTTTGGATATGGAACTGTTAGCGCCATCTTTCGGAGGAAAGAGTTGAAAATTACACGCCACCTGGCTGTCAAGAGTAGATAGTAGAAATTTAGTGGTGAGAAAAAAGAGTGATGCCAAACGAGGTGGAGTATGATAGAGAGTGCGAGAGAAAGGGGAAGTAAAGATAAACAGGGAGGCATGGGTACACAAAATATGTACGGCGAATTGGGACGCCGGCCCAGCTGATCGTCCATAAGCTAAGGCATCAGTGATGCGCAACGTATGCAACAGTGATGCTTATTTGGCCTTTCTGTGATGCACACATTATTAGCCAATAGAAAAAATGTTCTTATGTAATCATAAAGTAATGTAAATAATTCTGTACAATATCAGCACAACCAACAGCGAGTGAAAATTTATATTCTAATTAAAAAAATTATTAGAAAATATATATATGCATATATATTGGCTAAATTAATTATTTGGCCTTTCTGTGATGCACACATTATTAGCCAATAGAAAAAATGTTCTTATGTAATCATAAAGTAATGTAAATAATTCTGTACAATATCAGCACAACCAACAGCGAGTGAAAATTTATATTCTAATTAAAAAAATTATTAGAAAATATATATATGCATATATATTGGCTAAATTAAGAATAGTTTTTTTTTTTAATTTTTGGGCTATTGCTATTAAGTTTACAGCATGAATACAAATGGCGCTGCTCAATATATAAATGTAGTAAAAATTAATTTAAAAAAGGCAATAAATGAAAATCGTTTTTGGCAAAAATTGCAACAATTGCGAACTGTAAATCGTCTGCGCCGTTTCTTAGCGCTTTTACGTGCAGTCTGGCTGAAAGTACAGACATAAATTGGCCTAGAAGTCTAAGGCGAGGCGTCGCTCATAATGTTTTCAATTGGCACGTTGGCTAACCATTTGCTCTTAACTGGTTAATAGACGCTTAAAAACGTGTCAAGATTTATACGTCCTCACAGCACCGAGTTGACTGTGGAAGATGTTTGCTGATGGAAACCAGACTTTTTATATGCGCCGACTTGTTATCTGTTAAAGCGTGGCCAAGATTTATAGATAACCCTTAAGCCACTGGCCAAGCGCCATAAATATTGTGCATATCTAAAACTTGGCTTGAACTCATTAATAAACGTTTAGGTGCAACGTAAATTGCACTGCCCACTAATTGATGGCCCAGGCTACAGGCTACAGGCTACATGCTACAGACTCTTCTGATGCAAATAAATAACTGCACAGTCAACGTTTGTACACTCAGAAAAAAAAATAAGTGAAATTACGAAAGTGTATGTAATTTTGGTAACTCAAATTATTATGCTAAAGTAAATTTAAAGCACAGATTTTGTCTGTCTAAAAATTAGTTGTTATCTTTTTTAAAATTTTCTAAAGTGTAGAAAAATATTTATAGTTTTTAGTGTCTGTTTTTGTGGACTTTTTGTATACTTTTTAATTGATGAAATTATTATTAAACTTTTATTAAGTAAAGTATTAAAGTACACAAAAATTTTATATCAAAAATTTTAATTTAAATAAGAATTCTTATTTTTTTTTGAAAATAATGGCAAATAATTTGATATGTGAATTTTGAGAATTTATATATATTTATATTATTTATATTATTTAAAGTGAACTTTATTTTGTGAATTTTTTTTTGCTGAGTGTAGTTGCATTACAGCCACAGGAAAAGGTTGCCTTGTGACCACCAATTGTGTGTGTGTCTAGTTGCAACCAAATGTAAGAAGCACGTACTTGCAGTGCCACAAGGTACAAGACCAAAGACTACCCAGAAACTCTTATTAAAAAAGAAAAAGAGAAGAAGAAAAAGGGAAACCCACGCAAGTTGGCCCACGTATTGCCATAACGACCTATGACTGAGTTCCCCTCGATCCCTTTGCCATAACTCACGCTGTGCACGTGAACATTTTCACGCTTTTCGCTCTGGACATCGCCGTAGAAAATGTGGGTGTGTCTGGCATCAGCTATGGAATGCTATGGCTATGGAATACTATGATGCACAGACTGCTCAGCAGAGGTGTTAAAAAATAGACTGATCAAATACAAAATACCCAAACAAGAAGCCGAATCAAGTAGTTTTTTTTCCATTAATTGTTTATTGTTTGTTAAATTTGTTTTATCATTTAAATATGTTTTAAGCCCTATTATAAATTTAATGTTTTTTCATTTGATTATAATTATAATTATCATTATATATATAGCTAAAAATAGCAAATATATATATTATTATATTTTTCTAAAATGCTCAGTAATATTGGGCTAAAAATATGTTGTTTTTCTTTATATATATTTAATATAATAAATACATAATATTAGTGCATGACTTAAATTTCAGAATATTTAACAAACTGTAATTTTTTTTTAGTTATTGCTTATTGGCATAATTATTTATGAATATACCCATTGAATATGCCCATTTTTCGATTTCCCCGTTCGGCCATAAATGCAATTTTCTCGCAGCAAATGGAAAATTGGACGCTTTAAGGTTTTATTTTGTTGCTTAACTTTGATTTTTTGCAAAGGAGAATCCCAGTGGCACCCACAGAGTAACGGTCAAAATAGTCATCATATTATTTGCTACATCATAAAATATTATTTATTATTATTAACACAAGCAAAAAAATATAATTACGATAGATTCAAACTACCCTTCAAGCTGAAAAATGAGCGAAAAAATGTTGCGCCTGAATTGTTGGCCAATTTTACGGAATAATGCGCTTACACCCCAAATTGCACCCTTGGGCATTTGTCAGGCCTATCAAAAGAGTGGTAATAAACAAGCATATAGATAGTTATATAGATGGATAGATATATAGATGGATAGATAGCGATTGTTCGAGTCATAAACTTGAAGCGACACGAATCGGGCAGATGCAGCAAAAGCAATTGAAAAACGCCTCAAAAGGGGGCAAATTTCAGTTGTTGTTTTTGAGGGAAAAACAGATACAAAATAGTTGCGATAAAAGCTATAAAAAATTGTGTTAATTACCAAACAGGCATTTCAAATGCATTCAACTAATTTTCGAATGTCGACAATCGACAATTGAGTGTTGAGTGTTTGGAATGACGATGGAGTGTTTCTTTCTAAAAAGAATTTACAACGAAAGCGATTCATGGAGATTTTACAACCGCATCAATCCCAGTGCTGATAGCTGATTGACCACATATATACATATATATATATATATATACATATACAAACCCCCTACAAATTGAGTGACTGAGTGTTGAGTGAGTGATGAGGCTGCTGGGATGTGCCTGTGCCTGTGCCTGATGCTGCCACTTCTCATGTCTGCAACAACTTGGTTGACTCGTGTCGAGTGTCGCGCAATGCCAATAAATTCGATTAATATGCAAATTGCATGCAACTGGCCAACTGAAGTGCGATGTGGACAAGCGCCAAGATTCGTTGCCATTGATTATTATTTTTTAAAAACCGGGCACAGCACCTAGCAAGTTGGCCAACAGTTCTAGTCACTTGGCCAGAAGTCGAGGCCAGCACTCGCTTTCCGGCTGGCCATGAGTCAAGTCCAGTCAAGTGCTAATCTGGCTCTATTTACCAATTACAATCGACCATTTCAATCGACAGCTAACGGCAAATGCAAATTGTAATATTTTCTGTCCGCATTGCATTTCCATATCTTATGTTTATAGCCGAGCAGCGAGCCAGTTTTTGTTAGCCAGGCCGGAAAATGACGGCTTTCAGTTTCGATTACCAGTTGGTGGTCGCCAATTCAGTTTGTTCATTTAAAATGCATATTTCAACTTTTATTTGAACTGTTTTGATCTGGTTATAAATGCATATTTGTTGTCTAAACAAAATAATGTCGTCTCGAATTCAGTTTTCTGGACAAGTTGACTATCTTATCAAGATATATAGTATAACGATCTGACCTAAAAAGATACAACCTCAATTTGTTACACTAAGAACATATTTCAAGACATGTCAGTTTCGAGTTATGCAAGTGCAGCTACAATAATAAATATAATAATAATAAAAGTAATAATATTATTATAATTATTATATTTGATTAGTGACTTATGCAGCTTTATCAATAAAAAAAGTGACTCAAACATTTGTTGATAATAAATGAAACACTCACAATTCTTATTTTTAGACACACACTTTAAAATTGTATTAAGTAAAAGTAAACAAAAACGCACAAGTACACACATACACACACACACATACATACAATGTATGAGCAATGTTAAATAATAGTAAAAATAAATTGTTAATACTAAAATATTATCATAGTTGTTGCACATGTAAAGACGATGGTATTTTTTGATGTTGGCAAGCCTACCAAATGGTCCAAGACTGCAACAGAGAAAGAGATAAATAAATCAGTTAATATTAAATCAAATTTATATATATATATATAGTTGGACTTACAACGACAAGGGCATAGGTGAGTCCAATGGCCGAACCGGCCATAACATCCGACCAGTGATGCTTGTAGTCCGAGATGCGGGTGAGCGCCGTATACCAGGCGAACATGAGCAGCAGGAACTGCAACAAGTGGCGCAGCATGCGGTGGCGCGACCAGTGCATGCGACGCTGCAAGTAGATCTAAGAAAAAAAAATTGCAATTACTTAGTTGTTTAGTCAGTCTTAAAATAGCAGTTGAACACGCACCACCAAATAGATCATGGAATAGCAGGCGAAACTGGCATGACCACTGGGAAACGACAGTCGCACATCCTTCAGCCGCTTGGCACTCATATTAAGTGCTGTGCAGGTGAAATTCTCAATGTAGCGATTTGCATTGATCGGATCTGAGCAAGTGGTGCCGTCGTTGAGCACTGGTTGACATAGCTGCAGGTGAGACAGGCATTGGTTAAAAATAATAATTGGACTTGGATTGTCTTACAGACTTACAGCAAAGAAATGCGGCCTCAGGCGTCCAATGGCATATTTAGCAATGTCCGTGGTTAGCTGCTCCAGGCCCAGGCCAAAGACAAAGGCGCCAATTTTGCGATAGCACTCGAGCAACCAGTGTGGCAGCTCCATGTGGCACAGATAGTAGCCGCTGCCCTCCTGCCGGTGGCAGTTATAGTTGGCCTGAAATCTGTGCTTATCATGCGCCCGGTAGAATTCAACCAGCAAAATCTGTGCAAATAAAAAAAGTATATCTACAAAATTAAACAGGCAGTTTTATTGATTATTATTGTCATATAAAATTACCATTGAGATGGGCAGCGCTGCACACATCACATACAGCATCCAGCTGCGTATGGTGGACTCTTTGTAGGGATGCTTTAGCGAGAGATCACTGCAGAAGAAGCCGCGCTTCTGTGGCTCCGACCACAGCGAGAAACCCAGCATGGTCAAACCAACTGCAAGAATTGCATTTAAATTTGATTATTGTAATTATATTTTTACACTTAAAAAGAAAATCGATCTAAAAAAAAATACTTTTGTTTTTTATGCAAACCATTTTATTTTTTTGTATTGTTGTGCATTTTATAAAAGAGAAAAATATATCTATGATAATCATCATCATTTGCATCGGTGACAGATTCACTGCCTCATTGCAACAAGGTCTGCTGTTGAGGCCTGGATAAACAAGCCGCGCCACAGCCAGTTTCAGGTCCAAGTCAAAATCAAGCTGATAATTTATGTTGTTTCTGTTGTTTTTGTTTTTTTTGTTGATTGTTGATTGTTTTCACAATGCTGCTGCTGCTCGCACAAAATAATAAATTCACCCCACAAACATTTGCGTAAATTAAGTTAAATATATAAATCAGACAACACTCGATGGGTGAAGGTATTTTGTATTTGGGTGCTGATTGAGGCCACAAATGGTGGTCACTGGTCATTCTGTGTGTGTTGCAAGCATTTCTGTATCACATTGGGCATCCATCCTCTGCTGGGCAGCTGCTAATCAGACCCCCCATAAACACCAGCAAAAATGCTTATTCATTATGGAAATAAGATGCCAACGCCGCTGGAAATATTTTTCAATTTTCCATTTTAATGTGATTTTATTATTGAATTAATGTACAAAAAAAAAACGCAAATAGCTCACGATTAAAAATAAACCAGGGTGATACGATGAGGTGGCGCCGACCTGCTGCCTGATAATAGTCGATAGTTTAGATTCTAGAAACTCGCATAACGCACATATTTAGGCCACAAGAAAAAAGCCAACTTGAGTCATTCAATAAAATACTTTAGTTCTGGATAAATTTATGGAATATTTTACAATGTTCACAATAAGTGAATAATAGACCGCAAAACAAAATTATATATTTTGTTTTTTTTTTTTTTGTTATTATTAAAATATTGCAAGTAAATTTATCTAGAACTTTTGGCATATTGTTGGCCAAGAATTCTTGATAAATTTTAGCTGCAATATTTTAAGCGTAAACTTTAACATAAAAGTCGAGAGTCAAATTTCTATTGCTTAATTCTAAATAAAAGAAAATATTTGTTGATATGAATTGTAATTTTATTTTTTAGAAATATATTTCTTAAGAATACAAAATTTTTGTGCAAAAAGGCAAAAAGTTTTTCTCATTTTGTTTTATGTTATATTTAAAATATTTCTCAGTCTTTTTTAAATTATAAATTTGCTGCATTGATTATTATTTATTTATTGTATACATAAAAATGAGTGCAACACTTACCGCAGCTAAGCAGGCTCAGGTCGACCAGGATGCGTCCAAAGATGTGAGCTGTGCCGCGATTGCGTTGCTGGGCAACATTCGCCGCTGTGGCAACAACTCCCCCAACAAACGGTGGCAGTTGTAAATCAACTTTGACATTGTGGCCAATGTTGTTGTTATTGTTGTGAGGATGTTGCTGCTGCAGTTGTTGATGATGTTGCAGTTGCTGTTGTTGTTGGTTTTGCTGGTGTTGTTGCGTTGCAGCAATGATGCTCGCTGCTGTTGGCGATGAAGGCTCCTCGCCGCTGCTGCTTTGGCTCTCAAAGCGTTGCAACGGCGTCGTATCGCAGACACTTGCAGGACGCAAGCTGTTCATTTTTGCGGCAATTGTGAGCTGGGGTGGGTGTGTATGTGGGTGTGTGTGGGTTGCTCCTATTGCACCTTGCGAGTGTCGTGTGTGGGCATTTTTTTATTTATTTTATTTTATTTTTGAGTTATCAGTAGAAGCCCAAATATTTGGAGTGCACGTTGGTAAATAATAAATAAGCCAAAGTGAAGAATTTTTGGACAGACGCTAATGGAATCGGAAACGAAACTGGTCTATTTGCTTTGGCTTCGATGGGTAACGAAAATCATTTACAAAGTTGCCTTTATTTTTGGTGAATGATAAGCGATGTTGGTGGTAAACTGAGCGCCGAGCAGCAATCGAT
Organism: Drosophila dives; assembly: GCA_035042365.1. Lineage (NCBI taxonomy): Eukaryota > Metazoa > Arthropoda > Insecta > Diptera > Drosophilidae > Drosophila > Drosophila dives. The sequence goes on along the minus strand of JAWNLJ010000036.1, from coordinate 374,980 downwards.
AAATTAAAATAAACAATTAATGAAAATTGCGCAAGTGAGTAGCCGAATTTGTTGGCATTTACTGCTGGCAATGCACAAATTAATTGCTTGACTTAATTATTTGCACTTGCCGTGCTTTCATTTGCATTTCTACTTTTACGCAGATGTTGCTTAGATTGCCATAATTATTGTTGATTCCGTTTTATTATTCCGTTTTTTTTTTACACACAATATACATATAAGAATTTTTCACTTTCGATCCGCTACTTTTTACGTGCTCTTCTTTCGCATGCGCAGCGTTCTTAATGCACACAAATAAAACTGAAATCCCGCCTTAATACCGAAAGCGACCGCAGCGCTCGACAGAACACGAAGAACTGAGCGCAGCAACCACCATCCAAGTACCAATGATGGCCTGCACTGCTGTGAGAGTATGAGAGCCGAAAACACGCTTGCTCACTCATTCTCTGTTTCGTGTAATCTCCTTTAATGCACATTGGAACAAAGGTATAAAAAACTCTGTAACTTTAATCACACATTTTTGTATTGAATTTAATTCATTTTATTCCCAGAAGCTATTATTGAAATTTATTTAATATGAAAATAAAATCTTTTGCAATTCCACCTTTTAATTTATTTAATGAATTATACGAGGATGGTGACTGACCTACTTATTGCCTCAATTAACATTAGTTCCGATAACTTTCCTTATCTGAGCTTAATATATGAATTACCTGTACACACAAAGCGAGTCCAGTTCTATTTTCCCCATACAAGTGTGCAAAGAGAGCGCACAATATGGACTTGCTATCTCTCTGTGTGTGCCAAACACAAAAAACAAACACAAAAGGCTTGTCTGCCTTTGTGTTTGTATTTAGTACCATTCGTTCAACGGACGTGTTCGGTTGCCCGCCTGCTTTGATGAGGAGAGTGCGTTGCGCTGCGCTGCGGCAAATGCTTTGAAATTTTCGTAATTGTTTATGCACAAGAGAAATAAATAGTTTTTAGTGACGCTAATAAGCAAAAACCAGCAAAGTGAATGAGAAATTTTGGCATCTGGTTCCCGCAACGGAAAAAACAATTAAAAACCATTATTTTTGCCACAAGCGCATTAATTCTACTGATTTGTGCTACAAAGGTAAAATATTCATACGTAAAATAGATTATTTATATACAATCAATAATATCTGTCTGTGTTAGTAGATACAATTTTTTTCGATTTTGTAGAAAGTAAAATTTATATATAAAAAAAAGACAAAGAAAGCTAAAAATTTAGATTGCGAAACATGTGAAAAGTTGAAATGGATGTCAATGTAAACAAAAAACAGAAATTGGTAAACATAGCTCTGCTATATATATTGTGTAATACCAAGGACTTTTGAACGAACTGGTAAAGAAACGAATGTGAGATAAATAGATATGGAGGCGGACGAAAAATAACAGTAGTTCCTCCTCCTTTAAGGAGTAAGTGCTTCAGTTGACATATTTAACATATTGTAAAATGGCCAAAACGTAAAATCGATACTCGCAGCGCAGTATGTTTACATTGAACTCGTTGTGTGTGCCAGGTTCAAGGTCGGGTTTTTTTTTTTTGGATGTATGAAGCAAACTCATAAAAAATTTATAAATTACTCATTTATTGTTTTAACAGTTATTATTTTTATTGCGAGAATAACAACTTTTTTTGTCGGTATAAGCTTTTATCACGGAAGATTAATTTATTGCATTTCATTGTGAATTTACCTTTTTAAATGTTATCAGCCAATTATAACGTCACGTAACCAATTTGTAACCAGAGAAGTTACTAGTTATAAGAAAACCTTGCTGTACCCAGAATAGTCAACTACTCATTAAGCTGTGTAAATTGTAATGATAAGTAACGGTTTAGTGAAATTTACATTACTAACTATGTGGAAAAGTTTGCTTAAATTAGCTTCCCACTCTCACTTGCAGAACCAAGCAGAAACGTCGTCTTAGATTTCAATGTCAGGCGCGTGTGAATGCCGCAACAAGCATGAATTTAATACCATAATCATTTACATATCAAGTAAACAAGCTTTTTACACACACCTTCATACATAGGTAGGTACAACGACCGCACATGGACGACGACGTCAGCGATGTTGGTGTCATTTTGCCTTCCGCCAGCAGCAGCGACGTCAACGTCGTCAATAAGTCTGCAAGTAATTCTGGGCACTGCCTTTGATCACCACCGATTTACAGTTGCAGTGTGGCCGTGAAATATTCAATACTCCAGCCCAAAGGGGAAATTGCTGTCGACTTTTTCCATTCATGTGGAGATTCAGTTATAATATTTAGGTTAATTATTTACAATTCATTTGCTTTTATTTATGAGCAATTATAATTCTCATTTCAACAAGCAGATTGTTTGACCTTATTTCACAGCATGCGTTTAGCATGACATTTGAATGCTACTGCGAGGAGAAAAAGACGTATTATGGTTAAGCTGTTGGGGGGAGGGGCGGCAAGGGTAGTTGTTGAGAGCAAGATAAACGCATCTTGCCTGCCATTCCGTATTCATTTGCCTGATGCACTTTAACGCTTGATTAACAGTTGCAATAAAACTTTTAACAATTTCGTGATTTTTTACTTTGTTTATTAAACAATTAAAAATAAGTACTGAAATTGCACTCCTGGTCATTTAGATAATGATCTTAAAAGTGTGGCGTATTTAATTAAGAATCTGAATTGATCATTATGACATTTATTTAATACTCCCCTCACAGACAGGCAACTTAATCATTGCCATCAAAACAGACAAACCAAAAAGGAATAAGCTTATTTATGCTATCTAAAAATAGTTTATGTTTGATGTGACGAACAAGTAGCTGAACTGAACGATTGGAAACTGACAACCGACTGCAATTCCATTCGCGATGGCTTCCATTGAATTAAGCTTGTTTCTTTGCCCACCACTGGAATGCCAGACAATGGCGACTGCAGTTGCAAGCTGCTTATTACAAACCCCCACTTATGGGCAAGCCTTAACAGAGTTTTACAAATTACGGTTGTTCTGTCCAAGCAAACTATTTGCAGAGCCCATTAACATTAACTCGATCCCAAATTAGAATCTCTAACCACTGGTTTGCAAGCTTGTTGACCTGTGAGCAGCACAGCTCACGAATCACGATGAATCCTGTACATGTTTCTTTCCAATTGGAAAAATAAAATGCATACATTCAAGCTAGATGAAGCGCAACCGGTTCACGGTTCCGCAGCTGAACACAATGTTTGTTTTTTAGTTCGATTTCATAGGCGTTGCAATTGTGTTATCGAATAATAATAAATGCATGCTATAAGATACTGGCAAATTTAATTAAATAATGTGTTAAAAAGTAGCAATTGTTATTTATTGCTAAGAATATTCTATTTGTTTTATTTGATGTTTACTATTACGTGTTTTCATAGGAGTTGTTAGAAAATTGTTTTACTCTGGCTTTGGAGATGACTAAATATCAATGAGGTAAAGGGTAAAGAAAATAAAGAAACATGAATTTAAGGGTAATTTATATGAATCTCATAGTTGTTGAGGACTCTGCTCATACTTGAATGAGCAAATTGGCTCATAATATCATTTCGAAGCATAACAATGAATGAATCACAGCATGCGTAATTTCGTCACGCAATCCTTCTTTTCTTTTACCTTTTTTAATGAAACCGTTGCCTTAGTCACACATTTATACCTACCTATGTCGCTGTTTAATCCCACAGTTCTGTTATAAATTATTATCTTTTCTACCCTCTTTTTGCAGAACTTACGTATTTATAACTTTAACATTTTTACCTGAAAAACCAAGAGGAGCAATCTGTGTTGTGCTCTGCTACCTGCAACGTCTGTCAAAACTAAAGCCCAAGTTCACTGTCAAGTAAAGAGAGAGAGAGAGAGAGCGCAAAGCTTTTGTAAGCTTTTTCCATCGTTTTAACTCATTGAAAAGCACAAAAACTAATTGGAAATGAGTACCGAATCGTCAGCGAGCGAGACAACACCGCTGCGACGGCCGGAAAGTCAATTAAGTGCAGATTCAAACGCAAACGTGGCTAGCGGCAACAGCAACTGCAACAATAACAACAGCAATACCAAAAACGCTGCTCCACCTGCACAAATAACATTGACTATTCCCGCTAGTAGCAACGGCAACAACAACTCTACCAGCAGCATTGAAGAACGCTTGCAAGGCAACACACAACAACAACAACACCAAACAGACATGGACACAAACAAGCGAATTTTATGTCGAGTGGGACTCGATATTTTGATTTTGCTTTGCGGTGAGTGTTGCCACAACCAAAAATTTCACATACTTGTTATATGCAAATTTGATATGTTTGAATTGCCGCAATATTTGTTGGCGCATTGCTTGATTTTTGTGTGTTTTGTTTTTATATAATTATCAGCATCTGTGCTTGTGCACTGGCCTTGCTTAGGAGAGCTTTTTTGCATTTACTCATTCTCACACACACACACATACATATACATTATGTTGCGCTTTATTATTGCTGAATTTTAACAGCTGAGCGGGCCACATCGAATTCTTTGAGTTATCAGCAATCAGAATTGAACCTTTATGGCGGGAATTTGATAAGCAGTGCGGTTAATGTTTATTTTTCAAAATTTCAATATTTGTCACCAGCCATTTCCGGTCATGTTTATTTTCTTTGCACTGTTGTATTAGCGCAGCATTGATACAAAAATGTGTCACCTAAAAGGCGTACAAAAGCTTAGTGTTTAACAATTTTTTTACTGTTGAGAAAGTTTTTTTTTTGCTTATATTGTTGTCGCCAATCGACAACTACAAAATATGGGCACAACCCCTTATTTATTCAAGGTAAACACGTACATTTTCGCCATTTATACGAGCTTAGACCTTAAGCTTAATTTACAGCTTTATGTTTACCTGTTTTGACTGTCTGTATTTATTTGCAATACAATATTTACGTACGTGGACAAATATTTATATGCACTCATACGGGTTATACAAATAAAAGGCCATCATAATCCTTCATGTATATATACATATATAAATAACTGTAGAATCATCATATTTATCAGTTGCCTCATTAAATCCGTGGTTTAGGCCGTTATTTGCGATTAAGAAAGAAAAAATAACCAATCTTGAATGAATCAGTTTTCGGGGACTTATCCACATGCCAATTAAATAAAAAACATTCAACTAACAGCTCACAAAACTTATCCATCTGGCAGAAATAAGCAAAGCTAAAATAGCCAATAAAACGTGAAGTGAATTTACAGGCAAAGTCTAAAATAGCTATATTTATTATATTTCCTATAAACCCCCTCCTGAATGAGTCCATAAATAAAAAGCCCTGACATTAAAAAAAACAAACCAAAAAAAAAATAAAACTTTCGACCCAGCTGCACACTTAATCAAATATGTAAAAATACAAATAGTTCTTTCCAAATTAATTCCAATTAGTTGTAACGTAATATATATATATATATATATGGTATCGTAGACCCATTCCAAGGCAGATTCCAATGCCTCTAAAGAGCAAGTATGCAGCACCTTTTAAGATTGTCTGCTCTGATCCGATTCTGATCTGATGGACTTTTGGCTGTGTGTCTGTCGCCGACTAATTTGTGTGTAAATTAGTTTTGACGCAAGTCGCTGATAAAGTGATGTGTCCAAAAGCGTGCGCTGCGCTGTCTTTTTAAGTATTTTGGGTGTGTTCGACTAGTGACTGAGAGGCATGACTCAAAATAAACTAGTATTGTCGCTGCTTGACGTTAATTGAATGCGAACGAGCTGCAGCACAATTGAAAAACGACTTGTTACAACTTTTCGGTGGGCTTCTGTGAAGTCATTAAACTCATAAAAGAGAGAGAGGGGGAGAGAAAAACTGCACGCACTCCAATAATTTATAGTGCGTGAGTCTGAGTAGTGTGGGCGGAGTGGAGTGGAGAGGAGTGGAAAATAGAAGGAAAATCAAGTAGAAAGAAAAATATTTATGCTACGCATTACGTTTGTTGCCATGGTCATGGAGGCGATCACTTTTCCAATTCATGCTTTTGTTTATTTTCTACAAAAAAGAAAGAAGAATCAAGCAGACAAAACAAAACAAAACAAAAACAAAAACAAAAACAAAACAAAAATAATATCAAAACACGTCGAACAGATAGAAACAGTGTCGATGAGTGCTGTGTTTTGGTCTGATTGGATACAGAGGCTATTTTCATTCTCATTTTTAGCTATAACTATTACAAAAGACTTAATTGCCAAAGGTATATATAGATATATATAGATGTTGTCAATATAACTCGATATGTTAAAAGATAAACAGTGAATATATATTCAAATTTATGCTTATCTTAACTTGATGCGTCAATCGAATATCAATCAATTGAATAAATATGCCGTTTACTTTAAATTTTTTTTAAGAGACAGTCCTCTTATAATACAAAATTTAAAATATTTTATTTTACACATAATAATTAAATATCCACTAATTAAAGTCCTCACAACTATTCAACTGTCAGCAAACTTTGAGGCTAGACTATTAATCTAGGGTATCTCTAATCGGTATTATTCTAGCTTAGTTTCTTATTCATGTACATGAATCATACACTATTAATAGGAAATATAAAAATTATCGACTTTGCTGACTACTGACTAAGGTATTTCTTATCAGCAAATTTGCTGATAATATTCATCAAAGATGTTTATTGCTTAAACCTAAGCAATGATTGGGTATTTTTTTCTATGTCATTCTTGGTTAATTTCTTATTTTTTTAAGTGTATTTAAAAGCTAATTTTAGCAAAGATAAACTGTTGTTAACTGTTTCTGTCGTCTGCAGTAATCTTGTTTACTTTTTTATTTCGTTCTCAACCCATATTGCAGTATATTTCGCTAGGCAAAACCAAACTGAAATTTGTTTTTTATGGTTAACAATCTTCAACTCAGTTGACGACCTGCCATGCAACGACTTATGGGCTGTGGCACACAAAGGCGTTGCACGTAGGGCCGGGCCCGTACCTGTGTGACACCGACACCTTTGCCAGCTCTCTCTACTTCTCTGGAAATTCCTGGTAATTGTTGCACATGTGCAATTAATGTGTCGCCTCCCAGACTGAGAAAAAGTTAGTCTGTGCACTGATTTAGAGTTGTGAAGCGTAAAATGCTGAGATCTTTAAGCCATGTCTTTAGTTGATAAATGGGAATATTCTCAGTCTCGCTGATCCATCAATTTGTGGACTGTCAGTCATCCTTGGGCTGGAGTCATAACTGGAGTCTGCTGTCTGCTGTCAATTGGCCCGAGGTTGGCCAGAGTGCAAATCTTTTGGCATTAATTGTCTTTAATTAAACTTCCGTCTTGTTTAATTAGCGCTGCTAGAATATTCAACTGCCAGACGGAGAGACATTCTTGGCCCCTGCTGCAAATGAGTTGAGAAGATTTTTAATGCCCAGCATTAAGAAATAGTTGCATTTATTGTGGCACGATAAGGCAAGCGAGAGGTAATGCTTCTAACGTGCCGCCCAATGTTGTTTGTGTGGCGGCCCACAAATCGGTTTTGTAAATGTTGCCGCAACTTGTTTGGCGCTCAGCTCAAAAGAGTGCGTCGCATTTAAGTACATAACAGCATCAGAGAGATATAGATAAACAGATACAACATGCAGTTGCACATATATAGAGAAAGAGAGAGATATGTAATGAATGTAATATGTGGCATAGACCGGTGGCAACAGCGCGGCTCCCTTTTTTGTCTTAAGTTGAGTTGGGGCAAAGTGTGCTTCAGATCGTCATTTACCTCTTTGTGTTTATCAAACAAATTGTGTACAATTTTGTTTGTTTTTTTTTTGTTTTGTCGGCATACTGTGATTTAGGCATTATTGAAATGGACTTGACACCAAATGGGACGCAAAGCACTTTCAAAAAAATAATAATATTAAAATGCGGCTGCTGCTTTTTTTTCTGCTCTGCTCGTTTAGGATAATCATTTAGTTGAACTTGCGGCGACACGATTTGTGGCGTTTGCCACTAAACGAACCACTTCCGTCGCAGGTTAAGCATGGTTTCTCCCCCTCTTCCTCCCCCGCCCATTAGTTACTTGCTACATTTACCCAGCTACATTTTAAGGGCACTCATTTTGTTTTTTCGAGCATTTTTAATCGAGTTATGCTTGGTGAGAATTTTTCTCATTTAATATTTGTTGCACACATTTACGATCAGATTATAACTGCTGCATGCACTCGTTTTCATGCCACAAAGTCGTAAAATCTATAGAGGAGCTACCGTTTTGTGGCAGGATTAGCCGCCCGCATACAAAGGTCACTTGCTGCTTGTAATATGACTCTAATCTGGCAACAATACATGATGCCCCTTGGAATACTAGCTTTCCCAGCGGAGATCGTTAAAAATCCAGACAATTGTCGCAACAGTTTTTGTTTCTGTTCTTCTTCGATTTATAGATCGAACCTGTTTTTTGTTGCAGCTGCCTTGTCTGTTTACTTGCTTGCGTACTTTCCCCTCATCTTAGGTCCACCTTTGTCGCGCCCTGATCTCTGATTGCCTTGCTCAACAGGAGTTCCTTTCTATTGTGTAATGAATCTGCGTCAGACGCAGCAGCAGCAACATCAGCACCCAGACTCGCCTGCCTCAAGTGTTGCAACATTGCGCACAATTGTCGCCATTGAGGACTTTGCTTAATTTGTATATATATAGATATATTTAAGTAGATCTTTACTTATGAGTCACTTAAGCCTATAGTTATAGCTGATTTTTCGAAAGGAACACCTAAATGTTCCCACCGGAACTAAGAAGAGATTTTATTACACACACAGAAAATAAAAAAAAAATATTTTTACAAACTTCTTAAAATTAGACGAACTAAAACGACTATCACTATGAAAACTAGCAAGTTTTTCTAACTTAAGACATAGTTACTAAATTTTAAATCTAAATAATTGATAATAAAAATAATACAATAACCAAGATATAGTTTTTGAAAAATTACTTAAAGTTGCATTGGCTGTTTTCTATTTTTCATAAATATTTTCTATTATAGTAAAATATAAATAAAAGAAAATAAGTAATGATAAAAATACTAAATAAGTAACTACAAAATTTACATAAATATATCGTGATAACAGACATAAAAATCATTCCTTTCAAACTAGACATATTTTGTACCAAATTTAAAAACAGATTTTGTATGCAGTCAGTTTTTAGTTGAATTCAATCTGTTTAGTAATTATACACATCAATTTGGTTATTTTTTCCCTCTACTTTTCGAACCACCCTCGCAGTTAATGCTTACAGATGCGTCAAGGCCCCTGGCTTTCTAATTTTAATTTAGGCTCGTCGACCTCTTTCGCAGGTAATACGCGCAATTGCAATGGCAATTAGGGAAACTATAACCATAACTGTAACTGTAACTCTAATTGTTGCAAGTGCTGCGTTGCATTGATGCACTTTTAATTGAATATTTCTGCTTCTGTCTTTAAAGAGGGTGTACTATAATTATAATTAGCACTGCACTCTTTATGAAAATATACAAACATAGTTTAAGTGTCAAATGCAGCGACAGCTTTTTGATGAATGTCTTGCACGAGGCTGCGCTGAACCTTTGATCAATCAATCAGTCAGCCAATCAATCAATCAATCAGTGTGAAGTGTGCATACTGACCATTTGTCTGGCTGCGTCATTTGTATGCCTCGAAAGTTATTATTAATGGTTTGTTGTGTTGCATTTTTAATTTAAGAAAAAAGTGCGTGAGTATCTTGTTGAAAGGTTGAAGATATTTTACTCCGCCACCCCACCCCTCACCACTACTTGAGTCCCTCTAGCAGAGGGGGGCCATCGGCGCTGTTTGCAGCTGTTGTGCCCAAAAATAGTTGTAGGCATTTTTAACGAGCGTCGTCGTCGTCGTCGTCTCCTCGTTGTCTCCCCCTGCATAAATGCTTTATAATCTTATCAATAGCTTAGACATATCTTAAGTCAACAGTGTCAGTCATATAAAAAATATATATATAGTTTTTTAATAAGAACGGGAGAAAGACAATCGATAATGCCGTTTAATACTCGACACAAGTCCCAATGACCTACTAAGGAAAATATTGATAATTCATTGCCGGCTACGCTTTGTTTTTTGATCGATCTAAAATTGTTTTGTTTTGTTTTTTATTTTCTTTACTTATTTTTAGTTGGCTTTCCCATACTATTATTCTATCTGCTTGGTAATTCCTATAAACGTGGCTTCTTCTGTGACGATGAATCGCTGAAGCATCCATTCAAGGAATCCACTGTGAGGAACTGGATGCTCTACGTCATTGGGCTGGTTATACCAGTGGGCACGGTAAGTTTGGAGCTATATTTTTTTGGGGCAATCGAATTTTGTAATTTGAATCGAAATTAATTGAATGAAAAGAACATGAAGTAATGAAAATGTAAATGAATTTAATTGCCGATTGTTCGCTGCGGGCTGGAGGAGCACTTGGCACTACTCCAAAGTGGCTCCGGCAGGCCACCCATGTAAAATGTGTCAAGCATATGCCAGTTGTTGCTGTTGCACAATCATTTCAAGTTCACAATTGCCAACAGCTCTTTAATGTGCTCCAGTTTGAGGCTGTTGCAACCCAACAGCAGCAGCAGCACCAGCAGTGGTGGATGAAATGGCATCTGGCCACATGCCGCACTTTTAATTGGGGCAACATGTGGCTGGGCTATAAAACTATCAGGCTAATTCATAGAAAGCCCTAATAAATCAATATTTACAAATAGTTCCTAAAAATGGGCCAATGTAAATATTTGCATACCTTTCAGTGCCCATTTACGACAATCTATTTGTGCGTAAACAATTTTCAAGGAGGTGCTAAAAGGAAAAGAAAAACAATCATTGATAAAATTCATTTGAATTTTCTTGGGTCTTCCACAGATCCTGATCGTTGAAGTGCTGAACTCGCGATGGGCCAGTGCCAATGGAAGTGGCACGCCTCGCAGGTTTATCTTGATGAATTACCAAATACCCGACTGGATGATCGAGTGTTATAAGAAAATTGGAATTTTTTGCTTTGGCGCCTGCGTCTGTCAACTAACCACGGATATAGCCAAGTATTCAATTGGTCGACTGCGTCCACATTTCTTTGCGGTAAGTTTGACAATCGATCAACAATTAAGCGAGTGAAGTTGCCAATTAATTTTAATGCGCAACATGTGCAACATGATAAACATGACAGCGGCGTGTGTGTGTGTGTGTGTATGTTGCTACAGCAAAAAGCCTATAAATACATAAGTGGTGCCTCCAATGCCACTTGCCACTTTCGCAATGGTTGCTTGTCACTTTAAATGACAATTTCGAGTTATATTTACACATGTTTATTTAAAGCATTTTGAGTTGAGAGTTGAGTTGGGAATGAGGGGGTTTTCAAATGAAATAAAAAAGTTAGCTAAGATTACTAAAAAGTGCACTTGGAGTTTAAGAAAAATAGTTATGATTATAATAAATACATAAATAAATAGAATAATTAAAAACACTTTCAATAATTTTTATGTATTATTTATTGATGAATTATGTAAAAGATGTGTTTACAAAATATAGATTTTAAATTTAAATTATAGTTACAAACTAAATGATTGATAATTAACAATGAAAAAAATAATAATAATAAAGGAAACCTGACTGAATGTAAAATACATTTAAATATATTGCAATAATAGGACAAAACAAAAAAAAAAAAAAAAGCAGAAAATAAAGAAGAATCGTTCTAATCTCTAAAATAAGATAAATTTAGCAGAGTTAAGCACAGTTTCCTAGTAAGCCAATGGGAATAGAAAACATAAGTTAACTATTAACCACACATGTTGTATAATTTATATATTCGCAACTGTTTTTAAAAAAAACTTGGAAATGAGAGATATATATGAGATTGGGGGAACTTGCCGAGCTGGTAGAGTCCCCATCTGTCAGGCAGCACAGAGACGCCCTATTATTTAGTGAAGTGCAGCAACAGCGCTGCAAAATTGAGCATAAAATTTACAGCAGCTGTTTTGTTATTTTTTTTGTTAAATATGCCGCACATGTTGCAAGTGGGGAGCAACTCCACTGACTGGGACTGACGCTAAGCAGTTTAAGTTTAACGTGTTTTCGCTCAAGTTTTAACAAGTCAATTGACATTACACAGGTGTGCAATCCAATGATGCCTGATGGCACGACCTGTGCCGATGTGGTAAATGCCGGCAAGTACATAACGGATTTCACATGTCGAAGTGGTGGCTCAACGGATCGCATGTTGAAAGAGATGCGTCTCTCGTTTCCCAGCGGACACTCCAGCTTCACCTTCTTCACCATGGTCTATGTGGCGGTAAGTTTTCTTGAACTCTCTCTGTTTGCCGCCTCTGTTTGCGTTTTGCTCATTCTGCTTCTCCACTTGCAGCTCTATTTGCAAGCGCGCATGAAATGGCGGGGCTCGCAGCTGTTGCGTCACTTTTTGCAGTTCCTGTTCATCATGATTGCCTGGTATACGGCGCTGAGTCGTATCTCCGACTACAAACATCATTGGTCGGACGTGCTGGCCGGTTCGACCATTGGTGCCCTTGCTGCTATAATCGTGGTAAGTTATACCAATTTGTACCCCTCCCCTCCCCCCACTTTACTTTAATTTCATTGCCGCACTTACACTAAATTTACACACGTTACACTGATCATTTTTTGTAGTGCTACCGTTTGCCCAAAGCTTGGTTCCACTTGCACACAGCTTGTTGGCCCAGTAAAGAAGGCAAGAAGGCACAGTGACTTCTCGGCGCCCAGAAGCAGTAACTAGCAGTTATAGAGATTTTTTCTACTTAATTGTCGCTTGATCAATGTAAAAATAAGATACTTTTGGGATTAAAGTAACATTAACCGACAACATTTACAGCATTTGCGTTTCCCTCAAGTCGTCAAATGTGCCGCATTTGCTTAGTAAGAAAAAACCAAAAAAACAAAACATGCTTAATTTGTATTTCTTAGTAATTTTGGGCTTAAAAAAGGGAAACGAAACTGGCTTTAGTTTACTTTATTTATTTATTTCGACATACATAAAAAGTATAATTTTTAAGCATACACTTTTTGGGCTTAAAGCAAAATGCTGATCTTGATAATCCGAGCATTTTATGTTTTAGTAAATTCCTTTCTCTGCTGGTGTTTAGAAAATCATATTATACCATACCATACTTTTAGGTGCTTTCTTAAATTTACCTACATTTACATGTAATTCATTACACACATATTTAAAACCCATTGTAAATTTTATATTTTCAGGCCAACTACGTATCGGACTTGTTCCCAAAACGCCCAAGCACAAAGTCGTACATGACCAAAAGTTCGCAGGATATTAGCCAAACGCATTCATCGGTTGTGGGGATAACTAATTAGCCAACCGTTGGCCGTTTTAGTATTCGTTTAGAAGACAAATTCCATAATTTATAAGCAAAACAGGGAATTGCAGATTTGTATCTGTTGCACAATGTTAAAAGAAAGCGAAGCTTTCGCTTGATTTTAGTTACAAAAATTCAATTTAAATTTTAAATTATTAATTTTAGACGCTTGTTGTTTTATGAGTGTGTGTGTGCGTGATTTTGTAATGATATTATGGATTGTGCACACAGACAACTTATTGTATTATTTAATAAGTAATATGATATGTTCATTATAATTGATGACCACAATTACTAAAGTGACCTTAAGATTATATTAAATTTTACTTGCTACTTTGGAGATTCGATTTGAATCTATTAGTATTATGCTTACTTGAGTCTGTAGTTCTCATTTAAGAACCTAAACGATAAGCAATGTAAATAAAGCATTTTACTTAAATTAAACGAGTTTTCTTTGAAAATGTTCGGACTAACTTTTTGGTATTATTTAGTGACAACAACTACTTCATATCGCTGTTGATTTTTACAGATATCGATAGTTAAATACGATGTATACCAAGAACTAATATCGGAATCAATATATCGATATTATATTGCATTTATATATTTGCACATATCGATAGATTTTAACATTCCGAGTGATATCAGCACGCCTAAACAAAAACCGGCTTGTTCTTTTCCACAGAAAAAGGTAAATATTCCTTTATATTAATATGCTTAGGGCCTTTGACGACCAAGAGTACATCCTAAATGTATTCCTTTTAATTATATGCTGAACTCCTATAGATTTTTGTTCAAACCACTTGTATTTAACACATGACGTGTCACCAGATTCAATACAAATTCTGCTGTTCTTTTCTGTGTTTTTATAGTGTACAGTATCAAAATGATGACAGACGTGCAATTGGCGATATTTTCTAATGTTTTGGGAGTGTTCCTGTTTCTGCTAGTTGTTGCCTATCACTATATCAACGCCAACACTGGCAAGTAAGTATAATCCTTAAGGACTCCACAAATCAACAGCAAAAATAATTCAATTTATTTCTTAATTTCACAGGTCGGTCATCAAATTCAAATGATGCTTAAGGTTTCAACAAATCAATTACTACGACTTATATTGTAGAGCAACCACATTCGAGTAATAATAATAAAAATGGTAACTTAAAGCTTAATCCATATCGTTAAGTGCATCTTTCATTGCCTGCACATCAAGCAAAGTCATGCCAGTTCCACGTTCCTTGCGTGTGATAAAAGTCCGCTGTGAGGGATGACCAAAACTGAAAGCCTTAATGTACGGTAATTTGGACTCATTGGACAACGACGCATTGTTATCCACATCCACATCCATGTCATTAGAATCCTTACTTTTGTGCAATTTGCTGGCCTTGGCTTGATCGAAGCGATAATTGGCCGGAAACTTGTGCACTGTGATGCAATGATCCTTGCGCTCCTGGGGATCATTAAACTTCACGCTGCACTCTTCGATGTAGCAGGAAAAACGGGGTTGGTCGCCGCGCTCCACACTCGCCGCAAAATATAAATCATGCTGTTCGGTGATGTGCAGATCGAGAAGATGTGCAGTCGGCAAATGGCGACGACATTGGATGCAGCTGTAATCCTGGGCCTGTGTCGACTTTATGTTCACTTTGTCCTTTTTGCAAATGGAACTTTTTGGGTCTTTAGTATCTTCCACGATATCATCATAGTCGACGAGCACGCCAAGTTTCTTAAATGGTGGCAGAATTGGCGAAGTTGTGTGCGGTTCTGTGGGTTTTATATATCCAGCGCACATCCCAGATAAAATTGTATTTAATTGCTCTTTTGTGAGCGGCAAGCCGGGAAACGTTTCCACATTCATTTTGCACTAGCAAACAGCTGATATTTTATCGATAATGGCCGATATAAATTTGGGAATGTTAAAATCTGACAAATTTCAAAAAGCTGACAGTTTAGTTAAAAATTGTGTGAAGGGAATTTAAATGTATTAACATCATTAATGCAATAATATCATTATCACTACATGCATTTTAAGATCTAAATTTTGGTACATGCGTTCCAATATATCGATATGCCGATAAGTGTGCTAGTTAGCCGATAACTGCTTGTATTCTTTAACAAACAATGTATTATCTGAAAACAATAGCAGCAATACTCTTTAAGAGTTTGTAGTAAAAACCAAATTAGTATCTCACCACAAGAAAGGTATTAAAATAAGTACAAAAAATGGCAACTGAAAGCGAAACTACAGTTCCTGCACACTGTTTTGATATAGAAAAAGTAGCAGATATTTTTAAAAGGAGCCTCCAAGAGGACGACGATGTACGCATGGAAGAATATCTGGAGGCTTATGAGGAAATCATGAAGTGAGCTAGCTGAAATGAGCTGAGTTCACCTACACAATACTAAAAGACTAATACGTTTTTTTTTGATTAGATTCTTCATGCTGATGGGCAGCGTGTTTACCTTCGTCAGCAGCGATGTGCGCAGCAAATTGGACATTCTTTACGAGCTGCGAAAACAAGACAAGGATGAGGCTAAATTCTTTGACAGTATCAAGACAATGCTGCTGCATGAGAAGGAAGCCAGCCTACTATATCAGAAGGGCTACGTGTCTGGCAGTCGTACATTGTTGCGACTACATCGTGGTCTGGGTACATAGCTTTTTGCAATGATAAGAATTGTTATCTTTTAACATCCTAATTTACAGAGTTCGTCTACGAGTTTCTGAATCGTATTCAAGAAATCGCCGATGATGAAAAGTCGCACAATGCTTGTAAGTCAGCGTACAACGACACGCTGGCCAAGCATCACTCATTCCTAATACGCAAAGGTGCCCAGGTGGCCATGTATGCGATGCCCACACGTGGTGATCTCCTCAAGCGTGTCTGTCCCAACGTGGATGTGGCCAGGGCAATTGAGAGGCTGCCGGATATGTTGCAAAACATGCGTAATGCCTACGATCGAACGCAACTGCTTTATGCACAAGAAGAACTGCACAATCTGCCTTAGAAACTTTTATGAATCAGCATTAATACTTTTTTGTGTTGTTGTCGTCAAATGGATATTCAATGTCTGCATTTGTATGATGTCTGCATTCCAATGGTTTGCAGTGGCTGTGCACGTATTTGTCCCATTAAAGCTTAGCAATGACTAAAGATTAATGTTTCTTTATATGACTCTGGTTCACCCAAATATTGTGTTAGGCCAGTTACCACTGATGCAAGCGGATTACAATCTAAATCGCTCTGATAAGATTGTACAACCTGCGCCGAATCTAAACATTGCTATCAGGCTTAGATTTTTGAGACTAACAACCGAATTAGCCAAAAGACTCAGAAAATTTATGCATCATTCTTAAGCACCAATGGCCGCCACTTAATGGCCGACAGTTTCCGGCTATAATAAGCTATTGATTACCTATTTTTTTATTAACCATTTCTAAACGCTTGTATTGGCCAACTATACGACACTTAAATCAGTTTACTTGTGTTGTGCCAAGTGCAAAATAAAAAAAACCGACGACTGCAATGGGCCTATCAAGTACCTTAGATAAACACACAAATTAAAAATAACTTAAAAGGGGTGAACTTGGCGCTCTGCGACTCATTTGGAAATAGTCCGTTGAGCTGTTTACGCCGTAAAACAGAGATTACGTGAATGGCGCTATGAATACGCAGCCGAATACTAAACGCGAAACAAATCCGTTTCTAAAGGCAAATTTTATATCAAAGTGGTTTTTTATGTGAGTTTAACGATAGCAGAAGCAGCAAATCCTGATCTCTCTTATAATAAAAAAAAGTTTTGCGCGAAATTAAATAAAATAAAAAGCTGTTAATATTCGAGTTTTTTTTTTATTAAATAAACAAATCAGTTGAATATAAAACGTGAAATAAATTTGTTTCTAGTTTTTTTAAGTGATTTTTTTTATGTAACGGAAGCTTACTAAAACTTATATGCGAAATTAAATAAAATACAAAGCTGTTAATATTCGAGTTTTTTTATTTAATAAAGTTTAATATTAAAAGTGCAACAAATGAGTTTCTAGATTTAAAAAGTGTTTTTTTTTTATGTTACGGAAGCAAATCCTGTGATAAAAATAAAAGTCATGGAAAATTAAATAAATTACAAAGTTGCTGTCAAATTCAATTTGATTGATAAACTAAGTCCTCTTCATCCATGTACCTTTCTGTCTATGTCGATTACATCGTTGACTAGACACTACAACTATTTATAGGCTTCTCTCTAATCAGTTATTGCCAGGCTTTGGGAATAATAGTTTTACGGTTCTTCGGCACGTTGCTCCCTATCATGATAATTGACAAATCCAGAGCTCAGTCAATATTTTATTATTTATTTGTATCTCTTTAAATTTAGATGGATGCGACATGTATTTCGCAAGGGACGCCGTGAGGAACTTAGCTATGATGAGCTCTATGAAAATCTGTCCAGCTTCGATAGTGAAAAACTGACGGATGACTTGCAGCAGCCTTGGATACGTGAATCCCAACGGAAGCGGCCAAATTTGCTGCATCTGATCTTCACTTTCTATGGCTGCCAATTTGTGCCCGTTTGCCTGATCTACTCAGTCCTGGAAATTGCCATACAGTGAGTAAAATTGACTGTCCCGGCTCCTTGATGCCATCAAGTCAATAATTTATTTGATTTTTTTTCTGCAGCGCCCTTCAGCCCCTGTTCCTGGGCGGATTGATCTCGTACTTTGCCGAGGGACAGACCAGCATCACCAAGGAGGCAGCCTATCTGAATGCGATGGGCATTGTGCTGTGCTCTCTGGTCACCTCGCTGGTGTTTCATCCGTTCATGTTTTATGTGTTCAGTGTGGGCACCCGGATACGACTGGCCTGTGCTGGACTCATTTATCGAAAGTGTCTGCGTGCAGCAATCAATGGCCGAGAAGGTCTTGGTGCTTTGGCCATTTCAGTGATGTCCATCGATTTGCCACAGTTCGATTTGACGTTCTATTTCTTTCACGATCTGTGGAAGGGCCCAGTGGAGGCCTTTATCTTTGGTTACATTATGTACATGCGCATTGGCTGGACAGCACTAATTGGAATTGCATTCATCATCCTGCTGATTCCGCTGCAGGCCTGGGCTGCCAAGGCGGCGTCTCATTATCGCACCAAATCCGCGGAGCAACGAGATCGTCGCGTCAAACTGATGAACGAGATCATTGGCGCCATCCAGGTGATCAAAATGTATGCATGGGAGCAATCCTTTGCCAAGCTAATTGCCCAGGTACGCGGACTGGAGGTGAAATCGATTCGCGGCTCCATGTGCATCTATGCAGCGCTGCAGTGCACCGACATGATATCGAAGGTGTCCCTCTTTCTCAGCCTCATCGCTTATGTTTATACGGGAGATGTGGTCACCGCCGAGAAGGTATTCATACTCTCGTCCTACTACAGCCTGCTCAACGATTCGTTGCTTCACTTTTGGCCACTGGCTGTGACCACCTGGGCCCAGACTGTGGTCAGCGCCAGGCGTGTGGCCGATTTTCTGCAACTGACTGAGTCACCCACGGTCAAAGGGGGCTCCACCTGTGGCGACAATCCAGCACTGCAACTGGACTTGGGGCAGCCTGCAAAGCCCATTTTGGCTGGACGACTGCATCTGACGGAGAGTTCTTTGAAATCCCTGCGCTTTGAGAATGTCAGCGCCAGCTGGAATAAGCCAAACATTCAGCAGGAACGACGAGCGCATATTGAAGGCATCAGCTTTGAGCTGCAACAGGCACAAATGGTGGGCATTGTGGGCAACGTGGGCGCCGGCAAGAGCACCCTCCTCAACGTCATCTTGGGCGAAGTGGAGCCAATGCAGGGTCGTGTCGAATTGCACGGCAAGTTCAGCTATGCTCCCCAAGAGCCATGGATCTTTCAGGGCACCATCAGGGACAACATACTGTTTGTGGAGCCATACGATGAGCAGCGGTATCGTTCTGTGATCCATGCCTGCCAGCTGGAGTGTGATCTGGCGCTGTTGCCACACGGCGATGCCACTGTGGTGGGTGAGCGTGGCATCAGTTTGAGCGGCGGCCAGAAGGCAAGGATTAGTCTGGCTCGTGCCGTCTACCGACAGGCGGACATCTATCTATTCGATGATCCACTGGCCGCAGTGGATTCCCGCGTTGGTAAACTTCTGATGGACAAGTGCTTTCATCGTTTTTTGGCCGATAAACTCCGGATATTGGTGACGCATCACGTACAGCTGCTGCAACAGGTGGACCACTTGCTCCTACTCGATTCGGGTCGCCTTACACACCAGGGAAGCTATGCTGAGCTGCGGGATGTCATCGGGAAACATGCAGCGCCTGACTTGGAGGCCATTGAGGCGGATAAGCAGCAGGTGAAACGTGTCCTCAGCCAGGTGGACAGAAGCTCCAAGCTGTCCCAGGATATGGATAGTTCTGCGGATGAGCAGCAACAGGAGCAGAACTCCAATGCAGAATTGCAGCATCAAGGCGCCGTTGGCTATGATATCTACGGAGATTACTTCCAGGCACTGGGCGCCCCCATCTTGGTCTGCCTGGTGCTGGCACTCTTTGTGCTGGCTCGCGTTTGCCAGGCCCTCATGGACATCTTCATATCACGCTGGGCCACCTGGGAGGAGAATCGAGATTATGCCAATGAGGAGCAATTCAATGAGACACGCGCCCGCATGGTCACCTGGTATTCGGTGCTGCTGCTGTGCACCCTGGCATTGTATTTGCTGCGCACCTTTGGCTTCTATCTGCTGTGCCTACGCATCTCACTCCGACTGCACAATCTGCTCTTCCATGGCATCATACGTGCCCGCATGTACTTCTTCAATGCAAATCCCTCGGGTCGTGTCCTCAATCGCTTCTCCAGCGACATTGAGAACGTGGATGTGGCCCTGCCGCAGGCCATGATGGACTCCCTTCAGGTATCTTTTAGGCAATCTACTTATTTGATTGTGTTATTTATTATTTAATATATATTATTATATATACCAGAGTGGGGTCATTATTCATATATCTAAAATTATGGGAACTATATAGATTTTGCATAAAAGAAATAATTTAAATAATTTTTTTTCTTAGTAAAGAGGAAAGTTTTTCATAGAAGAATTCATATTTCAATCGAATTTTATCGTATTTGAATATATTCCAGTTTTAATCAATATTGTTTGATAGATATATATAGACGCAATATATAGTTTAAAAACTGAGAAACTGAGACAGACGGATTGAAAGATCAGCTTATTAGTTGATCTCTATGGATTTATGAAATCTGAGTCATCTGCTTTACTTCTGCAATTGTTTATAAATTTCCAATATTGAATACTAATTCCATTGCCCTAGCCAGGAAAAGATGCAGCATCCTAGGGATGCATGCTATGAATGACAATGACATAGAAGCCCTCGACCCATCAAAGATCCTGGCATTCGTTCAGGAACTGGGTTTGATGGAGGAGCTATAAGCATAGAAGGAGGCATAATAGATAATAATAATAATTCTAATTTCATTTTATATCTTTGTTTTTTTTTTATTACAGTTTTTTGTGAATGTGGTCGCCGTGTTGATTATAGTTGCCATAGCCAACTATTGGTTGCTTATTCCCGCTGCTATCATGGTGGTTCTCATGTATTTGTGCCGCGCCTTCTTCATCGCAGCTAGTCGCAGCCTGAAGCGCATTGAGAGTCTGAGTAAGTCACCAGTTGCAACTAAACCAAAGAGATCAGCAAGATTCTACATATTTTTCTATTTTTATTTCATATGTTACCAGCTCGGAGTCCAGTTTACTCGCATGCCAATCAAACCTTCGAGGGATTGACCACAATTCGTGCGCTGGACGCAATGCCGCAGCTGGAGCAGACTTTCCATGGACACCAGAATAATAATTCGTCGGCTCTGTTTCTCTATACGAGTGCGAATCGTGCGTTCTCCTTTTGGACGGATCTGATCTGTGTGGTTTACATACTGGCCGTAACATTCAGTTTTCTGGTGATCAACGAAAGCTATTACAGCGGAGATGTGGGTCTGGCCATCACTCAATCGATGACCTTGGTCATCATGTGTCAGTGGGGCATGCGACAAACTGCAGAGTTGGAGAACAAGATGACCAGTGTGGAGCGCATATTGGAGTATGCAAATACGCCATCGGAGCCACCACTGGAGACGGCGGAGAAGGTGAATCTGCCCGCCGAATGGCCACAGGCGGGACATCTGCGTTTCTGTGAGCTGCGCATGCGTTACACGCCGCAGGACAATGAGATTTTGAAGGGCCTCAACTTTGAGACACGACCCATGGAGAAGATTGGAATTGTGGGACGCACGGGCGCTGGTAAATCCTCAATCATTCAGGCACTATTCAGACTGGCAGTCAATGAAGGCCTCATCGAGATCGATGGCCAGAATATTGCCCAGCTGGGTCTGCATGATCTGCGCAGTCGCATCTCAATTATACCACAGGAATCGGTGCTCTTTGCTGGCACCTTGCGTTTCAATCTGGATCCGTTTGACGAGAAAACCGACGAGGCTTTGTGGGATGTGTTGCAAGATGTCAAGCTAAAGCAATACGTCCACAGCCTGGAAGGTGGACTCTACTGCCGCATGCAGGAGGGCGGCTCCAATTTCAGCATGGGCCAACGGCAACTGGTTTGCCTGGCACGCGCCATCCTGCGCAGCAATCGAATACTCATCTTGGACGAGGCAACGGCCAACGTGGATGCCGAGTAAGTGGGGCAATGACAGGCTAATCATTTACCACTACATTCCATTTGATTACAGCACCGATAAACTGATTCAGGAGACAATCCAGACCAAGTTCGCCCAGTGCACCGTGCTAACAATTGCGCATCGCCTGCACACAGTGATGGACAACGACAGCGCTCTGGTTATTGATGCCGGCAAAATAATCGAATTCGGACCGCCACACGAGCTGCTCCAGCTCCAGGATGGTGCCCTGCTCAGGCTGGTAAACCAGAATGACACGGTTACCATAAAACATCTCAAGAAAATTGCCGAAGATGCATATATGCGCAAGAATAAATAAATCCAACTTAAAGCTAAAATATTCATCAATACTGTAGTCATCGCTGTGATCTGTAAAATGTGTTATTTTTATATATATAAGTGATTTTGTATACATTTACCAACTAAAAGCTATGTTTTCGATGTTCACTAAAACGCTTTAAAATGAACTGAAAAATAATAAAATATAAATATTTATAATAAATCTGCTCCACTTCTTAATACATATTAATTAACTTTGAACTTGATTGAATAATATACAAAAAATATAGCCAAGACTTTTTATAACTTTTTTTATATTTAATATGATAAACATTCAGCTTTACTTTTTATGATCAATTGTATTTTTTGCAAAACACAAGCTAAACAAATAATTTTTTTTTATCTTAATTTCTTAATGCAGTGCAGTGTGTTTATGCTGTTAAACTTAAGCTATAGTGATTAAATCTCTAAGCTTCTTTAGTTAGCTTGTTAAACTAGCTGCTTGTACTACGTAGTTACTTCTGTTTGTTAATCTTAATTTAGAATTGTTTTTTTAAATTTGTTGATTTCAAAGTCAAACATTTGATATGACATCACAGTAAAGCGCCACCTACTGTTAAGCTGTTCGCCATAAAACGATACCATGAAAATCGATAAAAACAATGTTCACGCACACAAGCTGGCTGCTACAGAGTCTTAATTTGAAAAAGACTTCTTTATTGAAATAGAGTTTTTTATTTTGGCAGATGCCAAAATGACGTCTTTTTTTTTTTGTTGCTGCTGACCAGCAAAAAGCCGGCGGCAGCATTTAACAACGTTGCACGACAATGACCGCAAAATTTGACCGCCTGCTGAGCGGTGGGCGTTGCCAAACAATTGAGTTGTGGCACAAACTACGTCATCACTTTTTTACTGGCACACTCAACAATGACAGAGGGGGAACTGGGGAATGGGGAATGTCGGAATGGGTAGTTGGACGAGCAGTGCTTGTGGCTCGATGGGTGGTTTGTAATTATGGACATGCGCCACCCATTCCGTCACATATCAGCACATTAAGCGCTTGGCAAGCAGCGCTGAAAGCGTTCAACTTGTTATATCATCAACAAAAAACTGAGCGAGAGTTGTTGGCACTTATGCTAGTAAGTATGTATGTGTGTGTGTGTGTGTGTGTGTGTGTGTGTGTGTGTGTGGCCGGAAGCCGGTGGGCGGAACTAGAGCGCGTCCAGACAGACACAGTCAGAGGCTGAGGCAGTGGCAGAGGCAGAGGGCCAACTGTGTGTGGGTCGGTGGGCGTTGCTACGAAGACGGTTTCCAAATTGCTAGCCAGGAGATGACAATGATGTGCTTTTTGTGCTGCAAACATCTTCTTTTTTTTTATTATTTCCACAATTTTATTTCCTTATGTATTTATTTTTATTTATTTTTTCGCCAACTCACCAAATAAAGTGAGTATGCATGTTAGTGCTTTCTAACTGCTCCCTTGCCTTGCGTTGAGGGGGGGTGTTGCCAGTTTCCGTATGCTGTGCGGCGTAAATTGTCCGGTGGTTTTTTAGTCGCCACTTTCATTCACATGCTGATTGCTTTTGCTCAGGCAGTGCTCAGCTCAGCGGGTAGCCGAATGTCTCCCGGAATATCAATTACTAAACAGCAAACAATCATCGCATCTTATCTGAGCCGTTTTTATCAATTATCTAACATCTGCACGTGTCCTTGTTGCACAGTATACGACAATCTTTACAGGTTTGACGGGGCACGTAGATTCGCTCGCTGGCCTCGTAACTCATCCTAAATGATCTCTCGCAGGGACCACACACAGTGCTAACCAGACAGCCCAGAGATTTAGATTTACTTTTGAAATACGTGCACACGACCAAATTTGCCTTATTATCCGGTCATGATCATGTGTCCCAAGCCTGGTTGTGGTTGGTTGGGCGGTCTGCAACGGAAGTGATTCCAGATTACAGCCCGGTGGTAAATGTCGCTATGCGAATTAATCAAAACGAGAAAGAGAGAGAAGAATGAGAACCACAAATGTGGTTGGAGGAGTGCATCAGTGATTGAGGTAGCTGATCATTTAAATAGGGCAAAACAATTTTATTCTATGCAATTATGGATTATTTTATATTCAGCTTGAAGCTGTTTAATATTTGAATAATTCAGAATATATAAAATATTTATATTTAATTAGCTTGCACGAAATAAATGTGACAAATGTTGATAAATGGCTTCCCTTATTGACCGACAAAAGAAATGCATAAAAACTTCAGCCGATAAATGTGAAGTGTTTTCAGCGTTATCAAATTTTAATAGCTCTACACTTATAAAAATAATCTACCTAATATGTAAATTGCTCTTAATACTAGTATTTTCTTTTTTTTTGCTTTGTATAAATATCTTTTAAATATACGAAATTAATTTTGATGTTATTTGAAATGCCATTTATATTTTCATTTTACAGATACTATTTTTTTTTTTACATATTTTACAGAAAATCTACGCTGAAAAATCATTCTATTTAAAAATATGCAATCTATAATTATAGAAAAATATATGCTGAATAATTGAATTTTCTAAATTACAGTGTAATTTTTTTCTGAGTGCATCGTTTGAGCATAATTGAATTACATAAACTGGGCACATGCAGTCGGCACTTTGTTGGTTTTAAACTATTACAAAAACAATACAAAATGTTTGCACATAGCAATAATTATATTCAAATTTTGTTTGT
The DNA here is from genome assembly GCA_035042365.1 of Drosophila dives. Taxonomy (NCBI): domain Eukaryota; kingdom Metazoa; phylum Arthropoda; class Insecta; order Diptera; family Drosophilidae; genus Drosophila; species Drosophila dives. The sequence goes on along the minus strand of JAWNLJ010000036.1, from coordinate 349,889 downwards.
GTGCCACTGCCAACCGTTGGTCACTCCAACGGGGGCAGTCAGTGTGAGTGGGGGGCGTGGTCATGGGCGGGGGCTTGCAACGGCGGCAGGCAAACAATAATGAACATGCATTGTAAATAATGTATTAAGACATTAAATCGTTCATTGAGGCAATTTACATTCATTATTATTACGGGCTCATCGTACGTGCCCATAAGCCCTGGGAATTGGAATACACAAACATATGCCCGAGGAGAGGCGAGGACGGGACGGAGAAAGTAGCTGGGAGACAACTGGCAACGGCATTCCCAATTTTCATATTTGTTGGGGAATTAATAAAATCATAAAATTGTAATTAATTAATGCAGAAGACAGCAGTGACAAAAAGAATAAAGAAACAAATGCATTAACCGCCGGTAGCCGCCAGACTGCGGCTCTGTCTCCTGTCTCCTGTCTCTCTCTCTGTGTCTGGACTTGGATTGTCATCTGATTAGGGATTCAGGTGCGTGAGTGCATTTTTTCGGTTTTCAACAGAATTTCAACGGCGACCGTGACGGACAACAGACAACGACCCAACGAGCCTTGGGTGCTCCGATCGCATGGGGTACAACTGTCGTTTGACAGATCGCATGCCACAATACAATAGCAAACCCAAGTGCTTGATGAGGAGGGGGGGCTGTGGTGGATTGGGGCAGCAATGCAGTAATGCAATTGTCAGGGCGGCCCATTCATTTGCAAACAATTTTACACTGGGCAGTCGTCGTCGCTTGATTGCCGTCTCTGCCCACTGCCCACTGGTCACTCTGCCTCCAAACCGCCCCCTTCCTGCCACGGCGCAGTGATTGCAGCAGTGACAAGTGCAGCGGGTAATGAGTCGGCCTCGGACTCTTTGATATGTCAACGGCTACTAAGCAGCAACAATCTTGCAAAGAACATGTGTCGTGGACAAGACTGAGCTGATCATGTATATATATAAACGTATATATATATATATATATATATATATGCCTATATGTATATGCCTGTTGTGCATAAAGTAAGGAACTAAAAGGACTACTGGCAAATGGAGGGCGTGGCAACGCCTCATGACAAATTATGACAGCGAGCATTTCGCATTTGATTTATGACCCGCTGCATTCAACTATGACCCCCTTTTTTCCCAAGTTGTTTGGACCATGCTAACAGATTTCCTGTTGTCGACTCTGCCAAATGCACAATCAAATATACATTTTTTACTAGGTAGTTTGCCAGAGTCGACTAATGAGATATCGTGTTGATTTTTAATAAAAAAAAAGAAATACGAATAACTTAGAAATCATTTCTTGCCTTTTAATACAATTATTTTATTATTTTGGACTTTAGGAATTTTATCATATAATATTTTTATCTATCAAATACAATATTTTATCAAATAGAAATAATGTTATAAAATATACAATTTATCTAAATATTAAAAGAAAATGATTGTCAGTCTTCATTGTCAATTAGACAACTCGAATAACTCTCTTACCTGTCTGTCCTTGATGGTGCAGTGTCTATAGCTGAACCTGTGACATTTATTGACTGATTAAGGTCACTTCAAGATTATTTTGAATAACTAAATTAGATACCAAATATATAAAAGTTAGTTTCGGTATCTTACACAAAGGCATGCACATGAATAGATTTAAATGAATTTACTATTTTTATTGATTATTTAATATTACTTAATAATTTGTGGAATTGTTTGATATAACACCAAGAATTCTGTCTGGGCAGAAATTGCCTCAAACAATCAATCATTCCTATATATTTCACATTATATTGAGATCAAAATCAGAAATTTATTGCTTGAGATCAGAATCAAAAGTTTATTGTTTGCTTTTCTATTCAACTTTTTACTCTACGATCTAACTTTATTAGCATATGTAATTTTTAATCTCCCCTTAAAAGCTGATTTCCAAATTTGACATCAGCAATTGCAATAATTTTCCAATACATAAATATCTGTTAAAAATCTAAGACGTGTCTGACTTATAGTTGAAGGCTTGTACCTCAGGGTACCTCCCAGTCGCGCTCCCTCGACTAGAGTATTCAAACTGCCTTTATTTTCCATTTTGAATGATTTTTAAGTGATTTTTAACGTGCTGCATTATGGTTGTTTAACAGCTCAACGCGACAAATTTAAATCCGAGCGTAATTAATGGCAATATAATTTACAACAAAAGATTCGCAGTTGATCCTGCCCGAATGGCACTGGGCAACCACAACTACAACTGCCAGACTGGCATATCAGGCTATACTCGCAATGGTTTCGGCTGCAACGAACTGTAGATGAGCTACAATTTGTTTGCAACTGTGATGCAAGTTCAAATTCGGGATTGTTGTAACTTGCTGAGGTACTCAATGATGACTTCTTCATAATAGAATTCTGTGAGTAATGCTGAAAAACAGTTGGTTTTTTTTTTTATTGTATAATTGTAGCTCATCCGGCAGTCACCGCAGCCAAATTAACAACTGCTCGCAGGCATCGACGGCAACATCCCGTGGCACTTTGTGTGAGCTTGCCGCAAAATTCAGATGATACGACAAGAGAAGCTGTGTGGAAAAGAGCAGCGCTGAAAGTCTATTCACACAGCCGGCAGCAAATTGCCTGCAAAGTGTTACAATAATAAAAACTCATGCTTGGAGGCGTGTCCCAACATAAAACTGCTAACGAAACGAGCCAAAGAGGCAGCAAACAAGGGTGCAAGGGTAACCGAGCTGCCCCTTATTGCCTTGAGGCAGGCAACTTTTAAGGGGTGGTTGCAAATTCTGCCTGCTCACCCAAATTAGAGATTCTTTTTTTTTAACTCGGCAAACAAAAGTCAATTGTCGTAGCCAATAAGTCGCTAATGCAATTAACAACTCACACACAAAAACACACATACACACATATACACACACAGGATATGAGGGCCCCTTTCGTTTCACTACAATACTAATAACTTGGCATGTGTGTGCGCCCTGCTCACGTTCCTCGTCCTGGCGGGTAGGCGTGACTCGTGAGACACCTGGAGTGATTGTTTGATGTGGCCAGCTAAAGCCTCTCTCTCCCTCTCTCCCTCTCTCTTTCTCTCTGGGAGTAGAGCATTTTGCGACAATTTGGTGCGTTAAATTACAAATCATTAGTCACAGCGAACCGAACGGAAAATGGGCTCGACGAGTTTTTGGTTTCAGTTTCAGTTTCAGTTTCAGTTTGAGTCTCTGTATCGAATCGCCCAAATTGGCAGTTTAATTGTTCCAATTGACACCAATTCTTGTTTCGGATCCTCGAGTGTTGCCCAAATAAATGGGCAATGCGAGCTGATTTTGTCAGCTTTGGAGGCGTGCACAGTTAGCCGGGAATTTATTGTTGGTGGTTAGCTGTAAATTATGGCCAGCAGTTATGGCTAACAGTTGAGCAGCTAAGCAGTTGTTAAGCAGCATTAAACATATATCTTCGGGTCACATTAATTCAATTGTTTTTATTTATTTACAATTCAAAGCCTTGTCTATACACTCGGGCCAAATTTGATGGGGGAGGGGGGACATTCTTATGTACAAAAATAACTCAGCAAAAATAATGTTAACATAAATGTTTTTTTTTTTTTGGTGCATCTTCAGTAAATACTGCGCGCCATGGCCAATGAGGCGGCAGGACTGGGTGCCAATGAGCCAATTGGTGGCATGCCCACTCCCACTCCCACGCCCATGCTCATGCCGACACCGACACCGACACCCACACCACCCATTGACGAGGCAGCTACGCCACCACCTGCATTGAACTTCTCAAAACCGCTAATCGCTTCCGTTGGTAGCTTCTTGCGCAAATCCGGCTTGGGCCCGCTGAGGCACATTTTCTCCAGCTGCTGGTGTTGGGAGCGCACAGCAAACCGATTCACATGCACGGGTATGGGCACAACAATTTTCGTGCCATTGGCACTGCCATTCCGGCCCAGACCGTGCGACGTGAGTCCGGCCTTGACGCGTTTCCATTTGGCGCGACGATTTTGAAACCAGATTTTCACCTAAAGCAAATCCAGAATGAAATTAGTTGCTCGTCTGCTTGGGGGTGTCTCCCGGGACTCTAGACTCACCTGCACTTCACTTAATTTCAGACTTGTGGCTATTTGACTGCGCTCCGTGAGGCTGAGATACTTTTTGGCATGGAACTCGCGCTCCAGCTCCAGCAGCTGCTCCGACGTGAAAGCTGTGCGACGCCGTCGCGATTTGGAGCTGCTGCTGCCACCGCCTTGGGACTCCTTGCCGCCGGCTTCGTGACGCGAGTGGCCACCATCGTCATCACTGCAATCCTCACTATCCGAGTTTGTATAAGCTATCAAAGATAAACAAATGAAATCATAAAAGATTATTTATAAATTCAATATTTATTTGTAGCTTGACAAATGACCAACTGGCAACGGATCAAAATAGAGAAATAAGTAAAGAATAATAAGTGCCAAAATAATGAAATTTCGGCAGGAACTTTTTAGTATATTTATCAATTATTACTTTAGTTTGAAATGCGTTTCACTTTTCTCAGAAAATCCACAATCACTTGCTTAATAAGTGAGTTACAGAGCTGAAAAATGAAGCACTTAAACGGAGAAATCAAGCAACTAAAATCCAGTTTTTCTTTAGTTTTATTCTGAGAGATGAATGTTTCCTCAATTTTTCTATTTTGCAGACTCCGATAAAAAAAAAACCACAGCTACAAAGCCGTCGAAAACTGGAACTCTAATCTTTAATTAAAGTAACACGTCTAACTGTTCCTACAGAACCCCAAACATATGATATAACAGTCTAATTTAAAAAAATGTTTATCCAAATGCTAGCAGCATTAAAACACAAAAAAAAATCAAAGTTTGATTAGGATAAATTAGTAAACCAAACATTTTTTTGTTCAAGAACTCATCTTTTGACCAATCATTGCTATGGCAGCTATATGAGACTGTGATTTAATCCAGCCGTCTCTGAATAGTTCTGTCTGCAGTAAGTTCTGTCTGCAGTAGGAAGCTGAATATATTTAAAGTTTCATCACGATATGAGTTATAGAGAAACTAATTTGCATAGGAACAGAAGGACATGACTAAGAATACTATCAAAGAATAAATATGCCGGAAACGGCTTCCTCAATGCTTTACAAACTTTATAGAAAAAATATAATAAAGTTAAGAAAGTTTTAAAAAATCTGTCTTTGATCTCATTGTAGAGCTGATAAATTTTTGGAAGAACGCATTTAGTTCTCTTCGAAGATAATTAATAATAGCTCTGTAATTGTGTGAACTAATATTAAATTGGATTATGAAATAGCCCCTCTCTCTATAAATATATATAAATAAAAGAATATACCAATGAAATAATATACAAAATCGAATGATTATATCTCCTGTCAAAGCGCCAGATGTAATCAATAAAATTAAAGAAACTAGATCTTTAATAAAACTATTAAGTATTTAAAGCCAGTTTACCATCTTAAATGGTTAAACTAAAATACAAAAATGGAGAAGAAACTAAATTTAAATTGAACTCATTACGTTAATATAACTTAAACTTAAAATAAAATTAATAGATAATAAAAATGTAGTTCAGAATGAACGCAGATTAAATTAACCATAATTAAGATATATAACATCCTGTCGGAGTATTTAGTAGGCCATTAACAGCAGTTAACCAATGCTGACTGTGAGTTCGAGTTTGGGACTTCTGGAGTAAATGGTCTGTGTCATAACTTGTGGCAAACATATTTATTTATAACTGGAGACATGTGTGTCCAAATGACGGCCACACTTGACTTGGCCGACAAACGCCCCATTCCCAAATCCCAATCCAACAACAACACTTGAAACATAATATGCGTATTTTGCGGTGATGAAGTTGAGGATGAGGGTGAGCATGTTGGTGAGCAGGCTGAGGATGAGACTAAGGGTAACGATGAGCAAACTTGGTTAGCACATTCATCCCCTCTCCGTTTGCCTGATTATTTTGTGTAACGGTTAAGCGCTTTTTTAACACTTACACGCCATGCCCATTGCCTGCTCTGTCACTGATTTATATGAATACTCATTTGCGGGGGGGGGGGAGGTAGATCGTTTTGAGTGTTATATATATATATATATATTATACACCCCCAAACATAGCTCGCTGTGCACAGTTATGAATACGTTAAATTCGTTTTGCACAAATTGATTTAAAATGCTTTGGACAATGGAGACCTGGGTCTGAGTCCCACAAGTCATGGATGTCATTTGGATATGACGAGGACGACGTCGAGGACGAGGACAAGGACGAGGACTCATTAAAATGCGGTTGGCTAAAAGTTTTTCTCTTTTCATAAGGTTTCCCATTTCAATGACTAAATCGTTACGTTTGTCAAAATGTCAGTTTCGTTTCGTTGATGTTATTATTGTTTCTCCCTCTCTTTCTTAAGTTCTCCCTTACTCCCTCTCTCTCTCTCTGTCTCACTCGCTGTCTCTGCTTGCTTGGCAAGAGTTGAAAACTTTGCTGCTTTGATTGACACCAAACATTGGGTTTTAATGCGTTTTATGCTAATTTTGCCTATGATTTGACTGCGTCATTTTAATTACCATGACAAAACCCATTTCAGTTCGCACCAACCACAAGCAGCAAGGAGCAAGGTCGAGGAGTGGGAATAGAAATCAGAATTTAGATTTGACTTCGTCTCAAGAACCTTCATTTTTACGAATCTTATTCCAGCTAGGAATGAGTAGCTCTTCTGGCCAGGATATATATATTTACCTCCATTGCGACTTTTATCCAGATCGGCGTTGTAGTTCTGAGGCGACATGGTGAGACTAATGTCACTGCATGAATCCCCGCTGCACTCGTAATCCTCATCCATGCCAACATCAACTGCTGGCTCCATGCTGGGACTGCTGTGTGACTTTGATGGCGAGTAGGCGGGATGTGGCGATGACTCTTGGGTGGCAGCCAGTGCCTGATGTGGCTGTGCATGTTGACTATCGTCCTGTGCCCGGGCTGCGGCCATGTGCTGGAGACGCGCATGAACGCTCAGATTGTGTACGTAATCCTGATTCATGAGCTCCGCCAGCCGTCGATAGCTGAGATCCGTGGGTGCTGTGGCGGCAGCATTGAAGGGCAGGAATCGATTGTCCAGCGGATGCGGCAGCGGCAAACGTCCCAAATCCACTTCGTTGCTTTGGTTTGGTTTGGTCGAACTAAGGCTAAGGTTCTCCAAGGCATGCGTCGGCTGGGGCGGTGGCAGTGGTGGTGCCAATTGTGGCTGCGGCTCCTTGCCGGCAAACGGCGCACCCAAATAACAACCGCCGGCGATTAGATGGCTGAGCCGCTCATGATTCTGGGCAAAGTAGCCGTGCAGCCAGGGATTGTAAAGCGGAAACTGGGTGAGGCCCAGCGCTGAACTGGCCACAATAGCGCGTGCATTTATCTGCCGATTACTATCCCGATCACGATCACGTTCCTGTCCGTGTTCCGCTTCCAGCTCCTGTTCCTGCTTGCGTTCAATATTGGCCGATGGCAGAACGGCAGGTGTTTGATTGGCAATTAGACTCTCAATGGAGAAGGGTTTCGGAAACGGTTTGCTGACCAATTTCGTGCTGCTCTCCACCGGCGGCACCAGCAGCGCCGCATGCTCGTTTTGCATCATCAAAACTAAAAACTTCTCTTGGACACGTGACGCGCGCAACGCTTGACGCAGTGAACCGTTCAAAGAACTGCGCGCAAATGAAAGCCAAAACAGCCAAAGTAGTCAAAGCAGCACTCACACACACAGACACGTACACACACACGCGACGACGTCGTCTTGCGCCCAACTGCTGTCAAACAAAAGCAACCACCACTTGAACAGCGAAAGAAAAAACGAGAGAGCGCACGAGTTAGAGTGAGAAAGCTAGCTGGCTCCGCCTTGCTGATAGCCAATATGGCGCGCTGTGCTAGCACGTTGAGTGTCTGTGATTGGCTGCCTGCTAATTGCTGGCAAACCGGTTGAGCTTCTCTGTTTGCTGTTGGTGTTTTGTGTGTGTTGGGGTTGTTCTTGCAGCTAAACAAGCTACCTAATTGCTTTCTGCTCGAGTCATCATGCCCTAATCGGACTCTGTCTCAGACCCAGACTAACCTAAACCATTGTGGCGACATTAATGCGCTGCGTGAGTGTGAGTGAGAGGTGCTTAGCCATATTTGCTGGGTGGATGAGGGGGTTGACGATTTGTTTGGTCTCGTGTGGCATATTAGTGAGCAATTTAAATTCAGACCAGAATGCAAGTGGGTGTTGCACTTGCCAGCACACACGCACACACACACACGCAAACACACCTCAGTTGTGTCTCAGCTGCAAACGGTGTTTCTTAAAGTATTGCTATGATTTGAGTTAATTGAGCAAGGAATTAATAATGCTTATAAAGAAGAATTAACACTATCAAGAACAAAATAAGATATTTCTAATCATATAAATCATATCAAACTTATCATTTTTAAATTTTCTTCTTGAACTGTAGCGGGATAATACAAATTTGAATAATTTTGATCAGACTATAAGTACTTTGTTGTAATAAGCAAATAAATTATTATTTTTATAATGTCATAATTTAGTAAAAACATAATTTATTGTAATTTCTAAATTATAATGTCAAACTTATCATATTTAAGAAGTAAGGTAAAGTAAAAAGTAAAGTTAACTTATAAAATCATTAAAATAGAAAATGAAAATTTTTTAGATTAAAAAAAAATTAAAGGGTTCGCGAAAGGGATTTCCCCACAAATTTATCTAACATTTAATTACTACTTTCATATGGATATCTCAAACTCCTTACATATACAAAATAGAATATATATAAAGCAATGAAAAAATCATACTAGTTGTAACGCTGACAAAATAGCTAATTGCCGTAAATAGAAAAAAATCGATATCCGGCATTTTCATCTGGAATTTCCTCTCATTTTCTAGTTTACTTGATAATGAAATAATAATTTAGCCCTCACCCCAATTATTATGCCAGACACACTTCACACACTTGCCAATTTGCATTTGTTGCTTAAATTGGTCAAACAAAAAAAAATGTGGATTTTTGTTGGCAATTAAACAAAATGTTGGTCACGTTTGAGTGTTTAAAATATTTTACGAGCAGTTTATATTGCAATGCAAGTAGATTATAGTTTATTTTGTTTGGCATTAGGCATAAATTAAAATATAATTATGCGCCTTGTCGGCGATTATAGTTATAATGATGAAAGCTTGTAATTTTTTGGCACTCTGTCAATTATGCCTGGCAGAGAGCTGTATAAAGAAATGTTGTTTATATATCTAAATACAAATGTATATGTATTTATATGTTTTGTTTTTGCCAGTCTCCCTAGCGGGAAACGGACAAATTAACGAAATCCAACGAAGCGTTTCATGCGCTCAAATAAATCAGGGCGCTGTTGACACCCGGGTTGCGGCCCAACCAAGACATCTTGCTATAGTATATACCCAGATACAGATACAGTTCGAGAAACACAACAGAAGAGAACGACGCGCCTAAATCGAAATTATTTACTGACAAATTGTTGTGAATGCTTTGCATAGTTTGGGACTTGTTTGCAGTGTTTAAAAATGCGCACAAAATAAAATAAAATAAAAACAATTACAAGTGCAGTGAGAGGAGACTGCAGACGGTTGCAACAATATATAACACATACATGATGACAACCAAATAGTTTCTGACATTGTGTATGGCTACCAGCCCCTAAATTATATCGTTCGTTTAATACAAATTTAATAATCATTACGTTTTTTGGTTCGGAAATGCGAAGTCGAACATGTGTTCGCTTGTGTTGACCGCAAACCCAACAAAAGCTGTCCAATGTTTACCCAACAATTGACACGCCCCGTTTACAATTTGCGGGCAGGTCCGTGCATAGCCACGGTAACGGCTGTCTCTCCGTCCGTAATTGTGTCATTTTAACCCTTTACAAATGGTTCACATGACAATTGTTTTTGTTTGTTGGTCCTGGTCAAAGCGGTAATTATGCATAGCACATCGATTGCCTATACAATTTAATTGCAAATTGGAAAGTAATTACAGTTGTCAGTTACATTGTTCGGACATTATTTATTTAGTAATTAATATCTTTTACTGCTGTTTTCCTAGTTATACAATAATTGTTCGATTATAGGCCTTATGGAATTTGGAGATATTTGGTATTTAAAAAGACCGCCCGAATGCCATGGCAGCGAGCTTGCAACAGCATGCATGCATTCCAGGGTCGCAATTGTTATCGATTACTCTTTTATTTTTAGAGGGTGTCATATATCTGCCTATCTTAATTTTCTACAAGGTGGCAACCCTTCTTTTTCACTAAAAACGTTTTGCGATTCTTTCTCACAGCGGCTTTTCGTAGGTAAATAATTACAAAATTAACAAAGCATCACGAACTAAAAGTATAAAATATCAATATCATGAGTGAAACCATGTTCCCAACTACAATATTTTGTGCATATTACAAGAGTACTTGCAATAATTATGGAAACATATATCTCGAAAAATCGATTAAAAATCGGCTTCTCTGCAATAGAATAATGTGCTTCAAATTACTAATATGGATGTTTTTCTTTAATAGGTAATTATGCCAGAGTTAACTGAAATTAAGAACGAGGCTCCCTCGACCTCAGCGGAAGCAAAACTGTCTGAGGATGTCGATGTGCGTGTAGAGGACGACGGCAGCGAGAGCGATTCGGATTTGATTCCCGAGTTGGAGGAGGCTGAGACTGGCATCACCCAGTTGGGCGGCGGCGCCACCGGTCTGCCCGTCGATGTGGTCTCGAAGGCAAAGCAGTCGCGCGGCGAGAAGAAGGCGCGTAAAATCATGCTCAAGCTGGGCCTGAAGCAGATTCAGGGTGTCAACCGTGTCACCATTCGCAAGTCGAAGAACATTCTGTTCGTCATCAACAATCCCGACGTGTACAAGAATCCCCATAGCGACACATACATTGTCTTCGGTGAGGCCAAGATCGAGGATTTGTCGCAACAGGCTCAAGTTGCTGCCGCCGAGAAGTTCAAGGCACCGGAGGCTGCTGGCGCTGCTGACAGTGTGGGTGCTACTACATCAGTGGCTCCCATTGCTGAGGAGGATGAGGAAGAGGTCGATGACACGGGCGTCGATGAAAAGGACATTGAGCTGGTCATAACGCAGGCGAATACGACGCGTGTCAAGGCCATCAAGGCGCTGAAGAACAACAACAACGATATCGTTAACGCCATCATGGAGCTAACCATGCTCTAAGGCGACGCGCAGGGACCATCGTTGCTTTCGTTGAACACCCGCCTTTCGATAAAACTAAAAAGTAAAAACAGATCCCAATCCCCCTTCAAATATTATGTGCATGTGTCTCACAACATGCTCAACAACTGTCGGGAGAAAAAGTTTAAAGTGACAAGAATAAAGTGACAAGCTTTTCAAAATCAACGTACAACTTTTTATTATTATTAATTATAAACATTTAATTTAATATATTCATTCTGTAGTTTCGAGTTTATTCCCAATCCTATGGTTAGTTGGGTAGTAGTATTATGACTTTGGCTATCTACAATTAAAAAAAGATATTTTTCTTGCAAATAGTTTAAGTACATTGAGATTATTTTTTTGGACACAGCTTGGGTTCACTTTTAAAGACTAGATAGAGATTCGGTGCTACTAGGTGGTCGCCAATGCTTCGGATTTTAAAACACGAGCTTGGCTGCGTGACTGTAGGCGTATGTCTGCTGGCGTCTGCATCCAGGGTTCGCCATCCGCCTGCATGGGGACCGTACCATTCACGCGCAGCTGTAACACAATTAGATTTAGATTAGAAATATACAACTTTATATAGTATATACATATATATATAAATACATTGTAGCTATAGTTACCCTTATCTGTTTGGCTTGGCCAATGCGCACGGGTTTGCTTATGTTGCACTGCAACTGGGCAATGTGAAAGGAGGAAACGATGCCAAAGACCTCCATTATGCCATCAGAGATTGAGTTTATAATGCGTTTCTCGCCATTCGAGTTGCTAATCTCGCACAGCTTGCAACCAGCGCCCCACGAGTCAATATTGAGAAATACCAGCGATTGCAGTTCTGGCAGTTCAACTAACTTATTATCTAAATATAGTTCCAGCTTCTGCTCGATGCGTTCGCAATCCGGCTGCATAACCTGTTGTGTGCCAAATGTAAAATATAGCATCTAAATAGGAGTAAATAAATATGTGAATATGTTTAACAGGATACACAATATCAACAGACGAACCTTGTTAAATATGCGACTGCTGAGCAAATAGAAGCGAGATTCGCGCGTCTTGTGGAAGTTGTAGGTGATGTAGGCATCGACGCCAACGCTGAAGTAGTTGTACACGTGAATTGTCTTTATGGGATGTCTTTGTATGGGCAGCCGGTAGTGGAGCTTCTCGATTTGTAGATCAAATCGATCAAGATTTACGGAACGAGCCTGTCTAACGCTACGCAATATCTGCAGCGGATCGAGGACAGTTGGCGGCTCGGCTCCCCAGCCAAGCACACGCGACAAATCGTTGCCAGTTCCAAGAGGCATAATAGCCACGGCAGGCTGGGGCTTTATATTCAGTGTGTAGATTGTGTTGAGCACCCAACCAATAGTTCCATCTCCACCAGCCACCAGAATTCGACAAGGGCGTGGACTCGTCTTAGCCACCCACTGCAAGGCATCCTGAGGACCTCGGCTGCCCAGTTCCATGACTTGCATTGGATGCAAATAGCCGCGCAGCAGCGACAACACATTTGAGGCTGTGCTGCTGCCCGATTTCGTGTTGGCAATCACAATCAACGGTTCCCAGTTCTCAATGTTTGGAGGCTTAATGCCGGCTAGGTGCAAGCGCACAGATTCCCGCGTCCTGGCGGCCACAATGCTGTAGGGTGGATATATCATGTCACTGAACTCGCCAAAATCACATACAGCCTTGGTGTCCACACCCTTGTAGCAGTTGTCGTGGTAACAGCGCTGACACCAGGCACACCGCCAGCCAAATAGACCCGGTTCCGAGCTGCTGCTTTGATGGTCCGCATCAGCCTCTTGGCCACAAGCGTCACAACTGTAGCTCATCGGTAAATTACCGCGAACCCACAAATGTCGCACTGTGTCCACGTTGCGCAACCATTTGTCTTTGCAGCGATGCTGATCATCCGCCTGGCGCTGACATAATGGCTCTGAGTGTGTGCAAATGCCGCAACAGTCACAGAACAGACCCGCCGATGGCGTCAACAATATTTCGCACACATTACAGAAGCAGGCCTAATAAGCGTGGATAATTGGTAGTAAGAAATTACGTTTCTCTCTCTGAAGGTGCCCCTTACCTGTTCAAGAATTTTTATTGATTTCCAGCTATGACGTGTTTTGCCCGATATGCAAATGACAACATCTTCCGCCAGAAGGCTGCGACAAAAGACGAAGAGCACGCTGAGTGTTACCAGGGAGCCAACCAGTGCCTCCCAGCTCAGCTCGATGCTGGCAATGTCCATTACACGAATTTTTTATAACATCAATTGCTCACACATATTTACATTTTCCATGTTTTTGTTTGATTATTTTTTTATTAGCTGGCACACCTAATTATAGCCGGTGCTGTAAAACGCACGCAAACAGCTGACTAAATTCTGTTAGAGGTGAACTATGCAAAGACAAACTAGGCGATTATTGTGAGGCCCAAATACGCAATTCAATATCGGTTAGTAGCAAACAAATATATATTTTTACTAAGATTTGTGTGGGTTCAACTTGTCAACTTTGTCAATAAAATATTTTTATATGATATGATAAGTTGATAATATTAATAGAGATTTATTATTTAGTCACCATATCATGTTTTATTATTGTCTTCGTCACACTTCTTATCGATGCTTATCGTATTATCGAATAGCCCACACTGTCTGTTTGTTGAGCAGTGCTGCAAAACACAGTCAGGACGACGCACGTGTATTTTTTAAATAAGTCTTTTTGCTAGCGAACGTGTGTTAAAAACTCGAAAATATGGGACGCAAAGCGGAATACAGTGAAAAACAAAAGAAGGGACCCGGCCGCAAGTCTCGCAAACAGGGGCCACCAAAATTTCCCAAGAAATCATTCGGTATTATAACGACTCCTATGCAGTTGAACAAATATTTAAATGTTTATTTCTAGCGCCGCTCGACGATGAGGACAAGAAGCTTTCGCACCGTCAAAAGCAACGTGTGGCCAAGCGAGATCAAAAGAAGGTAGTGCAAAAGGCAAAGCAGAAGGAGAAACGAGTTCAACAGCCTCGCAGGCAAAAACCATATAACAGCGACAGCGAGCCGGAAGAGGAACCAGAGCAAGTTGAGCAAAAGGCGGAGTCATCGGATGAGGAGGTGCCACAGCTTGTGCCAGTCCAAAAAAAACAAAAGTCGAACGGCTATTCAGATGATAATAAGGATTGGCTAAAGCTAAAATCGGGAAAGCAACAGAAAAAGAGTGTGAAAAGCAAAGAAATTGAGCTGGAAGAAGAGGTTTCTGAAGTGTCTGAAAATGAAGTTGACGCTAATACAGATGAGGAAACTGAAGAAGAAGATGAAGATGCGAACGAGAGTCTAGGTGAGGAAGAGGAAGAAGTTATGGATGAGGATGACGACGCTCAAGTTGGTAAATTGGACGATCTGTTTGACGATGATGAGCTCAACTCCGAATCTGATCAAGAAGGTGAAAATGAAGACGATTCGGATGAAGATGATGATGAGGACGATGATGATGACGAAGATGATGCAGAGGACAAATTACCCATTGAGCGCGCCAACAAAAAACTTAAGAAACGTCAGGAGAAAGATGCCATATTGTCACGTGAGGAGATGCAAATGTCAGTCGATCAATCGGAAGTGTTCCATTTGCCGGTACCTGGCGAAGAAACTGAAAAGGAATTGTCCTTGCAAGATGTTCAGCAGCGCATCAAGGATATTATACAGGTTCTCTCTGACTTTCCCAAGTTCCGAGAAGAGGGTCGCTCACGTAGCGAGTATATGGATCAACTGCGTCAAGATCTGAGCATGTACTATAGCTACAACGAGTTTCTGATGACCAAGTTGATGGACATATTCAAATTGAGCGATCTGATGGAGTATTTGGAAGCCTCAGAGGTGAGTTATCTATATTGTATGTAACCTAACAACTTACAAATGTATTCTTTGTTTTTAGATAGCGCGTCCACTGACCATACGCACAAATTCGCTGAAGACACGTCGCCGTGATTTAGCTGGCGCATTAATCAATCGCGGCGTCAATCTGGATCCGCTGGGCAAGTGGACAAACGTGGGGTTGACCGTTTTCAATTCGACGGTGCCGCTGGGCGCCACACCCGAGTATTTGGCTGGACATTACATGATACAGGGCGCCTCCTCAATGCTGCCGGTGATTGCATTGGCTCCGCAGGAGAAAGAACGTGTGCTGGACATGTGCTCGGCGCCGGGCGGCAAAGGGTCGCACATAGCGGCCGTCATGAAGAATACGGGCGTCTTGTTCGCCAACGATGCTAATAAAGACCGTATCAAAGCTGTTGTGGCTAATTTCCATCGATTAGGCATTGTGAATGCGGTTATCAGTTGCGAGGATGCCACCAAATTTCGCAATATTATGACTGGCTTCGATCGAGTGCTTCTCGATGCACCGTGCACCGGCACCGGTGTCGTCTCCAAGGATCCGAGTGTTAAAACAACCAAATCGGAAATAGATGTGCAGCGTTGCTATAATTTGCAGAGAAAGCTTTTGCTCACTGCCATAGATTGCGTGGATGCGAAATCTTCAACGGGTGGCTATATCGTCTATTCCACGTGCTCCGTACTGCCCGAGGAGAACGAGTGGGTAATTGATTATGCGCTCAAGAAGCGCAATGTTAAACTGGTGCCTTTGGGCATTGATTTTGGTGAGCCAGGCTTTACCAAATTCCGTCAGTATCGCTACCATCCAAGCTTGAATTTGAGCAAGCGCTATTATCCCCACACAACCAACATGGATGGCTTCTATGTGGCCAAGCTGAAAAAGTTCTCCAACACAATACCCATCACCAAGGAGCAGCAGGAAGCAGATGAGAAGGAGCTGGACGAAGCAATTGCATCGGATCAATCAGAGGCGAAGGCGGCAACAGACAAGGATGAGGGCGAGGCTATTGAAACTGAATCGGCTTCACGTAAAGCGCTTGGAAAACGAGCTGGCAAACCCACTTTAACCGATGTCGAACAAGATCTGAAAAAGAAGAAGAAAGAACAAAGCAAAACAAAATATGTGGCCAATGTTTTCGAGAAGCCCATCAAAGTGCCTAAAAAGCCCAAGGTTGATGTTCAAGTTGTTCCTCCTTCCCAGGAAGCAACCGAAAACGGAACGAAGAAAGAGAAGGCCCCGAAAAATGGTGACAATGCAAGCAGCAGCAATTTGAAGCCGAAGCCCAAACCTGCAGCTAAGCTTACTAAGAAATTATCGGAGGCAAAACGTGTGGATGTGGATACCCTTGCACCCTTACTGGAGGGCAAAGTGATTAAAAAACAAAATCGTCTTGTAAGCAAATCCAAGCAACTGGGTCAGTTGAACAAGTCCAAGAAGCCGACGGATAAAAAGCAAAGATTCAAGAAATAAGCATATTTAGTTTATAGAATTTTATTGAAATATATTGTTTGGTTAGTCGAGAAACTAAAAATATTGAAGCTAACCAAAGAGTCTATCTCATCGTCAACAACCGAAACTGATTATTTGTTTTATTATAAGAACTTAAGGTTTGGACTATAGATATATTTATAATCAAAATAATAATTATATGGAGTTTTGCTAATTAAGGGCATGAAATAGGTATTAAATTTGTCTTTTACTTTAAATGCAAGTTAAGATTTAAAATGTATATTTACATGGTTTATATAGAAATGTGTAGAAACTTCAGGGGTCATTATAGATCACAGATCTTCAGTCTGCTCTTTAGGTTTTTATTACTAAACTCTGAATTCGCTAGTAGTTCTATTTTTTCTGCCGCCACTGTAAGTCACACAGCAACTGAATGTATGTATTTTTATTTATATGTACTGATTGTTTCAATTACAATCATTAAAAGCGAGCAAATAACAAAGCTTAGGCTTCAAACACTTGTTGATAAGTAATTAAATGGGTTGCATGTCAAATTTTAGATTCAGTTTGAGAATAAAGCAGCGATGTCAAGTTTACAATTGGCTGTGCTCTGCATTGCTTTGGCATCTTTGGCACAATGCAAAGTAGATATTAATGTGGCTATGATGAGAGAGATCAATTCAAATATGGATCGTCGCAGTTCGGCATGTGCAAACATGTGGGTCCATTCATGCGGCAATTGGTCGAGCAACTACGTTGACAACTTTGAGCGGGCGGAGCAGAGTTATGCGAAGGCGATGGCCGAAGTGCTGAGCGGAACTGACATTAAGGAGCAGGAAGTTGCAACACATCTATTGCAACAAATGCGCGACTATTTTGCTTCGTGTGTCAATAGCGATGAGGAGTTGAAATTGCCACACGAACTTATCTCTGGCCCCCAGGAATGGACAAGTGCAGCAGGCAAACTGCGTAAATATGGTGGTAATAGCGTTTTCCTGGATGAGTCTGTGGGTGTTGCCTACAACAATTCGAAACGTTATGTAATACAACTCAAAATGCCAATCCAAAATGACCATTTGGTAAATCCAATTGAACAAATTCATAAAATGTAATTTAATTCTGAATTTATTATAATTTTCCTCATTAAGCCAACAGCGACTCTTTCCCCCGAGCTGCAGCAACTGGACAAAGAGCTACGTGAATTGTGTCACAAATACCGTAAAGAGGAGCCGGCAATTCAATCCTGGACACTGGGCGAATTAAAGCTGCAAATACCACAAATCAATTGGAAAAACTATTTCGAGGCGTTGCTTGATGTGGAACCCAAAGATGACCAACTTCTTGTGGAGGTCAGTGATGTGGAGTACCTACGAGAGTTGGGCACATTTTTGCAGAGCAGCAACACAACCAGCCTCCAATTGTATCTAATTGCACACCTGGCCAGTTTTGCACGGAAAGCTAATCCCAGCTCAGTGCTTGGGACGACAGTTCACGGCTGCATCCAACATATGCGCGCTGTGCTGCCGCTGGGCATGAACTACATCTACGATCGATATGTGTACAGCACACGGCCGGAGGATACGCAACAGCTTACGGAAATCTTCACCAGTTTGCGTAGAACTTTTAATAAGTACTTGCATTCCAATCGGATGGAGTTAAGTCCGCAGGAGTTGAGCTATGTGCGTGCCAAGCTGGCCGGAGTTCACCTCAAGCTGGGAAACTTGCCGGATGCGACAACCCCGGGGGATTTCTATGATAGTCATTATGTCAGTGCACACTTTTTTCGTGCGGACTTCCCGCTAAATTTCTGGCAGGCAATGCGTCTGCGTATTCGGCTGCAACATGCCCCATTGCTGCAAAATGGAGCCGTCTTGCAACCCGAACTTTACTATCTTAACGATGATGTGTTAAGTGCTCGCAATGCGCCCTATTTTGAGCATGAAAGGAACACTCTAACCGTACCCCTAATCTTTATGCAGTGGCCCTTCTACCATCATCGCCTGCATTCTGTATTTCAACATAGCCTAATGGGCTTTATACTGGCACATGAACTAATGCACGCCTTCGAGCAGGACGGCATTCTCTTTGATGCAACCGGCAATGAGTCGGAGCTGGGCTTGCAACTGCGTCAGCAACCTAAATTTCAGGCAGCCCTAAAATGTGTCCAGAAGACGCCAACGGCATCGCTGAAGGAGCGATTGGCGGATGTGAATGGTCTTCAGTTGGCATATGATGCATTCTTTGGCATTGGCCATGACTCCCAACAATTCGAGTATCGACCATATGAATTTGAGAGGGAGTTGCTGGCACCGCAACTCTTTCATCTGAGCTTTGCCCAGTTCTTTTGCGGACGATTGCCACTGGCCATTGAACATGACATGGACGATTTGCGTGTGAATGTCGCTGAAAATAATTTAAAGCAATTCTCCATTGATTTCAGTTGTCAGCAACAGTCACCATTCTCAGGCTGCGAAATGTGGCGCCCAAGCTCACAGTAGAATGCACAACAGCACATGGACATTGCTATACCCGATTTTTTATAACGTATATATTGTTATTAAATATTAGTCTTTTTAGACATTACTTGCACACAAACGTTTTTGCTTTTACAATTTATGTATTCAACTTTTAAAATATTTTTGGGATTGTAGATTTAGAAATTTGTTTCTTATATTTACAAATAATTTTAAAAAAATTGATAAAAACTTTATATATCTTTTAGATTGATTTACTTAAATTCTATTAATTTTTTTACTAGGTGTATAAAGCAAATTTGTTGCGGTACATTGACTAATTTTTTTGTAATTGCATATAGCTATAAATTTTAATTAAATTCAAATAGTAATCTAAATTTTCCTCGAATAATGATTCCATTAAATGTGCTTTTCGCACAGGGTGTCTTTTTGCATTCATAGTCGACAAAATGTATTTAACGACCAATTCCGTTTGATTGCCAACTGCAGTTATCAGGAAAAGGCATTGTCAATGACTTTGCCACACACACAGTGAATGCAAATACAAACAGGTCAGCAACGCATTACAATCGACAAGCAACCGATTGCGAGATACTCTGTCAACAAGTCGAACAAATGACAAGATCAGCTTCGAGCAATATCAACGCAGCTGCACTCGTGCATAACCCAAACGGGTATGCAGAGAGATGGATATTGTGGTGCAAGCTTTATTAATTTCAACAAAAACAGTAATTATACATGCCGAGAGAGCAAACGAACATGCACAAATAAAGCCTAATATACTCTTTTTGCATACCTGTGATGGAGTATAACAGAATGCCGGTCTCAGCTAAGCGAAAGCTTCTTTGCTCTTTGGCTCTCTGTCGCACTTACTAACACACTGACACAGTCAGGTTGGCACCATAGCCACATGTTGCTGCGAGCGACTGCTCCAACGTAACGTGTCCTGTGTTCATTGTGGGCGTATTCTGTGCAAATGCCTTTGTGTGTGTGTGTGAGTGTGAACTCTGCTGCCGTACCGAAATCAAGACAACGTTTTGCAAAAGCTCCCGTCCGCAGTTCATTGCTGCCATTTGCCGTTATTAGACGTGAATTCTTCCGTGCGTAATCGTTTATTATCTTCGCGATTATCGCGTTATTGTTTACCGCAGCCTCCGAAAACTTTAAAACATTTTAGTTTCGGTAAATACAAAAAAGATAAAAATTATAATAATAACAAATCTCGATAATTAGTGTTGTTAAATTAATTAAAATAAAAATAATAGTTTGTTTTGAATTCCCACAAGAGCTGCAATACAAAGTGTATGTTTGCGTGTGATCATAAGTTAAATGTGAGTTTTGTGTGAGTATATATGTGTATGGGCATATGTATGTGCGAGTTAAGTAATAAAAATGATAAAGGCGATAAACATTTTAAAGCTGACATGTGAGCAAGTGGGTAGATGGGTGAGGCGGTAATTTAAACATTTGTTCCACCCCTGACACGGTTATGACTTCTAACTGTGTGTGCGACTGAATTCACACTTGAATTTTTTTTATTTATTTTTTTATGTTTTTTGAAAAATAAGAAAAGGCCTCATTTTTTGAATACGCTCTGTGCCTAACATATTTGCCAAATAAACGGTCCATTAAAGCGATCTTTTCTTAGCCTGGTGGACTAAAGACACCAAAACATATTGTTGATCACTTAGCATCTCTCGTCCATTGCCACACAATGAGACCTTTAAATTGAAGAATAAACGTCCGATTAAATTTAGCAGGTTAACCAATTTGCCAAGCACAAATGCAAAACAAATTTACATTTTTTCCATCTGCTTTTTTCTTTGGAATGCTGTTGCCTTTTTTTATGGAAGAGAATAAAAAGCCATTAGCTACAGTTGAACAGCTCCCTCAACTGGCAAACTGCAAGCGTACTTAAGTTAGTCAATATAGGTAAATATTGAAATGTATATAGTATATAGACCCACCCACAGTATCGGTTGTATTTGTTTTCTTTCTTTCTATTATTATTTACCAGAGATAAACGTTGTTACATTTTACAACGCTTTTGTTCGCATTCAGAAGTTAAAATAAACATTGAATAAAAAATATAAAGAGTCGAACACAGAAAAATAACAATTGACTGAATAAGAAAAAAAAGTGCTGCCATAATGAAAGTAAACTTTCAAAAGGTCAAGTTAAGTTGGCCAACAGTAAGTTTCTTACATGTATTTACACTTTTCTGCGTGTTTACACTTACTTATGTAAATAAGTTAAGCAAATACAAAATTCTTTTAGATCATATTTTTTACCATCCATATAAAAAGCTATTTTTGTGTTTTTATCACTCGGCTGATTTTACGAAGTGCTACTCTAGATGTTCACACATTTTAAGCGAAAAAATAAAAGCGAATAAAGAGTTAAAAAATAAAAAAATTGTTTATTTACTAGAGTGATTTCTACGATCCATAATACGTTTGATTAGAAAATAAT
This sequence comes from Drosophila dives, assembly GCA_035042365.1. Classification (NCBI taxonomy): domain Eukaryota; kingdom Metazoa; phylum Arthropoda; class Insecta; order Diptera; family Drosophilidae; genus Drosophila; species Drosophila dives. The sequence continues at coordinate 328,360 of JAWNLJ010000036.1, read as the reverse complement.
TAAAATATGTGTTTTGCTGGCTCTGGGCCAACTTAGCAATTTCATTGAAAACAGCGATGTTTTTTCATTAAAGCAAGACATATCGGCTAAACATTAGGATTTCTCTAATGAATGATAAGTGGTGCCATTATTTTTTATTTTTTGTTTTTTGCGTATAAAATGTAAAAATTTTTATATTGATAGGCATTTCAAAAACAATATGTACTTTTTTGTATACAGGGAACATGAGGATATTTTAGTAATCAGCATTAAACTGTTGCTTAAAATTTTTCATAAGTTTTCAAATATGTTACTTATTTTATATGTTGATTTATCATTTAAAAAAATGTGGAACCCTTTACTTATACTTATAGCACTAGTGTTTAAATTGTTAAGTAAATAATATTTTTTAATTATACTTAAGTGTCAAACAAAGTAGTTCAAGATAGGCAATTGAATTTTTTGAGTGCAACTGGAAATGGTTGCAATGAATATTTGAAATGAATCCACTCGAACAGCATTCAGCGCTAAAGCTTTGTCATAGCAGCAGCAGCTCTTTCTCTCTCTCTCTCTCTCTCTCTCTCACTCTCATTCTCCCTCTCTCACTTTAAGTGTATTATATTCATGCCACGCCCATACATAGCTAATTGCTTTCAAAGTACTTGATTATTGCCTTTAACAGCGTCATTGGTTTTAAGTGGCATGGAAATAGCAGTCGTCATGCAGCATACAACAATAACTATAACAACGGCGATGAAATAAACATTAAGAATAACCTTTAATCTGATAAATATTGCTTATGAAATTACATATTGTTGGGGGGTATCTTTTTCGGCGTTACTAGGCAGCAGGCAATAGAATATGAATATACCTGCAACTTCTTTAGAAATTTATATAATGATTGCAAATTAAATTTAAAATCACCCTCTTTTTGCTTCACATAAAAAGACTAAGCCCAAATAACAAGTCCTTGTCAGTTTGAAGTTCACAACATATTTGTGTACACACACATATATATATACATTTATATGTACACACATAAATACATTTGAAATTGAGTCGCCTGGCAACTGACTTTTGCTGGCAATTGCACATCCGCCATGTGTGCCACAGAGCAAATATTATTGGGCCACCAGAATTGTGAACTTGTGGCTTGAACCCACGCATGAATATGGCCACTAAATGTTTGTGTTTACCCCTTAATAATGTATAAAAAGGATATGTTGGTTTTTAGCTTATTATTCTGAAAGTAAAGTTCTAAAATTTAATTTTGTGTCCGCCGTTTACGATTTTTTTTCACTCCATCATTTTTAAAGTAAAATTTATCAATAAAAGCTGCGTTGTGAGTATAGCGCAGTCGAGCTCATTCGACGACGTCATTCGTACTTGTTTTGTTTGCATTTTCAATGTTGATTTCTGTTGACCAATTGGCAATGGCCAATTCATTGAGGCAGCAAAACCAGACAGTCGCCTAATCGGTCAGAACGTCGAACAAAACCAGGCGATTTATTTGCTTTCCGGCATTCATAAATATCGATCAGTCCGCCTGACTGCATCTGCCATTTGCTCTGCTCGATTTCCAATTGGATTCGCTTGCCATTTAATTGTGTGTGAGGCGCTTTGGTTTATATATCATTGGTGGTAGCATATGGCAAATATGGCATATATATATGGTATGGTATTAAATGTCGCCAACCGTCTCAAAAATACATATAATTGCTAAGTCAAATGATAACAGCAAGTTGGCCATATTGGCCATTTGCGTCCAAAGTCAATAATGATTCACTTAATATTATTTTGTTTTGACACTTAATAAATCATTAACAGTCCGCAGTTGGGCAGCACAAATAAATAATGCTCATCAGAAGCAATTTATTTTTTTTTTCTGTTGACGTATTTACATTAAGATGCTGACTGGGCCGAGTTGGCGATCTATCTGTTTATTTGCCTTTCGCTTTGGCTGTTAATTGTGCGCATTAGTAGCCGAAATTATACGCCTCTTTAATGGAATGGTGGCCAGCTATAAAATGGAAAAAATGAAAAAATCATAATCTCTAACCCAAGCGTGTAAATATTGCGCTTGTTTACCCCGAGCATCATCATAAATAAATCGCAGCTCGACAAATATTTGAGTACGGCATACGCCACTTAGTGGCACTTGGCCAATAGGTTGACGACCCCCACCCCCCACAATTGGATAGAAATCTGTATTATTACCTATGCATATATGCATCTGTAAAGCTCAAAATCACTCAAATCATTTTAGTTACTATTTTCGTCCTTTGGCCAAGATTAAAGATAAAACGAAGCCTCTTTTTGTCTGCAATCGTTTATATCTTATTTAAAATTGCGAATAGTTTTCTTAACCCATTTAATTTTGGTTTCATGTTGAATTTTATTACTATTATCACCTTTCCATCTATTTGCTTTTTATTGTTGTTAAACAAGCATGTTCAGGCAGCTGGCAACAATCATAAAGTTAACAACTTCTCCATTTTATGGGTAAGCGCATTTCTCATTTCTCATTTTCTGTTTCTGCTTCTGCTTCTGCTTCTCCTTCTTCATCTTTCTGATTCCTTTTTGGCAGCGGTTATCTGTGTGTGTATGTGTGTTTGTGTTTATGTGTGGGTTCTTATGTTGTGCTTTTATTTATTCATTAATAAATAACTTGGCAGTCTTTGTTTTAATCACGACCCTGGCACAAAGACCAACTCGTATTTGCTTCAGTCATTCTTGTTCTTGCCGCTGTTTCACCCCGCTCTTGTCCTCACTTTTAAGTCAATGTCAGTGGCAGTGTACACACACACACATACACATATATACACATACCACAGCAACGAGAACCACATGCATATCTAATTACCCACCTCGGGCAACTGTTATCAAAGTCAGCCAGCGAGGACAACAGATAAAATACACAAAATTATTTTATGTATTTTTAGCATTGAAATAAAAAGCTAACATAAATAATTTTTTTTTAAAAATATTTATTTAATGTGGAACAAAGGCAGTGCACCATTTTTACAATGCCTTTAAATCATACAAATTTAAAAGTAAAATTCTAGCTGCGGTTTAAAAAGATAAAGTAAACAATATATTGTATTCTGTGAACACATTGAGAATGTTTAAAATGCGGTAAAATGGCCGGAAACCTTTAACGATTCCATAAAGAATAAATATTCTTGTTCAGCATAAAAAACCGAGTCGATATAGCTATTTAGGGGGATAGAACAAAAGTCTCAGAGTCTATCTATCTATAATTAAACATTAATGGAAAAATACAGAAAAACATCTTCATATATAAGAGAAATATTTACGACATATGCAAATAATTTCTTCTTTAAAATCTTATGGATAAATATTTAGGGTTTTATATATTTATATTCCTATAAAACTGCCTAATTTTGGCACGTTGTGTGATATTTGCATGATTCAGTTTAATGAAAGATAAGAAACGAACAAAATAATTCACAAAGTGTGCGAGAAGAAAAAGATTTTAATCTATAAAAATGTTACTTATAATTTGCCGCACACCTTGCAGATAATATTATTGGAGCAAAGATTAGTTCAAATGTGTTAATGAAAGGGGAAAAAATGCCGACTCGGAGATCAACACAACAAGTTAACACCAACAACTAACAAATGGCTAAGTAGACATGCTCAACGCCATTTTTAAATGCTGGTCAGGTACGCTAAAGGTCTCCAGCTGTCATATATACTCGATGTGCCCGATTTGTATACAATTATAGTAGATATTTCCTTATAATTGAATTGTGTGGTAATCACAGTAGTCGCGCTTTAAATGGTATGTGAAGGTGCCATAAAGATTGTTGTTTATTTATCTGCAGATACACTGGGGTACAGTGCCACGTGATTTAAGCATGTATTATTTGTACAGGCATATGCATATATATGTTTATACAATTTAAGTAATCCAACTCAGCGGGCACATCTTTGCACATCTTATGCTAATTCACAAATGTTTATGATATTTATTTTTAGAGCTTTTTTTTTGAATAGTGCGTGCATAAGTTTGTTACTTAAATTTTATTAGATAAAACGACAGAGATATCACCAAGAAGTTCGTATTTCTTTTACTTTTATTCCAGATCCGTCAACATATTTGCGATGTTTTTTGTCTGCGTTTAATTACGCAGCGCGAAGGGGAAAAGCAAAAGTGTGTCGCAAGTTAAGCAGCAGCTCGTCCCCTGGGCAGACGCACAACTACACACACACACACACACTCACTCATATATATGTATATAAATGACGTCCTGCTGTCATGCTTACCGTTAGACGCAAAATATTAAGCGATATCGCGATAGTCATAAAAAGGTCGTCGTATACTTGATACCACCAGCTTGCAGTCGAATACAATAATTAATTAGCAACAAGACATCGGTACAATCACCCGACCTCCGCCGTCATCTCGCCCATCCCTGCCAGACGACACATTGGCCATGGCCGAAGTCGACTTACAAGCGTTCGTGGAGAGCCTGGATGCAGCCTCAGCTGAGCAAATTGAGAATGCAATTGCAAACTTCTCGCTGGACATGTTACAACGTGCCAGCGCCCTAATTGGCACACAGCAGGCGCATAGCTTGCCAAGTGTTCCAATGCCCGGCATAAATCGCACACTGGAAGACCAGTGCAGGCAACAGGCCGAGCTGGAGGAAATCCTATTCCCCAGCCACACAGCAATTGACCACTATGGCAGCAAAGCATCTGCTGGCAAATTGGTAAGTATCAAAAAGTTAAACTGTTTCCGCTTTTAGTTTATTTTACCATTTCAAATCTGAACAGTTCACTTATGAAGCGATTGTGATATCAGCAGACATCGGTCTGATAACGCAAATTCCCTTTAAATCAAGAAAATACCTCATTTTATTTGACAGCACATTTTAATGATGCACCACCTGAATCGATAAACAAATGCCGAGTCATATATATATATATATATATATAGTACAGATAGGCAATATCAGCTTCTGATTATTTATAACAAGTAATCTTAAAACTTTAACAGCCAACGTCAATTTGTTTATAAATTCTAATAATTTTGTTAACACATACACACATCTAAGTATTTGCCCCTAAAGATGCTAATTTGTGTATGTGTACACTTGGGAAAAATTTGTTTACTTCCGTTTTACGCCTTAGAAAATATATTAAAATTGAACAAAACTATACACATTTTGTATAGTGGAAAAGGCACTACAATTTTTATACTCGGAAGCCAATAAAAATTTTAAATAAAGACCACCTACACAGTATATATATTCTTGATCAACATTAACAGCTGAGTCGATGCCTGTCTAATGTATAAACACAATTAAGAATCTCTAATGGAAAAATCCAAAAAACTATATACAAAAATATAATCTATTTTAACGCAGCCTTCCGCTGGGTAACCCGTAGTCGAGCAAACACTTTAATAGCATTCTTACTTATTTAAATTAGTTTGTAATTGACTTGTGTAGCGTTAAAAGCCCTTCCCAAACTGTGCTACAATTTGCAGGCCCTGCATTGTCCCACCTCCTTCGATTCGGTGCTTTGCTGGCCACGCACCAATGCCAGCAGCTGGGCCATTTTGCCGTGCTTCGAGGAGTTCAAGGGTGTTCACTATGACACGACAGGTGAGCATGGTATTATAAAACTAAATAAAAAACACTATACTAAATATATACTATATATAAAAGAGAATGCAACACGCTATTGCCATGAGAATGGTACGTGGAACCATTACTCCAACTACAGCAGCTGCCATCAGCATTCCGGTTCGGTGCCCGTCGTTCCCGACTTCTCGGCCAGCGTGGATCTGCCGGCCATAATCTATGCCTGTGGTTACTTCATCAGTTTTGCTGCCCTTGTGGTGGCACTTATCATATTCCTCAGTTTTAAGTGAGTTGCACTTTTTATTTATTGTAATTTATTGATTTACTATATATAATTATATTTTTTTTTTGCTCCAGAGATTTGCGCTGCCTGCGTAACACAATCCATGCGAATCTATTTCTAACGTACATCACCTCAGCTCTACTGTGGATTTTAACACTATTTTTGCAAGTGGTTGGTATTCTTTTTATAAAAATAAATTAGGTTTAATCTTATTTGCTGTTTCCATTGCTCCACAGATAACCACAGAATCTAGTCAGGCTGGCTGCATCACGCTGGTCATTATGTTTCAATACTTTTATCTGACGAACTTCTTTTGGATCTTCGTTGAGGGTAAGTTTTTAACTTTTAACTTTTAAGTAGAAAAACTGGAATTATTTGTGAAATTTAGTGAACTCTATTTCTATCATTGAAAACTATAAATAATTAAATAAATAATGCGATAAAGCCGTATCCGCTTTGCACAGTATGCCCAGAATAGCTTTGTTATAAAGAAGAAGTTTCCTTTTTTTTTTATTTGTTTTTTAATAATAATGATAAAATTGAAGGTCGCGATTTGAACTACTGTTTGGCTGGGGTATGCAATTTCCAATGTGCTTCTGATTTATCTTATTTATAAACATATATACGCATCTAGAAGCAACCACTTCTGCACACACCCGTTGCAGGCAGGCTATGGCAATTGTGATTCACGTACTCAGAATTTATTTTTATCCGATTGCAAATATATACTTAAATTTTTTTATTACAAAATAAATATAGATTGTTGCGCTAATTATTTGCAGGCCTGTATCTTTACACCTTGGTGGTGCAAACATTCTCCAGCGAGAACATTAGCTTCCTTATCTATGCACTGATTGGCTGGGGCAGTCCGGCTGTCTGTATTCTGGTCTGGTCCATTGCCAAGGTGTTTGCCTCGCATCTGGAGAACGAGCATTTCAATGGGGTAATTTAGTGCGTCATCCGTTTGCTCGGCTCGATTATAACTTATTCATTTTAAATTGCTGCAGCTGGAAATTGAATGCGCTTGGATGCGTGAATCTCATATTGACTGGATTTTCAAGGGACCAGCATCGATGGCGATCTTAATTAATTTGGTGTTTCTCATACGTATTATGTGGGTGAGTGTTCATTCATTCTACATTATATAGCTGTACCTTATTATCTAATTCATTCTACTACAGGTTCTCATAACCAAATTGCGTTCGGCTCATACGCTGGAGACGCGACAGTATTATAAGGCTTCCAAGGCATTGTTGGTGCTAATACCGCTCTTTGGTATTACATATTTGCTGGTCTTAACGGGGCCCGAACAGGGCATCAGTCGTAATCTCTTTGAGGCAATGCGCGCCTTCCTACTCAGCACTCAGGTGAAAATTAATTCATACATATATATTTATTTTATATGATTTCTTATGATAATCACATTATAGGGGTTTTTTGTGGCTCTATTCTATTGCTTTCTCAACTCGGAGGTGCGCCACACTCTGAGGCATCGCTTCACCAGATGGAGGGAGAGTCGAAATATTCATCGCAGCAGTTCCATTAAGAATCGCAGGTGCGTTTACAACGGTTATAAAAAAAAACGCAGTCACACACATGTACAAATATACATACACATATGCATATATACATATCTGAATTTTATGTCTAAGCTTTTGATGTTGCCCTCATTTGTCACATGTTTCACGTACTTGGCTTTTCTTCATTTTGTTTTCTTTTTGTTTTTTCTTTTGTTTTGTGTCTTTTGCTGTAACTTGTTGTTGTCGCTTAACTGAATTAATTTCCATTTCAGACATCGCACATCCAAAGACTACTCGCAACGTTCGCGTACTGAAAGTCTACGGTGCGTATACGCAATGCCTCTCTTTCACTTTCCGCACGTTTCCTCTTTACTAACTTTACTAAGTTCTGCATGAAACAAAAACCAACAATTCTCTTTGATATTATAATTTATTGTTCTGAGTTTTATTAGCCTTCCGTTCGTCTGCGGAAACTGAACTTCTTAAAACTTAGATTTCGTTTCCGAGTCAGTCAAATTACCGATAAAAATAACACAATAAAAAACCATTTTCAAGGGAGGCTGGGAAAATGATACTATTGATATATACATATTCAACAAAAATCATTTGTACTCTTCTATCATTTCTATCTATAAGAGTTAACTATAATTTATAAAAATAAATGTCAACACTTTTCGAATGTGAATGTAGCCTATATGGCTTGGGATAATGCTATAATCGATGAATTTAAATAAATATAAATTTAAATATTATAGCTCATTATTTTTAAATTAGAAACAAATATTGTGGCGGGTTAATTATATATCAGATTAAGATCAGCTGAATAACCAACTAGAGAACAAAAAAAAATTAATTCTTTCTGTTCTTAGAGTATTTTGCAGTCGGTTGTGCCCGACTGTAAGGCTGTCTTTTGTTATGTTCTCATTTATTGTTTACTTTTGTATATAGTATTTTCAATTTTGTTTTATTATTATAGACTGACTTCGACGAGTCCCGTGCCCATCGGACATTTTGAATGATCAACAAAATATTTATACCAAACACTTGAGATTTCCTTTGTATCTGTATATAAAAATACACAAATACGTTTTTGTATATAAGTATTGTGTTGTGCACACACAAGTTTAAGTATTACGTTTTAAATATAATAACATTAGTATAATTTAGTTAAAGTTTCTTAAATGTATCTTGACCTTCTGCAGAACCGAGGAGTGCATCATCTCTCTGCGTCCATCGCTGCATACTCGAGTTGGCTCACTGAAACGCTATCACAGCATTGATCTTACCGATTTTGTTTAGATCGAGCTCATGTATATGTATATTATATTATTTAAGGATTTCTTTATAACTTCGAAATAACACACACACATTCATACAAAATAAATTTTTAAAATAATTAAAGTTAAAACTGAACCATTTGCTGCAATTTACAAAAGTATTAACATAATTTTCTGAGTGACTTTTATACCGTAAGCCAGCTAAACCAATTTAGACTAAAAATTGAACTCTGCTTTAAATAAATTCATATAAACACAATTCATATAAGCACAAATAGCCAGTCAAATGTATATACTAATCTTAACTGTATATTTACATTTATACATGTTGTAATAAACAACAATTTTCAGGGTCAAACTGTTTTTATCGTTTACGTAAATACAATAAATACATACATATATAAATTTAAATAATTTTTATCGTTTAAGTTAATATAATAAATATATAATATATAATAAATAAATACATACTACATTATTGCACACTCTCAATAAATGCCTAACGACTTTTTAATGAACGTATATAATTATATACTAATAATTGTATTATAACCAAGTAATTTCAAACGGAAAGAAGTCACTTAGAATACTTACCGGCTTCTGGAAAGGAAGTTGTCGTCGAAGTGTTCACTTAGCAAAGCTAAATAAAAAAAACTGCAATAAAGAAAAATGATGATATAAAAAGAAACTCATTTTATTTGCTTAGACTCGACTTGAAGTTTATTTGTTTGTTGAAAGTGACTTGAAGTTACAGAAAAATGTTTAAAACTAACATTTTTTGTTTTATTATTATTTTGATAGAGCAAAACCTCTCCCTCTTAAGTACAACATAATTGTTAAACATAATTTATTCGGGTAAACTAAGATTAGGATTGTGCACAGTATTGCATTATTAACAGGCATCAATAATATGATGCATACTTGGTATCAAGTACAGGTAAACTGTTAATCAGTTGCACTGTGAACACAGCACTACGATAATTGTTATAAAAATTAGCTATAAATTTGCTAGTTGTTTTTTTTGTTATCAATGCGTGCAAAAATTTATGTTACGATTACGATTACATATGCGTGTATATTAAATCTATGCTTTTCTTGTATTTTTTTTATATTTTGATCGTGTTTTTATATTTTTGTTTTTGTTGCTTCCTATTTATTTTTTTTTTTTCCATAAGGTCACATTGTTTGTATCACTGATAATGTAATATAAAATAATCCTAATGCAAAACGAAACATAAATCAATTTACTTTCCCACAATATGTATGTACGTATATATTTATGTATACTAAAGAATATAATGTATTTTTTTTTTGTTCGAGAATAAAGCTTTTATAATATCAAAAGTGTATCCTGCCAAATAAGTCACTCTAAACTACACATATATATATATGTATATATATATATGTATATATGTCTTATAAAGTATATACCTGTGTGCACGTCAGTGAATATATGAAGTCTACTAATTTCGTATATTAACTATTGCCTATCACTGTCTAACTAAATATTTCGTCAATTGCCAAAACGATAGTCATATTTATATTTAGGTCTTTAGGTGCCTAAGTGTGTGAGTTGGTGTGTGTGCGTGTGTGTCTTGAGAAAATTATACGAGAATGAACTATTCGAAATAAAATACGAAATTCGTGATTACGCAGAAACCACTTGGTCGCAAAATGTACTTAAAAATGTCATCTCGTTAGCTTATTTCGCATACGTTTAGTGGACGCTTAACGCTTATTATTAGGTATTGTAATAATCATAAAAAATAACAATTACACTATTAACTAATTAACGCACAGGTTGGACGCCAACTGCGCCTCTTCACTTACACTTACATATAATATCAAATGCACTCGCCGGGATTCTGTGCACAGTACTTGGGAAACAGTGCCTCCGCTTTAATGCCCAACTCGACGAGACGATTTCGAAACAGTGAGATTCGTCGAAACACTTCTGGCGGCAAAATATCAAAGTCATGATCATCATTGGGATCAGTCCACAGTCGTTCGGCTAGCGCAGCTGCTCGCGGCCACAATCGATTGTCCAATTGACTCTCGTCCACCTGTTCCGTCCACAAGCACACCTCACCGCCGAGCACCTGTTGAAACAAATATTTTACTATGAGTCTGTACACATGGCAGCATCGCGTTTCCAACTTTAAAGACTGATCTTAAAAAATCAGATGTTTGCCATTGCTAACCTGCTTTCGCCGCTTCCTATCCAATCGCATGCGTTCCCATGGCCGATGCTTGTACACGTTCTGCCAAGTGCGATAGGGCGAGCAGGCGGCTTCGCCAGTTGCACGCCAGCTGCCAAAGCCACAATCCAAATACCAGGCATCCACATGCGAAAATATGATGTTGTAGCCATTGTCCAGGAGGTCATAGTTCTCCTGCCAGGTGCTGCCACCCCAGACCTGCACCACAAATTGACTATTGGGAAGACATTTGGTGTTTGTTAGCGCACTGGACCACACAACCACATGTTTGGGTGACACATTGCCATTGGCCAGTTTCAGTCTGCGTAACAAAATCAATTTTAATCGGTTTCTCTAGAGTTGGTATACGATTGACTTACCTAGCATTAGATTGCAGCATAAAATCGCACCACAGACCGCGAAGATCCGTGTCATTAAAGTACTGGGCCCAACAGTCCAGATTCACTTCATCGCCGCCCAGGTGAAACATGTCCGTGGGCCCGGTTAGCTTGAGAAACTCTTCGTAAAGGCGCTGCAGTATGAGGTAGGTGTGATTATTCTTTGGGTTTAACTGGCCGCACGGCGGTTCGCCACAGTAAAAACTCCAGGGCTGCTGATTAATGCACAGCGAGAGTTCGCCAAGGCCACGTTTCGGTCCCCAGTCCCAGCCGTTGCCGGCATGCGCAGGCGCATCGATCTCCATGAGCACTTGCACCCCAAAAATTTTGGCAAAATCGTTAATCTCGCGCACATCCTGCTCCGTGTACGTCTCGCTCTCCGAGTAGGCACCATGCTCGGCTAGCTCCGGATAGTGCTGTGAGACATACGGGAAACTTTGCGCATCCGTTATGTGCCAGTGGAAGCGATTCAGTTTGGCCATGCCCATGGCAGTAATTGTGCGTTTAATCGCTTCGACGGAGAAGAAATGCCGTGACGTATCCAACATGAGGCCACGATAGCGAAACTTGGGCACATCATTGATCAGGGAGCTGGCATAGGTGCGCAACAATCGCTCCTCGTCGTCATACCAAATGAGCTGCTGCAGCGTCGACAGGCCGTGGCGGGCGCCAAAGAATGTGTGCGCCGTAATATGCACAACAATTCGTCGATTCTCAACTGTGGAAAGATCGAGAGAGATTTAATATAAACAGCAATTAACGTCTCAACTTCAAACACTTACAAGTCGAGCTTAGCTGATAGCTTTCATCGTTGTCCAGCTTAAAGTCCAGCTCGCCCGATTGATGTACCGAAATTTTCACCAGTAGACTCTCCAAGTCGCCCGTACGATGTGAGCTAAAAGTGGCTCCAAAAAGGGAGGCAACTGCTGGCGTTTCTGCCACCTCCGGATCAATGTTATGCTGTCGCAATCGCGACTCTGACTCACTGCCACCAGGTGCGGCTTCTGCTGCCATTGGCATCTCAGATGTATGTGGCGCATAGTTTAAGCGCTGTATTTGCCGCAACTGCTTCAGAAACCAATCAAAGGATAACTTCAACTGTTTGCACACCTCGGTATGCGGTGAATCCAATTGCAGCTGCACATCCTCCACGGAGAAGCGCAGCGTGTGGCCACTGATCAGTGATTTGGTGGTTGGATGGGGCCAAATGTTTATATCCCCACAAGTCATCGAACAGCTAATGAAAGAGACACGCTTCGTGTCCTGTCCGTTTTTGTGATAGCCAACTCGCACGCATCTGTCATTCTCGCATTTGTAAGTCCACGATTTCTCCAAAGGTCTGCAAACGCAATTAAATTGAGTAAGCTGAGTAATTCAAAATTTGTTGAATAGTCATAATTACATGGGTATAAATTGGTGATCCTTTTGGGTATGTGGTCGCTGCTGTGCTTCGGTGTACGCCTGTGTCTTGATCACCCCCTGATTCCAGTACAGCACGGTGAGTATAAAAACAGCTCCCGAGAGCAGCACCAACAAGGCGCGTCGCAGCGAGACGGCCAGCGACATCTTAAAGAGGTAACGTAAGCTGTAAAATACATATAAAAATAAATATATATTAATAGCAGTTTAACAGTTGACACGCCTCAATGTTGCTTCTGTGATAAATTGTGATTGCGATAAAAGTTACCCATTCGAAATGCAATCATAACAATCAAAATTGGGCTAAACAAACAAATTATCATCGGCCGAAAACAGGGCAAAACCCTTAACAACAACAAGTCAAAAGCAGCGAACTTTAATTAATGTTAGTCACATGGATGACGAAACTTAAGCGAATTGGATTTAACAATCGATAATATCAAAGAAACCCTCATCGCTCGCTGATACAGCCGCAGGACACAGGCCACAGGCCACATGACTTAAGTTATTATTGCGTTGGCTTTTATGACGCATAAATCGTATGGGGAAAGTTGTTTGTCTTTCATCCGATACGCAATGTTTTGCGGAAAGTCGAGTTAGCTTTAACTTGCCTTTTGTTTGCCGTTCTGTGCGGCGCATAATCAGTAATAAAGGTCGGTTATAAAAAAAATCAAAACCAAAACACTTTCGACTAGCTGCCAAAGGAAATACTCTTGTCGTGTGAAGTTCGAGATTTATAGTTACCCAGAATAGTCTTGGCCAAGTTGTTGGAATACTTACATCGGTCGCATGACTTAAAAAACTTGTTTATTCATGATTTTTAAAATACATTTAACAAACGCCTTCTTTTATAAGAAACACACAATACTGTCTGTCATAGGCTGAGCTATCTAGTAATCTAGTTTTAGTTATATTATTATTTATATATAAAGCTAACCACATTTTTAGCGTTCTACAAACGAAGTAGCTAAGTGAATCGGCTGCTGACTCAAACTTTTCATGTTTTCTTACATGAATAAAAGTTTCAGCAAAATGGTTGCTACACGAATTAATAGTTGGTTGGGTTATTACGACTTTGCAACGAAGCCTATTTGCCACTCAAGGCTGTGGGAATAATAAACACCTGCCGAGCAAATTAGTACATATTTTATTAAAGTAAGTTTCAGGCCTTGCAGTCAAAAGGCCAACAAAATTGCTTCGATTGTTTATCGGTTTGTTTCTTAAAACAGAAGACTTGTTTTTTTTTTTTAATAATACAATTGTTAGAAAAAGATTCAACGTATTTTTTTATATTTTCCCCGTTTCTCTGACTGAATTGAACTCAAGTCTTTAAAAAAATTTTGATATAACTCAATTAAGCTTCAATTAATTAAACTCCCGTAATTATTATTCACTTTGTTGAAAATCAGAGATACAAATGTGTAAACATTGATTGTTGGAGATTGACTATATCAACTCTATTCGAATGCAAACACAAGACAATCGTGTACACACCCACACACCCATTAACAACCCCAAACACCCCCCCCCCCCTGTTGGGTGACAAGAGCTTGTTAGCTGCCTGGTGACTAACGCTTGGAATTGACTGATATGAATATAATATATATATATATGTATGTGCTTATAGACATTTGCTAGAGTCTCTATTCCAGCCAGGTGGTGCAAGCTTTGCGTGCGTCTAAGTTAAATAACAGTTGATATTTAAAACATGCACCTGCGCAGCATGTACAATAATAGTTTTTGTTAATGTGGCAGATACCTGCACACGTGCCACACACACTCATCAACATGGTCGACAATTTGTGGCGACCTGTCAATACCAAATGGTAAATTCCTTTGACCGCTGCAAAACAAAAACGTGTTATTACCAAGCATGTGGGGGGAGTGTGGGGTGTGGAGTATGGCTGTGGCAAATTCATAAGCAGACAAGTGCACCATTTCTGTAACTGTTCGCTACGTCATTACTCTTCACGGGGTCTCTGTGCATAATAAATCAAGAGGCGTACATGGTTAATGCATTCAAAATATAAAAAAAAAAGGTTTGCCTGCTTTGTGGGTTTGCTCTTAGTGGCTGGCTCATTAGTTGTCGCACTGAGAACTAATTGTGGCACAGCTCCAAACGCAACAGCGCACAGTGGGGCATATTCTACAACAAGTATACAAATAAAACATTTGTGGAATTGCAAAATATTCTACAACAAATATACAAACAAATATTTGCAAAAATCATAAACAATTTAAATACAAAAAATGGTATTTTACAAAAACAAAAGGACATTTTTTTTTGCATGAATACACAAAAATATTATATTAACAACAAGTATAAATGCAATTTTTAAGCTTTCTTATAATATTAATTTTTAATAATAAAAAAAAGAGTTTTAAGTCCCTTTTTAGCTATAAATTCTTTAACTTTTAAGTAAGACTGTCTTTATCTTTTTATTTTTTTAAGAAAAGAAACGCTCTGATTTTCAGAAGCAGAACATTTTCCGTTTCAGAAATATACTTTCTAAATAATTAGCTGAACTAGTCTTGGCGACACATAATATTTTGTTACTGAGGTTTGTCACGGCCTTTGGGGCAAGAGCTTCACTGTGCAACATAGCATACATTTGAGGGCTGCCCGCGGTTCATGTTTTGGGGCAATGCTTACCTGCAGCGCGTGCGCAATGAGTTGCTTATTGAGCAAAAGCGTAGAAAACTATCCATCATCACATACTAAGGTGGGGCTAGAGGAGATGGGGGGCCGGACTCATCTGGAGAAACAGCTACAGTCTAAGTCTCAGCCTTAGCTGTTATCACAATCACTTATAAGTTTTTTCTACAAAATTTAAACGGTGCGCAAAGCTTTCATCAAATCACAAATTGACATTTGGTAATCAGTGAACAAAACTGAATTTGTGTAAACTTGGCCGTCAATGATGTCGTCCTAATGGACGTGCTTCTGCTCGCAGGGGCGCACACGACTCTCGAGGTGTAAGTAAACTACTACTATGTGCGCGACTCTCACGGGTTTTTTTTTAGCATTTCAAGATTTTGTTGCCTAGAATGCGCACAAGCGTCCCAAAAAATGGCGTGCAAGTATTTACATATGTTCTTGAACCACCTGCCAGCCAACCAGGTAGTCAACCAGCCAGCAAGCAAGCCAGTGTTGGGCTGAGCTGCTGCACGCCCTTACAGTCTGGTGTGAGAATATTGAGCACACATATGCGATGTATACACAATAAATTAAGTATACGCATTAGCTTAAACTTACTCACTTAAATGCTATTGATTATTGTTAATAAAGCAATAAATATGCATACATAGTATGAATTATTACATTTATTAAATATATAATTAATTGCTGTTTGTATTATAAATGCGTTTATTGCACATTGCGCATACGCTCCGTACAACGTGGCATGTGAAATATTCGGGGCTTTGACTGTTGCTTAGCGTCGCATTATTATTTATGGGCGCATGCCGTGAAAAACGACAGTTGGCGACAAGTGTTGTTCAAATGGCATGCACGGTTGCCACAACAACAACAATCGTCATACACACAACAAAGGCAGTTGGCGCTCAATTTGATGTGAAACGTGCAGGAACCGCACACATACACAAACACACAGATACATGTGCACTCAAACACAGAATGAAACTGAGAACTTTGTACATCAACGTTAAACTTAAATTTGTTTATTTATTATTTTTATTTATTGAAGTTATTATTATGTTATTCTCGATTTTAATATTGAGTAAAAGCTGTACTTTAAAGTCAAGAAATACTTTCAAAATAACAAGCAAAACTTCTAAAATTAATTATTTTTAATGTATTCATCAGATAAATTGCCTCGCAGTGCCTATTTAAATTTGGTGCCCTATAATAGCACTTTAGATAGTATTATTCTTAATATAAAGCAAATATATATTGTATATAAAATAATATACAACAAACACCTTCTTTTTTGTGTACTGACAGCGACATAAAATGGGCTCTTTCGATTACCAAATTGTGGATTAAAGATCCCATAACTCAAAACGCACTTTAAGTCAATTTCCCTAGTAGAGAAAATATTGTTTTCCTATTAAATTAAGATAGATAGATAGATAGAGGTATGAGCTACATATTTAATTCTTTCTAATATTATCTTTAACAATAATAATAATAACAACAAAAAATATTCAATGTATATATGGTCGACAATTTGTGCTTGAAAAATGGTAAATTAAGAATTATGGGTTTTAAAAAAAAAGTAGTTGAATTCAAAAATTGGACATGCTTTTCTTGCTGTGTATGCGGACGGAGATGAACACACAAAGTCAGACGAAAAGGAAGCTCAATACAAAAATGGCTGTGCTTGGCCTTTGCTAAGACAGTTGAAAAGGGAAAGCATCTGGCGAAAAAGCAACAGCAAAATGGCGCCACAAAATGTAACAGGCGCGCAGTGGCAGCAACAGCAGCAGCAACAGTCAGTCAGACTGTCAAATAAGATAATACGAAGTAGTACGTGCTGTTGCACGAACGAATGGTAGCCGAAGCCGATGCCGAGGCGCGACCATCGGTTGCCTAACAACTTCGTCGTGCCACACAACAAAAGGATAAGCCAAGTCAGGCTGGCAGTCAGCAAGTCAAGCCGGGACTCAGTTGCAACAGCGCAACGCATTTGCCAAGACGCACAGCACGGCGAAAGCGAGGCAAACAAAACAAGACGCGCCGCGGACTCGTGTTGCCTGCCACAGCGAAAATAGAAATAGTAACACTTGTACAAATTGCTGGCAGCTAGCTTACCTTGGCCATCGATCGCGCCCTCCGTGTGGTTCACAGTTCGCGTGTCAAGTCAACGTACATTAGAGCTACACCCGTACAGCCGTACAACCGTACACCCATACGCCCGTACACCCGTACGCCCGTACACCCAGATAGGACAGCACAGGACAGGCTAAGTAGGCTGGGCCTTTGTCCTTGGTTTAGTCTAGGGCTTGCAGCGCCAGGCAATGCTACATCCTGCGTACTGCTTGCGTCAGTCTGAAGACTGTGTGTGTGTTTTGTGTGTGTGTTGTGCTTGTGTGTTGTAGTTTGATTTTTTGTTACGGTCTAATTGTTATGCAATCGTCATAAGACTAAGGAGGCATGTCTTTACAACGTTATGCAATAATCGCGGCGGTCAGTCAGCACCAGCAACACAAACAGCAGCAACAGCAGCAGCAACAGCAGCAGCAGCAACAACACTTGCAGCAGCCACAGCAGCTCTTGCCAGACAATGCAACAGACATGTCAACATCAACGACAGCAACTGCAACGACAGCACCGTCAGCATCAACAACAATGGATCTAAAATCTCGGACCGTTAGTGAGGATGAGCTGCTGCAATCGCAGGAGCTGGCAAGCAGCTCCTCGATTACCACATATTACAATGGCGGCATGGGTCTCTACAACCAGCAGCGTGGCATTGGAGGCGGCATCTCTCTGCTAAACGGCGTCGCTGGCTCTGCTGGCACTGGTCACAGCAGTTCAGCCGGAGGCAGCGGCTCACAGACCTATGCCCATGTTGTCAATGGTAGCGTGAATCTGCTGCTTGGCGGGTAAGTGATGACACTGATGGAGCTTGCCTAATGCAAAGCAGCTTCTTTATTAATTTATTAGCGATGCAGGCTATCAAAATTTGCTTAGGCTGCTGCAGCTGACAGACTGACATGCAGCAGAAGCTATTTTAATAACTAAAAGACAGCTTCTGTCAGAGCCAAAAAAAAAATGCAATGATTTTAAATACGTACTTTAAATTGCACTGTCAAATTCACAAAAAGGCTAATCAAACTTTACCATCCACAAATTCAATTCATTTTAATAATCTTAAGTTAATTTATATTTTTAAGTTTAAATACTTTTATTTAGAATATTTGTATTAAATAATTTAAAAAGTTCACCGTACAGATTTAACAGTTTTGTAGGTGTTACATATTTGTTATTTTTGGAAAGTAAATTAATTAACTTCAGCATCGTATAAAATAGGAATAAGTTGCAAACAGACCAGGCAAAATGTGGTTCTGCCAGAGAAAATGGTCAAAGAACGAATAATTAGAGGTAACATCACAAAATGCATGAAAGTCTGCTGCGGATAATTATTAAAACTTATTTTTCTTCATTTTACAATGGCTTGACAAATTAATGATGTTTTCTAATTGGTGTCATTATGTTGTTCTCTCTCTCTGCTCTTCGGGTAAAAAATGTAATTTGTCGCTTTCTTAAATTAATTTCACTGCAATACGAGCTCAGATCAGTAGGGACTAAAATTAAGTGGGTGTTAGCAAAAGAAAAAAAAAATCCTTGTAAAAACAAACGCTGAAATTGACAAGCGAAAGTTTTATGTGTAAAAGCAACGTTTTTTTGCTAAGACTGTAACTTATTTTCAACATTTCATTTTGTATCGATTGTCTACAGTTAGTCAATAAAAAAATTAAGAAAAAAAATCGAGAAAAGCAGTCGAGAATAGCAGTCGAAGATTTAATACCCTTAAAAAATTTGGAATTTCGTTGGAAAACATGATTAGGTATGATGATTTTTATAAACTTTTATTGACAAGTTGAACAAATTATTACTATTATTGCCCGCAAATTATTTTATAATATAATTATTTCGTAATGGTTTGAGAATATTATACCACTTCAAAGGGTATACAAAAAGTAGCAATTGCCATTGATAGTTTTTGCTACACCACCCACACTTTTTAGCTTTTTTTTGGGCTTTTAATGAACTGTTGACATGCGAGAAATTGCGTGAGGCGCAACGGAAAATGGAGAAAGCAATCGGGGAAATTGGGGTGGAGGCAGAGAGAGGCGTCACTGCAAACTAAGGCAGAGGACAAAGGACAAAGGACAAGTGCCGCATTATGGTGCATTTAAAGTGGATTAAGTGACATCATTGATTTGTTCGACATGTGACAGTTTTGAGGCACAGACAAACGGGGTTATTGTGCTGCACAACTATAATCTAGGTTGCGAAAAGAACAACTAATCGTGTGGAAAATTTGAAAAATTGTATGTTATTATTGCTCAAAAGCAAATGAAAAAGTCGTGCAGGATAGTCTTTTAGTCTACCAGAAGTTTACAGGCCACATTAAAACTTTGCGGAAATACATATATATAAAAAAATAATAAACAGCTGTTCTACTTGCTGACACAAAACATAATATTGAATAAGTAATCAAAAGAAAAATAATCATTAATCCACAATCGCATCAATATCGTCACAAACGCAACATAAATAACATATTGTGGCAATTTTGTCAATATGCCTGCCGCACAAACACAAAGACTTGCCACATCCATACATTGATAGCCTGATCCACAATCGATATGGATAGTTGTTAGGCCGAATTAATAAGAGCCAAATTGAAGTTACATTTCGTAATCAATTTTATTGACAAAAAACATAAGCACATAGTACTTATATTAATCACAAGAAATTGCGGTTTTCTTAGGTACTTTTAGGCCAGAGTTAACCTGTTATTATATACAAATATTATATTACTCTGCACTTGTACACCTCATACTACTTTTATATATACCTATTATTTGTCATAGCAGAAAGAAAAAAGAAAATTTGTTCATATATATTTCATACAAATTTTCACAAACAGTTTGCACAACTTTTCACAAAAGTTTTGATTGTTTTCTAAAACTTTATTTCCCGCCAGTGTGCATTCCGATATCGTTGCTACTTTAGCAGTAATCTTCATGTCATTTGATAATCTCTAAATTAAATTATAAGTTAGCACGTGATAAAAAAAACAAACGTTTATTAATTATGCATTTGATTTGTACTTAATTAACCGTAGCTTATTTTTTTATTTTCTGCTTTACTGCTGATTGTTAACTGAATTTATATATATAGTAATATTGCACTATCTATGACAGCTGACAGCAAATTGTCAGATATATGTCAATTGCAATAAAGATAAGGTTTTATTTTAGTTTTAAAAACTTTTTTATATCTGGCATTTAGATCACATTAAATAAAAAGCAAAAAAAAAAACCAAATTACATTTTTTTTGAAGTAAAATCTAATTATTGATTTCTGTTGTTATTGTTGTTAAATAGGTCGATGTTATGCCTGGTAACGACAATACTTTGTGTGGTCTGCTATTGTTGCCATCGCAATATTAAAAAGCGAACTGAGGCCGCTTACAGGCAGCAACAGCATCATTGGCTAGAGAACGATCCCAATATGGAAATTTACAGCGTTGAACAGGTGAGACGACATAAAGATATATATAATATATATATATAAGAAGGTATTTATAACTTACTAGAAATGGTTGAGCACTATCAATATTCGATCTATGAACAAAAGTCGTCGACAGCCTCTTTTAAAACTATTTTGTTTTCCAAGTAATGGTATTAAGTGATAAGATAATATATTGTCGATCACAAAAAAAAAATGGAAAACATTATTGAAGATAGTCCTATATCTGATCTGTACAAATTCAGGCGTATAGTCCTAAAAGTAATGCTTTGAAAATAAGATTTTATACTAGCTTTTTGTTCGATTTTCATCCTAGCCCAATGGACATGGTAGAAAGTAAACATTTATTACATAATCTGTGTCAGAGTATTAATGTATTGAGTGACCTGTAATTGAACTTAAAACTATGTAGTATTAATGGGTATTAACGAGGCCAATCGATTGGACATTTCAGCAAGTGGCACGCAACGAACTTATGAACTGTGAGTCATAGTTTTAAAAAGGCACTCAACAAAAAATTGATCGAAATTTTTACCAAGAACGTTATAAAAAATATAATAAAATATGTGAAGAAAGTTTATGTAAAATTAAAAGCAATTTAATAAAAAGCTTTCAAATCGAATTTATAAATCTGAATAAATATGAATACTTTATATTATTAAGTAACCAATGTATGAATACTGGCTACACCTTTAGAAGCCGAAAAATATTTTTCTGTATTTTAGAAAAACTCACACTTGAATTAGGAGAAGAAAGTTTCTGGTTTTTAATCTCTTAATAAACTGTGAACTGACCTTTTTGTAAATATCAAAGCGATTTTCATGGCTGTGTGTAAACTTAAGCCATGAGTCGTTAATGAATATTTATGCCGTCATCTGACAGGTGTGAAATAAAAGTGACCAAGGGCAAAACACAAAAGGCCACAATTGTTCTTGGCCATACTAGTAGTGCAGGCGACCCTTAGCAATTGGATATTAGACTAGATTCCACTTTGCTGTTGGCTTTAATAAGTTGTTTATTCCCCCGCTTCCCTGCGTGAGGCACCCCGCTTAAATTTGCCCAGTTGGTTATTGTTGTTTGTTGGCCCTGTGGGAAAAGGCCGCATTGCCGACGACAGCGGTGTAAATCAACGTTAACTTGTTACACTCCATGTCACCCAAAGATGTCAACGGCGAAAGAGAAATAAGTAAATTATAGTATCTCAATTAGATTCCCAATTTATGATGTGTGCGCAATTTAAACTTTTTATTTGCTGTAGCCTTAATTTCGTCTAGTCAGTTGTGTGTATAAAAATATGCAATCTACGTTGGTTTCATATTCGCGAAAGATTTCTTAGAATTTGGCTTGCTACGAGGGCGGGTTATTTTTCAATTTCCTGGCAGAAACAAGAGAAGTGTTCTGAAAAATAGGTATTGGCGTGTTTATCTGTAAACAAATATTTTTCTATATACAAACTTTAAAAATGTTTATTATTTTATAATTATGAGCCCGTTTGCATTTCTATTGCAGTGCTATGAGACGTCGGGTCTGTTTCTGGGCGATTCAACGGACGGCTTGACCACACTGCCCACGCTGCATCATGAGCCGCCCCCTTCGTATGATGCCGTTGTTTTGCACGAACAGCAGCTGTTGCAGCAGCAACAGCAACATCTGGAGGAGCAACAACTGCAGCTGCAACAGCAGCAACTACTGCTGCAACGTGTATCACCACCGCCCGGCTATCGTTCCACGTTAGACATTGGCAGCGCAGATGGCCTGGCGGCCAACAGCAATTGCAGCAGCAGTCTCGCTGTCAATGCCAGCGAAGTCTTGGTCAACAAGCAATTGCAGCGTACACTGAATGCCCAATCCTGTTGCTCGCTACAGCGTGCAGAAGTGGAAAACATGTGGAATGCAGCCGCTGCAGCGGTTGCGGCACGCAACGGCAACTGTCTCGAGCTGGACACATACCTGACGACGACGTCGTCATCGTCATCGCCACCACCCCCATTACCGCCAGCGTTGCAGGCGCGCAAGCAGGCACAGAGCGCCCTGCGGCTAAACACATTCGGCAGACGCTATTTGCAGTACAGTCAACAGCATCAGCAGCAGCAACATAGTCACTACAGCAGCGGCTGTCCACTGTGTGGCAAGTTTCGCTATGCGGCCGAAGAGGAGGCATCCCTAGAGAGCGGCCTAGAACAGTGCGATGCTAATGACAATGTGGCAAGTGCTGAAGAACAGTTGCAGCAACATATGCAACAACAACAACAGCCATATCAACAGCAACGTCAACTGTTGCAGGAGCAACAAGAGCATGAACAACTGCAGCAGCAGCAACAACAAGAAGAACAGCAGCAGCCGCCGCAACAGCAGCAACAGAAGCTGCAACAAAGTCAGCAACAACTGCAACACCAACAGCCCCTAGCTACCACAGATAGTTGCAATCAAATTGACAGTCGAATTGATGACGATGCAGATACGGCAAATGGCAATACGCTGGACAATACATTTACCACCACATCAGCAACTGATGCTGATGTTGGCACAGACGAAAATGACAATGCAACAGCAGCTGCAATAGCAACAACAACTGAAGTTGCCACCGAATTGGATATGGACAACATCAATGAGAACGGCATCATCAGTCTGGACATGAGCAAAATCATTGACGTATCGGGTCTGCCCACATACGAGGGTGCCATCAAGCTCGAATCCAGTGGCTATGTATGAAACTAAAAAAAAAAATGGGAATATATATTTTAATATTTCCCATATCACGAATGTGCTTTATTTTCTAAGTGATTAACGCGTTGAGCAAACAGTTTGCAATGTGTTGTTGTTAATGCCCAAATTATGCTTACCCGTGTGTTTGCTTGAGTTCTAATTGCAACTGGTACAACAACAACTACTTACAAACTGATTGCTCTTTAGCTCCCAATAAGTGCAATCTTAAATACAATTAGCGCGATTTTTAATCTAAAACTAAAAGCATTAATGATTAGTTATAAGCATGCATATCCCAAAGATCGTTTGCTGCAAGCAATCTGTAAGCAAAAAATATCAATAAAATGAAAATGTACTCGAACATTATATTTAGCCCACTGAGCCACTAACCCGAGAACAATTCAACAATCATTGGAAGGGAGAACCTTCACCGTAATACGAAAACGTTAGCTTTTACGCTCATCATCACAGCTAAGCTGATTGATTTTGCATTAAACATAACGAATGAGTGGACCAAGAGTGACCACCACCAACAGACAACGACTGGTTGTTAACCGTGAATGGAAACCCCTATCCGTGTATTTAGGTTTGTACAGTTGCGTCCAAAATAATATCGTCGTTTTATTTTATTTTTAACATTTAAAATCAATATTTAAAAAAACTTCAGTGTTAATGGTTGGTTTTTTCATTCGTTTGGAATAATGTCGAAGTGGTGCTATTATTATATTCGTAACTGTATTGTATGAGTAGAACGTTTTGATTTAGAAGACCAACGAGGACCGTTAAGCCTGTGTTGGTCAATGCCACAGAAGTACCGTACTCAAAATTGTGTGTGTAAATGTACCACTCATTATCTATCATATTTCGCAAAAAAAAAATAAGAGGAATAAGCATTTAGTGCAACCTTGAGTTGTCGGCACAAATTGCAGGCAGTTTTAATATGGATATATGACTGGAATGATTGTTCTGGAATTCACTTTCTCCCGAGCAACGCAATTTTTAATTAGCTCAAATAAGGTTGCGGCATTTGGTCATATGCTAAAAATAGGATTAACCCAGACAGACTCACACATTTGTCCGTTTGTTTGTGGGTTAACATAATTTGCTGGTTATCACAATAACATGACCAAAATTCAAATTGTATCTAAAATTATAACTGCATAACAACTAATTAATTAACAATAAACAAATTACCGGCGTAGCAAAACAACCATTTCGAAAAAATGCTGTCCGCATCAATCACAAAATCAGTTTATCGTTTTACATGCATGCATGAAAAAGAGATTATTATTTATAAAAAAAAAACAATTAAAAATTCACAGAATATTTAGTTGAGAACTCGCGTGACTTATATTTGCAACTGAAAATGGATGCATTGAATTGATGGTGGCACAACAAGTGAGGCAGCCACCGCATACTAAATTAGAAAGAGAGACTGCGAGAAAGAGAGAGAGAGACAAGCTGAAAAAATAGAACAGACGAGAGCGCATATGGAAAATGACGAACCAAGCGGCGACATGAGACGTTGATTGCGGTTGAAAGAACTGAATGGAGGTAATGTGGATAGGGGGAAGTCCCATCGACAATGCGATTCTTTTTATCGCTTATATCTGACATTCATTAACATGTCTTTACTTTTAGCTAACACAAATCCTTATCTAACATTTAATTAATATGTGCTTAAAGTGTCTCCCGAAATAAGACTGAGAGTGACGACAACGGCACGTGCTTAAAAATAGACAATTTTGCCCCCACGAGAGGGAGAAAAACAAAGCAGCAAATGATGTGACCAATTGAGAGAAAACTTAATTTGTTGTAACCGGATGTAGGCGACTGCCAAATACCTTCATATTTGTAGATATGTCTAAAATGTTAAAGAGAAAAAACTATAAATTCGATTAAAGATAATTAATATTCGCCAGCCACTGGAACAATTACAATCGAAAAATATTGTGAACATAAATAGAGTGCGGATGTATTGCTTTTTTATAATTTGGGTCTGCCAACAACAATAAAATAAAAATGGATCGACAGTTTATTGCCCTTCTATTCAAAAGAAAGAATTCATTATGACTAAGACGCGATTACAATGATTAAAGACCAGAACAGTAGCAGCTGCAGTGCTTGTTTCAGCAAAAACAACAGCTGACTTAATATGTATGCACACACACATAATTATTGACGTAAATGTGTAAAATTAAACTGCAGATTTTGGTGACGCAAGTAGTGCCACAAGAAAAAAGGAAAAAAAAAACAAAAACTGAAAGTAAGACAAAAAAAAAGCTATGATGCCAGACACAAGCAACATAAATACTTTCATATGTATATGTGTGCATGCATGTGTGTGTGTGTGTAGGGGTATAGAATCAAGTTAAGCATTTAAGATACTTACCCACACTGCAAATTGAAAGGCTCTTGGCATGTCCTGATTTTGCACTATGACAGCGATGCCGATGCCGATTTGCTAGGCCGCAATACCTTAAAGCGTAAGCTTTTGTTTTTGTGGCAGCGCGACAGGTTAAGTGTGCGGCAGATTGATGGCGACAAGCAGCAGTTGCGACTTTAAAAACGTTTTGTTGTTCGATGCCTTTGTGCGTTTATTTGAGTTACTGCATCATAATGTGTATGTTGTTGCACATTTACATTTTCATTGATTCTTATTGTTATTTACACGAATTCCGCATTTGTCTGCTGCGCGTAACTCATCACTAACAGCGACTACTAATATACACAGCTGTGGCCACCCACAAACTTATTACCTGTGTGTACAGTAGTTGACGAGTGACTGAGACAATCCAAACATATCGATTACACAACACGGAGTTTTTGTATCGATATAACAACTATCGTTTAAAGCAGCCGTTTTAATTTTGTTAATTTAAATTTCTTGTTGAATTAAATTTCACATAACTCTGGGGTTAGTAAATTTGTCGAAGCACAAAGTTTAGTAACTGAACAAAAATTGAAACAAAGAAATGCATATTTTAAGAAATTTGTTTCTAGCTTTAATAAGATTAATAAGTTTAACAAGAACAGGCAAATATAATGCCTGCATTTAAAAATCCTATTATAGACTATAAAAATGTACAATAAATCATTGCCTTAGAGATAAGCTTAGTCGTTCAAATAGTTGACCATGAAGGATAGATCTCCGTCCTGACCTGTATCGTTTTGACGCACAGCCATTGCTGTTTCCACAAGATAATAAAGACATTTATATTTATCACGTTCCGCCCGACTCAAGGCTGCAAGCAAAATATCGTTAAACGAGTTTAGCAGTAAGAAAAGATTTGCTCACCTGGACGTGGAGGAGTTTGCCCTTGTAACTGTGTGTTATCATTCTCGACGAGATTATCATTATCCTGCTGTGAAGCAAATGAAACATCATCCGTTGCACTACTGATGCTGGTGACTATAGTCGCCGCCTCGGCATCAAAGATTTGTTTACCTATAACTGCAAATATTTTACGTTAATATTCCAGAGTATTTAATATACGTACCATCATTTTTAGACTGCTGCTGCGTAGTCAATAATTGCTCACAACCAGAGTTGGTGGTGGCATTTGGATTATTTTTTGTGGTAGTCACTTCCTCGGTACTGAAAACGGTCCTGCATAGCATTAAATAGTACAAAAACAGCAAGAAATGCGAGGGAAGTTGTTCATTTGTTGTGTTCATATATGGCATGTAATTGACGTGTTAAAAATTGAATTAATAATTAGAAATTTAAGTAACAATTTGAAGATTTTATTTTTTAAAAAAATACTTACTTAATTACACTTTGCCAGTCATGGGACTTCTCGAACCGTCCTTCTTCCTCGCTGGCCTGCGTGCAGGACTCGAAATCATCGTCACTCTCCTCGCCCTCCGATCTGTGAATGAGATGGAAAACAATTAGCTGCAACTTAAATTAATGCTTAGTTTAAACTTAAACAAGCTTAATAAAACTATATATATATATATATATATATATATATATATACATGAAGCTACCTAAGTGCAGGCTTAGAACGATTGCAACCATCCTGACTAGAAAGCACTTGCGTTGCTTCAGACAGATTAGACTGACCCTGCTGTTCATAAAAATGATCCAGAGCCTGATCCTGCTCCTCCTTGGCAAGTTGTTCGTGCTTTAAAGTCTTATGTGTTTCACTTTGAGTTTCTTTCAATTCTCTGTGGCGCTTGCAGCCGCGCTTCTCCGTCTCCTTCTTTTCTTTGACAACTGGCGACTGGCTATGAAAAGTTGATGTCATAAAATTGGGTTTGCCACTGCCACTGCTAATGTCACTGCCACTGCCACATCTACTGCTGCTGCTGTTATTGTTCTCGTTGGTGATTGTTGCCTTGCGCGAATGAAAGGTGTTAATCTTATCGAGAATGCTCGCCTGCAACGAGGTATGCAACCGCTGAAAGCCCAACGGATTCTTTTCTATTGCTTGCTGCCAACTTCAGAAAGGGTTGTTTTCTTTTTTTTAGATCACGAAACAAAGAATAAATAACAGTAAGCATTACCTATAGATGACGCTGTCATCGAATTCTGCCTCCATTTTGACCATTTGTCCATTTGGCGTTCGCACATATTGATCAAAGTTGCTCAGCACATTCGCAATGCCATCGTGCATCTCGGCAGCGCTGTGCACCTCCTCCGTGGCGCCAACAACCTGCTCAACAGACGGATTTGTATTTAAATGGGTATTCAAGTCAGAATCAAAAGACTTACCACTTCCGAGGCAGGACTGCTTGATGTGGCATTCTCAATGCCGCTCGCATTCAAGCCGAGGCAGCTCGACGAGTTTGGACTCATCCTCTTGCCCCTCCGCGAAATGGTGTAATGCAACGGATCGTGGCCCTCGCGACGTATTAACTCTGGCAAAATGCGCCGACGAGCATTGATGAACCAATTGCACACTTGCAACACGGTCAAATTCGCCTCCTGCGACAGGGTAAACTTCTCGGCATCGGTGGGATAAGCATTGAAGCGATGTTCGTAGAGCCAACGCTTTAATATTTTCACCGAATGCTTTGGCAGATTGCCGCGTCGCTTACGCAATGAACTGTTGTCATCCATGTTAGTCTCCACCAACATATGGTGGAAGTTTTGCATCTCCATTGGGGCCTGCTCAGAGTCCTGATCCTCTTCGACCATCTCATCGGCTGACAAAGTGCCCATTGCCTCCTGCTGCAACTGATCCTGTTCAGTGCTCGACTCGGAATTGTAGCTTTGGCGAACCGAAATACCTAAAAGAAAAATGGTTTTTAATTTGAACTATAGATTTCGGGGAGTAAAAATGTACCTTCATTTTTGAGTAGATTTACTTGTAAATCGGCCTCGTGCATCATGTCTTGAATGTTCCGGCGCACTTGGCGTTCCAGCACCATGTCAACTTCATGGTGCTCCGGTGAGATCATGATCACAACAACAAAAAATAAGGATAATCACAAAGTGACTTGAGCAATTCGCAAACTTCACAAAAAAAAACTATTCACGAAAAAAAACACAAAAAATGAGATATTTTCGATTTTTAAGTTTCTGCTTATGTGTGTTCACAGCACCGGCTTTGGAATTAAACTAACTTTAACTAGACATTGCGCTACAGCCACAAAATTGGCATGGCCTGCTATTTAATTCGGTTCGTATTTTTAAAAAAACACTTGCCTTCAAAATTTGGCTGTTATCGATAACACTACTACATTGTCGTCTGGCTATCGACAGGTCGTCGAGTATAAGACGCTTTCGAAGACGTGACAGTATAACATGTCAATTTGACATTGCGAACCACAATTTTTGACAAATCACTTTATTCGCGCGCTTAATTCGCTCACCGTTAACGCAATTCTTGTCTTATTAAATTGTTTATTTATGAATAGTCTATTTAGCTGGCATCTAACCTCCGTGCAAGAACGGTGCTGACATGCATCATGCTAGCTGCGCACAATTTTAGATGTTTTACTTTACTTTTGTTGTTGTTGTTAATCTTAAACGGTGTTCAATTGCCGTCGCTTGCGTGTGATGTCTATTAAATCTTTATAAATAAATTAGACACTGCTTTTATTTAACGAGCAATACAAATAGTAATCTTTTATTTTGCTGTGGTTTTATTAATGTATATATTGCACAAAATGATATGTACACACTGTCGTCACACGAAGCCAACTTCAAGCGAGTCGCAAATTTGCGTGCAGCCAACTTCATGTCAAACAGAAAAATGTAAACAAAGAATTATGGTAAACAATGAATAATTGCGATGATGAAATGGCTTACGTCCTGGACGAGGAGGTGCTGAGCAGCATGAAAAGCATTGGTAGCAATAGCATCAAGAATGACGAAGAAAATCTAGATGTGGAGCTCAAGCCGTCTGTTGAAGCTTTCGCGGATCCATTGCAGGAAACGTCTTTGATATCCTCGAACTTTTCGTGGCTATTTAAAGACGAAGATATTCTGCTTAGTGACGAACAGCTGGCCGAGCTGCACATGCCTGAGCCGGGCAAAGGTCGTGGCAAACGTGGACGACCCACAACCAGCAGTAGCGTTTCCTTCTCCTGGGACTCTGAAATCGATGTGCAGAAGGCCAAGGGACAAGACGAACTTGTACTGCCCCGGCAACTATCCAGCGGCAAAGGACCTGCTAACACCGTGTCCAATGCCGTGGAGTCCTGGATGCTACTGTTCGATAATGAGATGATGCGCTTGCTACTCCGCCAAGCAAACGAACGAATTCGTCAGCGTCGGACGACAAATTCAGCTGAGCGACAAATCGATCTCACAGAGATGCGTTCCTGGCTGGGCCTGAACTACTTGTGCGGCGTCTTTCGCAATGCTCAGCACAATGGACCATTGGGTAGGCAAATTATAAGCAGTTTTAATTGACACCACATCTCACTTTGCTTGTAATTATCACAATTCTCATAGAGGAACTTTGGACGCTGGAATTGGGAAATGCAATTTTTCGTGCAACGATGTCGCTTGCTCGCTTCGAGTTTATTGCCGGAAACTTGAGCAGCGAAGCGGACAGCAGCTTGAACGATGCACAGCGTCTGTGGCAGAAGTTGCTCATCAATTGTCGCTCTTATTACGGACCCAGTGGATGGCTCTGCGTGGACGAACAGCCCGCCTTTGAAAACGGGAGTGTGGCATTGTGCTGCGATGCAAAAACGCTTTACATGACCAATGCGCTGCTCACACGACATGAGCAGACGCCCGGCAAGGAGCTAATGCAGCTCATCTGCGATTACAAGACAACGGGTAGGAATTTAACACTCGGCGCGCGTTACGCCAGCCTCAGGCACTGTGAGCAGCTCCTGCAGCGTAATTTGAGCAGCATCTGCATGCTACCCAGCACAGCGCCAGATTACCCCAAGAACTGGACTGGTGAAGCGCTGCGCAGCGACTCGAAGAGATTGACGCGTCAAGCGGGCGGCGCGCTGCTCAGCTGCGGCCTTGACAGTCATGTGAACGTGCGGCAAGCACAGTTGCACACCGGCCAAATCTGTGAGCGATTCTTTGAGCTCTCGCAGCGATACAGTTGCGCCTTGTCTCAGTCCGAGTGCAGTCGGAATGTATTCATGCAACAGCTGCATCTGATGCTCAATGTGGCGGCTGTCAATGCTTGGATCTTGTTGCGTTTGTCGCCAAAAGGTGATGCCAACATGGAACAAAGAGATTTCCAGCGTCAACTAGGCTTGTTTTTGACACAGCAGCGTTTGCAGCGCCGCTTGCAGCGCAGATCGGCAACAACCACAACGCTCGTGATGCGTCTCCAGATCTGTGAGATCTTGGGTCAGTCCAGCCAGCGGCTGCTAAGCGAAGCCACCACGGATGCGTTGCACACGAATGGCGTTGGTGTCATGAATTTAACGCGAGCCACACTTCCCGAGGGCGTCACTTTGGTCAGTCGCTATGGGGAGAAGCATCGTCGTTGCAAGCCCTGTGCGCGCAACAAGCGCGAGACGAAGGCGCGTTCCCGCTGCCAGCAGTGTCAGGCGCATCGGTGTGGCAATCATCTCATCTCACGCTGCTACGAGTGCATGGGTCTTGCCACAACACAGCTGCCGGATGGCAACATTAAAGATACTTGAGATACTTGCTGCAAGCAAAGTTTAAAACAGAAACATTTAGTAAAATAAATAAGTTAAAAATTAATATAAACAAAAAATGTATAATACAAAAAATTAATTTAAAATAATTAATAATCTATAGTGATATTATTGCTTTCGCCATTTTCATGCTTCAAGTTAATTAACATTTATTAAAGTGGTAAACATATTTGGTGCATCATATTGCTGTAACGTATATGCAACAAGAACAACATCAGAAATGTTGTTGCATGCACTTTGTGCAACGAAACTGCCTCTAGAATTTGTACTGAAACGATTTTGTCTTGTATTTAACATTGGTGGCGGCATTATTCCGATTGTTGCCCGCTGCTGAACTGGCCTCAAACGGATCGCTTTGATCGAGAAACAGGCTAAGAAACTGTTCATTTTGCAACTCATTCAGTGGCATATCCAGTTCGCTGCAAGACTTGACAATCTCAGCGCAGGCGCGCAAATCCTTGCGTAGATCTGTGAAATATAAGAAAATTAAATTAATTAATGAATAGTTCAACAATTAGGTTGTGCAATTAATCTTACATTGATAGTTAAAGAGCAGACTCAGACAATTGGCGCAGGCGCTGCGCTGATTATGTTGCAAGAACACCTCAATCAGGCGATGCACAGCGTCCACATTGTGTCGACTCAGGAATGAGGAGCAGAGTGCACTGGCCCTGCAACAAAAATGAGGCAATGTAAGTAAAAGTAAAAGGCTAATAAGAAATAAACGCAGCACCGGCGATCCACCAGCTGTTGCAGGTCCTTGTAGTGCTCGAACAGTTCGCCAGCGGATTTTTGATCGCAGAACCAATTGCTGGCAAAGCACTGTTTCCACACACAGGCCAGCACAAAGATGTCGTTGTTCTCGCGATGAATGGCACGCGCCACCTCCAATAAGGAGACGAGAACGGCTTCGCTCTTTTGGGCCAACGTCTCCTCCACAATGGTACGAAAGGCAACACGAATCATGCGTCTGCCCTCCTCGGTATGCAGGCTGCCGCTATAGCCTCGATGTAGTGTCATCAGTGCCACATCCGAATTTCCATTGTGCCACAGGGCAATCGCCTTGAACGGCGCCAGATCCGAGTACATGCTGGCAAACGGATGCTTAAGCTGCCGGCATGTCTCCGCTAGCGATTCGAGCTGCTGCAGCCGACCCAATGAGCTCAAATACTTTAGACATGAGATCAGCACCTCGTTGCAGGGCAACTGCTGCCAGCGCACGCATTGCCGGATCAAGTACAGAAAGTCCACCTTGTTCTTGATCTCCAGCGTGGCTAGCAGCAGATTGTCCAGCTGTGGCTGCGACAGCGAACGTATGTCCAGACCCAGCTGTGGAGAGCGTAACGATTTTATGTCACTCATCATCCCCTTGGACATAAGGCCAACATTCTTGTTAAAAGCGCCACCATAGTTGGCCTCCTCCGCTGTTGGTTTCATTAGATTCTCACGCAGTTCCTCCCATTTTTGGGTCTTGCGGTTGACCAGTTCGTTGGTGAAGGAATCGATGGTATCCAGCTGAGTGGATGATTTGCGCTGCTGTCGCTGCGACGTCGATGCTCCCGGCCAGAGAAAAGCGCTGAGGTAGTTTTGGAAGCGTTGCAGGCCCTTCGGTGAACCGGGCGCCACGGTTGTTGTACCGCTGCTGGTCAGGCGCGTTAGCAATGCCATCTTTGCAACGGGACGCCACTGCCTCTATCGGAGAACAGGCACAGCATACACACAACACCTCCGCGATTGTATAATTGTATTTTCAGTATTTGTTTTTTCCTCTCTTTATCTTCTTCTTACATTTATCGAACAAATATCGATACAGTATCGTATCTGATTTGTACAGTCAAGTGGTTTACACGACACCCTTGTAAATCGTGATATTGTATTTCATACAAAGCAGCAAATACAATATACAAGGATTTTGTTTCTTTTGCGAAATATATTAAACTGCTCAAAATTGTGGGGTAGAAAAGGGCAGATAATATGCATTATATTCATAATTCTCTGCACATTATAATTGACAATTATATTTTAAGTTTGTATTCAATTAAATTTAATTTTTATTTAATATTAAGCATAGATCCATCATTTAGCAAACCAATCGATAGGATATATATCTTCCAGCTGTCTCCGAGGAGCGTATAATCTTAACAACCTGGCCACGTTTGAGGCCAAAGTAGCGGGCAACGGGATCACCGGCCTGGATGCGCATCAGCATGTTCTCCTTGAGTTTGTATCTGCTGAGAAGCTCCTGTTTGTCCTCGGCCGTCATTACCACATGCTCCGGCACCAGTTCGTGTTCCGTTATGTTGATCAGCAGCTCGGACTCCAGGAATTGCTCCAATATATATTTGGGTGCCATGTCGACCAGGGATTGTTTGGCTGAGGGCGTCATTCCGCCTTGCACCACAACGATGGCCCTGTGGATGTTCTCCTCCTGCATGCGAGTGCAGTATGTCTTAATAGTCTTGATGCCGATCTTCGGCTCTTCTGGGAAAAAGACAAACATCTGGTCTGTGGGGTCGTCATTATGGGCCACGAGAACAATTAAATCGGATCGCGCTGGACGCTTGTCGCTGGGCTTGTCGCCAAACATTTCCTTGAATTGCTCCAGTGTCTGGTCCAATTCATCCTGCGTTACCAGGTAACCACGATCGTGGCTCAGCTGCATGATTGTCTTGCGAATGCGCCACAGCTTGTAAGTTTCCGCCTCATCATCCATTATTATTGCAGTTTTGTTTAAATTTTGTTTTCGATGGTCAAATGCAGCACGCGGATTTGTTGTCTGATAATTTCATGCGGCTCAAATGTGGTGGCTTGTCGATTGAATTACGCGATATAACGATATGCTGAAAACGATATAAATTTTAAGTTAGGGTTGCCTAACAAAGCACAGAACAGCTGCTAGTCACGCACGCCATTTTAAAAAACATACATTAAAAATGAATTAACGGTTTGTATAGATTAATTACACATGAATTCTGTTCAATATTGAATGAGTAATCGATCTAAACAATCGTTGTACAACAAT
Source organism: Drosophila dives (assembly GCA_035042365.1). Taxonomy (NCBI): domain Eukaryota; kingdom Metazoa; phylum Arthropoda; class Insecta; order Diptera; family Drosophilidae; genus Drosophila; species Drosophila dives. The sequence continues at coordinate 293,622 of JAWNLJ010000036.1, read as the reverse complement.
GCAATCTCTGCTCTTCAGGTTAGATCACGTGCGATATATCGATATACAAAATAACGATAGTAACTTTTAAGTACTGATTTTTAACCTTGAACCTTAACCACAACATTGCCGCTAGCCGCGCAAACTGCACGCCTTTTTAATATATACATAAATGTTAAAAATGAATTGATAGTTCGTATAGTTTAATTACACTAAAAGTCTGTGAAATAATTAATGTGTAACTCTCTCAAACAGTTGCTGGTACCAAAATGGAAGCTCTGATATTCAGGATTGCCGCAGTAGCGGTGCCGATTTTGTCTCTCCTCTTTGTGGCCGCATTGCTCAGCCACAAGCTTTATATAAATGTGCGTTCGCGTTATAACATCAATGTAAATTGCTGGTTCTGCAACAGCAATACACACGTACCTTTCCCGGAGCGCAACAGCTGGACGTGTCCACTCTGTGAGCAATATAATGGCTTCAATGCTGACGGCGACTATAATCGTGAAATTGTGGCGCAACGTGATTGCAGCGGACGCCAATCCAATCCCAATAACTCCAAGCGTACCGAGGCCGAATATGCAAGTGAGCTTGCCGGTATGAGCAACGGCCTGTGTGATCAGTGCAATGAAGCGCAACGCTTGAAGATCGAGAAGCTGGCACAGTTTGAACCCAAGAGGGAGTCGCGCTTTGACCAGGAGCTGAAGCTTTATCAAGCCGAGCTTGAGCAAAGGTATTGCCTGTGCAGCAGCTGTGACCGTCACGTCAATCAGGTGCTGCACGAGAAAAAAAAAATGGTACTGGGCTCCAAGCTGCTCAATTTTATAATGAAAGGCGCCGCGCTGCTAAAGCAGCCGTATTTTGAGAAAATTGCACGCGTCCAGCAACAGCGTCGCATTTCCCGCTATGAGCTGTGGATGCTGCTGCTTACCTGGCTGAATGTAGTGTGCCTGATGAGCAGCCTTCCGGTGGCAACACGCGATCAGTTCAACAGTCTGCTGGGCAAATCGCTGGCGCAACCGATGTACTTCATCTACGCGCATGCGCTGACTTTGCTGCGTCTGCTGATCGACTCCATTGGCAATCTACTGACGGAACCGGTGTACATGGCCAAGTTGTCGCTGTACACCAGCACCTTTGGCAAACTGGTGCTGTACTCGCTGGGCATTGGCCAACAGGCGACATTTAGCAGCTGCTACATCAGTCTCTATCCGTATGCAATGTGGGCGCTCAGTTTTATATGCAACATTAGCGATGGCTTCCGTTTTACACGCTTCACCCTGCTGCTCGTCCTGTGGAGCGTGCATGCGAAGCAGTCACTGCTGCTCTTTGAGACAATCGATAGCGTTACTTTCCTACTGCTGGCCAGTGTGCTCACCTTATTTCTCTTGTTGAGCAAAAGGAAACGTTTTTGGTTGAATCACGGAGGAGCACACAATGAGTCCGCTGCAGATAGCTTCCATCGGCTGTGCGCCGACGAATGCATCAGCGATGACGAGACGATCAGCTTGCTCAGCGAGCAGCTAAGTTATAATGCCAGCCATAATAGCCCCATCTCAAACATGATACCAACCACAAATGATGCCCTGCGCAACAAACACCACCTGAATCAGCTAAACAACCACACCAGCAACTTGACACTGCCACCATCTGTAATGTCGCTGGACTCACTGCGTCTGTCCTCGCAACGCTCACCCGTTAGCCGAATGGGGCCATTGCCATCACCATCACTCGCACACACATATCGATCACAATCGCCCCTTTATGCAGCGGGAAGCAAATATGCCATGCCGGTGGATCCGCTTCCTCAAAGCTGGCAGCGAAACTTTGCACCACAGTCAAACTTTCGGATGGATCAGCATCCGTTGAGACGGTCAGCGAGCAGTTTGCTGTTCCCATCACGACTGCAGATGCAGCAGCAACACAATCGCGATATTTTCGCCTGGGTGGACGCTAGCAGTGGGAATCAACATGGCGAGCTGCTGCAGGAGCCAACCACTGCCAATTTAATGGGATGCAACAATCGCGATTTGTCGCCCAATTCCTCGCTCTTATCCGGTTATGAGTCGCAGCAGAGCAGCAATCCGGTCAGACAGGAGCCAACTGTCACGCATCAGTTTTTTGGTCCACCAACAGCAACGCTACACCAGCAGACGCAACAGCAGTTGTCCAATGGCACCATTAGTGACTCCATTTGGCCGGAGACGACATCACAGCGGCAGTTACGAGTGCCTGTACCGCTTCACTCGCCGTACTCCACGCACAGCGAAATGAGCTTTGGACGGACTGCGGCCGGGTCACAATCTCAGGTCGAAATACGTCCGGGTGACTTGCTGCGCAAGTGGATGAATCGCAACGGAATTGATACACAAAAGTGCTAGTCCAATTTCTTCAAATATTAATACTAACTATTACTGCCTTAGTTGACTACAAGCGCTCTGATTACCAATGGACTGACGGACGCAGCGTGGACTACACAGCCTAAGAGTCATCATCATGGACAGAACCGTGCATTTGTGACACTAATATTAAATATGGAATTACAATTAATTATAGTAGGTAAATAACTTTTGAGATATCTTTTATTATATGAAATTCGTAATGTAATAATAAATAATAAATAACAATTAAAAGTTTATAAACATAAAGCTAATAAAGATATTTTGCGAGCACTTAAGCGGAATATTTTTTTAAATTTAAGGATATTCATATGTCTATATATATATTTATAAATACATTATTATATTAAATTGAAGGCACATTTTTCTGGTAAAATATTAAATAGAATTTGTAACATATATTTTTATTTAACTATTTTTAATTTTACGTTAAATAAAATGCTATAAAAGCGGTTGTCAAAAATTTACCCTTATCTAAAATGTGAATGATTCAATGACATGGATTTTTTTTTTTAGAAAAAAGAAACTGGAGCAATTCAATTTTTTTTTTAGTACAACAACTTGCATTTATCATATGCAAGTAATTTTTTAGAAGCACTGCAGGATGACCTCTATTGGAGTAGCCAACCCATAAAAGTGAAGGCAAGTTTTCCAAACCTTCTTTGCCAACATTAACAGAAACTTAGATAACATTTTATGCGGTAGCACAGTGTTTAATCCTAGTAAGGAATGGGGTTTACTTATTTCAGTTAATCCCATTTAACTGAGCCAAGTTAACCTAGCCAAAAGTGAAGCCAGGAAACATGTTCGCCGTCAGCGAGATCTCATTTTTCTCCTCGTTCACGTATCCTGACCGCACGATGAACACATTGTATTGAATTATATTTATTTTTTTTAATATTTTACGTGCAACATTCAATTACCACCCAGACAAAAAATACAATTCGCACAAATAACCGATTTTCTCGTATGCATAATGGGTTCGCTTCATCTGCTGCCTTTTATAAATGCTCATCATTTTCAATTTTTATTCATATATTTTATACATATAATATCACATTTTAAAGACAATTAAATTGTCTTATCAATACAGAAAAATATGCATTTTACATATTTATTATTCATGCATATTTATATAATTATTTATTGTCACAGAAAAAATGCAGAGAAAATCATCTACATGTAATTATTATTTATATATTTGCACAATACGTATTTAAAAAATTGAGAATTCTTTATTTAAAAAATTCAAGTATTGACAATATTAAGAGTATGGAAATTTTTCATTAAAAGAATTTATATACAGGGTATATATTAGTAAAGATTGCATTGCTTAAGAGAGGTTTAACTGAATTATCATCCTTTGACTTTTGTCGTTGGGGTTGCTGAGCTCACGTCCACATTGACGGTGACGGTGACGTCGTCGCTACTGTCGCCAGTGTCACCGCAAATGACTGACAGTTTATCTAATAGAAAATTTGCCTGACAATGCGTTTTCCATAATGTATAGTTTTTTCCCATAACAAATTGTGTGGAAAATATGAGAATGAGTGCGCAAAAAATGTGGGATTTAACAAGAATGCTTGTGCTAATATCGCATATAATACTCAATGAAAATGGACATTTATTTTCTTTAATGCATTTAAGCCACAAACGCAAAGCAATCAGCAATAGTCTATATATATATATATATATATATATAAACGTGTGGTTAATACTTAAAAAGCTTTTTTCACGAATCGCAAATCTAATAAAAATCCACTTTGTGCAAGTATGAAAAATTACCATGAATTTCATTATAAATGCAAAAATATTGTCGACAACGAAAAGGAGCAAAAAAAATAAAGCGGTCTGTGACTATGGACGTCATTATAGTCTTTATCGTCATCTTTTCATCAACTTCAGCTATGGGCAGCGCAAGTAAATCTGATCAAAATCATTGATGTGCAAAGCATGCGGAAGTTGATGCAGCGAAACGTGGCACGGTGCTGCAACTTGCAGCCGCACAAAGTTTAAGCTAAGCTGTTCATAACATTGATGCTGCGAGGCAAGCCAGCAGGAGTTAAGATAACCACAGTGATAATGGCTGAAGCCACAGACAGGTAAACGCCACCCGATTACCCAAGGCTAGAGAAGCACGTCGTTGCGTGAGCTGCATTGAGAACTTTCATTTTGTATACCCTATAACGAGAAATCAACGGGTATATTGTGTAATCCTACAAATCTAAGTATTAAGGTATGCATTAGCATCAGAATTGATCAATTGTGCTAATATCATAAAGATCGGAAAGGAATGGGAAAAGTTTTGCATTACACGCTTACATTTAGGTGCGAAGTGTGGGTACAGGGAACATTGAAGTCGAGCTCTCTCGACTACAGCATTTCTTCTCCTGTTGTTTTAGCTTGGGCAAGTGATGAGCACGGAATAATTCTGGAAGATGAAGCGTTTGTTGGCAACTGGCAAGGAATGCATAATTATTTTGCATGATGCGGTCGTTGTCTGTGTGTGTATGTGTGACTCTGTGTGTGTGTGTGTCCATTGACATTGAGCTGGGCAAATTAAGGCAAGTGTTGCAGTGTCGTCGCTTTCAAAATCAACATAATCTAAGCGTTGCAATGCTTCAGCTGCGTCGTCAGCCGACTCCTGTTCAGATTTGGAACTGGCACGCAATTATTTGTATAGGAATTTAAATTGAATGTCAGTCTGTGTTTGCCTCCCATAAGAAAAGAACAGAAAGACAAACAAAAACAACAAAAAAAAAAATAGAGAGCAACTTCTGCACATGTACTCCTAAGTATGTATGTATGAATGTATGTTCATATATGTGTGTATGTATGTATGTCTAAGAGGTTATCCTGTTCGTCTGCTGTAAAATTCCAAATTTGTTTTATTTGATTTCTGTGCTTTGGCTCGTTTTCTTGCTCTGCTGCTCGCTGCTCGCTGCATATTTTCCTTTTTATGCAAAATACATGTATGTGTGTGTGCTATAAATGCCACGCCTACCCAGCAGCGCCTTACCAGCTGCCTCTAGGGCGCCTTTATTTGAATATCGTGTCACATGTCGCACGCAGTTAGTTGCCACACCCATCGCCGCCGCCTGTCCCGTCCAATGTTGCCTCCGTTGTTATTGTAATTGTTGTAAATGTCGCCAGCGACAATATCACATTTGCATATTTTTGTGCAAACACACGTCGACCCCGACCCTTGCACTCTCTCTCCACACACACACATACGTACACATATATACACAAGTATGTACATAACTGGCGCACCCCCTTCCGCCCCTTCCTCCACCCCCCCACACTCCTTGCGAGTGGCTATGTGTACTTTTTTACTTAATTTTATTTGTATTGGATTTGCGCTGATGTCTCCTTGAAGCCCACTTCTCTCAGTTGCTTTGGCTGCGTTTTGGAATTTTGCAATTTTCACAATAAATTTTAATTCAATTTACTGTTAAGTTCACACAACTAAACGGACGCGGAAGTGCACATTCTGGCATGACAATCGTCCTCCGGCAGCGCGAGCTCGACAGATGCATCCTGCAGCTGGAATTGCAATTTGCTGAAGCTGGAGAGTTGCTTATCTAGATGTGAGCCACAGTGGAAGCTGTCCTTTGCGCATTTTCATAAATTCATAAAAGGGGTATTATTATTATACAAGTTTACAATTTAAAATTAGCATGGTTTTTTTTTATTTTAACTATCTACTTTTTAATTTCTTAGTAAAGCACATAGAAAATTGAAATGATCAGAAAAATATTCTATATACTTTATTTATTTATTGTTAATTTATTTTATTATTATATTAATTTATTGTGAATTCCTTTTTAATGTTTATTTTTTTTACATATTTTATAACAAATAAATATTATTTTAATAGACCTTCAATAGTACATACGAAAACTAGTATAAAATAGAACAATATCTATAGGTATTAAAAAATATAATAAATAGTATTCAAGATTACAAAACATTAGTATATGAATTATTATATTATTAATTATTATTATCATCTTTTTAAATTTTATAAAACTAATTATTCATTAGTGAATGTTTATTATAGGAAGATTAATAATTTGTACTACTTGGGAAGAATAGTTATTGTAAATACAATAAAATAATTGGAAAGAATATAGTTATTATATTATGAGAAGAATGGTTATTATAAATACAATATAATAATTGGAAACAAAATAAACTATCAATACAATATAATACTTGGGAACAAAAGCAACTATAAATACAATATGATACCTAAAAATTATTTCATACCACTACTATTAAAAAAATATCGTTACTAGGTATCAGCAAAGTTGCTCAACATTTTTACTAATCATAGTTTTTCCACGAAATTATGAACATCTTAAATTATAATAATAATAATAACAATAACCACTGTAGAATATCTTTGTAAATTGTTGTGCGGCTGCTGCCACTTGCGCTGTGTGACTGTGTAACTGTCTCAGGGTTCACTGAGTTGGGCTGCGGTGCCACGGATGCGGCCAAGCAGTTAGCTCCGATGCCACCAACGCCCCAAAGTAGGCAATAATTTGCGCATATTATGGTAATGGTCGACGCGCATGTGAAGCCATTTTGATTGTGTGTCCCGTTTGGCGATAAGCCCTTTGATTAGCTTTAAGTGAATTGAATGTATGAGGGGGGGTCGGGGTTGTAACTACGACTACGACTACAAACACTTATTTGAATTTGTTGTCAAAATTGGTTTAGATTTCAGTTAGCAAGAAAACTGAAATGGAAAATGCTTCGCAGGAAACGCATCCAAATCAGCCGTCTTTGGCGTGAGTATGTTGCACGAATACATGCCCCAAAACTTGTATTCAACTTGTTGCTTTTATTTTATTGATTTCCTTTTTTTGGTCAGCCAATCTGCGTCATCGTTTTACTACTACAATCCATACGAGAAGCGCACCGTTGAGGTGCCCCTGAAGTAAGTATTCTCCTTTTGTAATTCTCAGTCTCTCGGCAGCTCTAATCCCAATTTATGCAGCAACTTTGATGCATTCATCTCACTGCTGAAGTGTGTGATTGGCACTGGAATATTGGCCATGCCGCTGGCCATTCGTTATTCGGGCATTGTTTCTGGTGTGCTGCTCTCTGTGCTGCTGATGATTTTGCTGACGTACTGCATCCATTTGCTGGTGTGTATGTGCCTCTCCCTCTGCCGTTGCCTCATTATTTGCATTTAGCTTACCTGCACAGATCTCTGGCATGACTGAGTGCTGTCGACGCATCCATGTGCCCCAAGTATCGATGCCACAGGCCGTTCAAGTTGCCTACGAATTGGGCCCCAATTTTGTGCACTGTTTTGCACGTCCCGCTGGCATTTTGACCAGCTGTGTGCTGGTCATGGGCCAATTTGGTCTCTGTTGCGTTTACATTGTTTTTGTGGCCAAGAATTTCAAGGAGATTGGCGACTTCTACTACAAGGACTACAATGAGCGTTTCTATGTCCTCGGAGTCTGTTTGTTGCAACTCCCATTTTTTCTCATACGCAAACTGAAATATTTGGTACCACTCAATCTCATCTCGAATATTTTGCTCTATGCGGGATTCTTGTGCATTATGTATTACCTTTTTCGTGGTCTGCCCAATTTCAGTGAGCGCGACATGTTTAAGCCACATTCCGATTTGGACAAGTTCTTTGGCATTGCCTCTTTTTCGCTAACTGCTGTTGGTTCGGTGCGTAAAATTATTGCTTAGAGTCATTTTTTTTGTTATTATTTTTTTGGCCCAAAACACTCATTCAGATGCTCGTCGTCGAGTCGAATATGGCCCATCCGCAAAGCTATCTCGGCTGCTGTGGCGTTCTCAATCTGGCCGTGTTTTTCATACTGTTCTCCAATGTGTTCTTCGGCATAATGGGATATTGGCGCTTTGGAGAACAAGTGGAGGCCAGTATTACACTGAACATTCCACAAAATGAGATGTGAGTATATAATTTTTAGCAGTGCATTCCAGACTGGCAACTTACAAGTTATATATATTTATATATGTATATATATATCTGCCTATACAGCTGGAGTTAAAAAAAGTGGCACTAATTTAAAAATCAGCGACTGATAATCGATTTTATTTAAAGTCAATTTATACATATTTTGAGAATTTAAATTAATAATATTCGATAATTTGTTAGAACTAAAAAAGTTAAAGCATTACCAACACAGAACCCAATTTTAGGAATTAATCTAATAAAGATTCCTGAAATTTCTCTATTAAGGCTATTTAAAATAGTAATTTATATTTCATATTTTCATTTCATATTTCATTTTTTTTCATTTCATGTTTAACTATTTTACTTCAAATAATCAAATATTTAATGCTTTCCATTTCATATTTAACTATCTCAGGCGCAATGTTTGTCATTTAAATTATTAATATTAATCGCTAATTGGTTTGCCATGTTTTATATTAAGTTTATTGATGGAAAATGGCATTGTGTTAATTATTAATAGTTATTTATTGTTTGACCTCTGGTTATAATTAAAATCTTTTTTTGTTGAGAGTTATGAGTGTATTTTTTAATGGCATTTAATTGTTCCAATGAGGCAATATGTTTTTGCGAATTTTGTTTAATGACTAGTTTCAAATTACTTGAATAAGTTTGAACTGTTCCTTATACACAATCTATCCAGGATCTCACAGTTCATCAAGTTGACCATCGCTACGGGCATCTTTCTGAGCTATCCACTGAACGGATATGTTGTCATAACCGTAATCTTCAACGACTACGAGTTGGAAACCACCAATGAAAGAAGTCGAATTTTTGTGGAAATTGCAATACGGCTTTTTTTTCTTTTGCTAACGGGTATAGCTTGAATTAACTAAAAAATAATTCGCCTAATTTTTTTTTAAATAAATATATGTTTTTATGTAGGCATTGTGGCTGTTGTGGTGCCCAATTTAGCCGCATTGACGGAGCTGGAAGGTGCCTTTTCTCTAAGCAATTTGAATCTGATCTGTCCGGCTCTGATTGATATGTTTGTCAACTACGAGGCTGGCTATGGTCGACTACGTTGGAAACTTGTACGTGATATTGTGCTCCTCATAATTGGCATTATCTTTGGCATTGTGGGCTGCACAATTGCCATACGGCAGTTGGTCAATGACTTTGGCGGGACGGTGGAACACATCCAGTCACATTCCTAACGCTGCATTTAACAGCTAAATGTTTAGCTGGATTCAGATTTGGCTTGTTTCTGTTTGTTTGCCACATTTGCGGCTGATTGGCTGAGACTGTCTGCTTGGCTTTGTTTGGATTTTAATTAATTGCCAGCCACGTGTTGGCCAGATGTTCCTTATCCCCAGCTAAGTTGTCCAGCTAAGCTGCTGCTATTTTGTACTTCTATCTGTGTCTGTCTTGCCTTTAGCTGAGAGGGTATAATAATGTTCTGTGAATTTAAGTAAAATAAATAATTATAGTATTACTTAGTCCATATACATTACTATATTAAATGTTGTTAGTTTTCGGGCAGCGTTTGTTATATTTTCTTCAACGGAGTCAAATAGTCGTCGTCTAAATATTTACGTAGGAATTCCTCAGAAATCTATATATTCATATATAATATATAATATAATTTAGGAAATCTGATGAGTCAAACAAATAACAACATGCTTAGCTAATTATATTCATTTGGATAACTAATTAAAAATAAAAATTTTTGATAAGAAAATTCACCTTTGGATGAGTCGTTTTTGTGGCAGCATTATGAAATCGACGCTGAGGCTGATCATGAATATATATACTTATAGAGTAGAAGTTTTCTTCTACAATGTGTTACAAAATTTAAGAAAAAATTAAACACTCTCCACAAGGCTATCAAAATACAAGAAGAGCACTTTCGTGGAGGACTTTCGAGTGGGGGTAGGCGTTGTTGCAATGTTGCACTATCGATTGTTGGTGGCATTAATTAGCGCATGTAAGCTGATCAAGTGCGCAAAACATTTGAAATGAAACGGGCTGTAATCAAATGCAGTCAGTCACTCTGAGAGTGAATCCAGCTTAAGCCAACGAAGAAGGAAGCACAACAATTGTGCTGAGTCCGTTGCGATTCTAAAATTGAATTCCTTGCCTCAACGGAGCCCAAATACGAGCAAACCTTGTTGGCAAATGTTGTTGGTAGCTTTTGTGGCTCCGGCACAATAAACTAAAAGACAAATATAAATACAAATACGAATGTGCTGAGACTGCCTGCAGTTCTCTTCTTTGCCTGGCAAGTACAGCAAATACAATATATATACATATATATATATATATATATATATATATATATGTGTGTGTATATATAAATAGGCACAGGAACAGCAACTGCCGACGCCGACTGTTGACTGCGGCAGTGTAAATACAACGGCGAGCCAAATACAATAAAATAATACAAAAAAAAAAGATAAATAAATAAAAAATAATAATAAAAAAACGACAAATAAAACAAAAAGAATGCAAGTAGGATAGGCATGATGCGAAAATAGCAAAGCAGCTCCTCAAGGAACTGCACGACCACTGCATCAAACACACACAAAACACAATTTCCATTCTTCAAATAGTAATACGAGCAAAAGAAAAAAAAAACAAAATACAAAAAAAATAAATCTTGCAACTGCTTGCGACAGCAACCGGGCTGGTGGAAGGCTCACAAAGGCCGAGGCTGTTGTCCCCGGGCATGATTTTTGCAGACATGTTGCTTAAAACTTAATTTACAATCGCTTGCAGTGGGCCTCAGCCAAACCAAACCAAAACTCAAACCAAACCAAAACCAAACCAGTGCCCCACAAAATGAGATCAGGCCTAGACGTGGTGCCTCGGTACCCAGGAGCACGTCAGCTTCGACTAGGACATGCAAATTTGCTGGCGGCAGTCCGTTTCAAATATTTTCGGTATATACTAATTTTCAAAGGACAATAAAAAAAAAAAAAATATTCCTGCAAGCAAAATAAAAAATGGCATGCAGCAGGTTTCCTTTACGCAGTTGCAAGTTCAGCATCATGTTAGTGTCATTATCAAACAATTGTGCGCCACGAAGTCACCTAAAGCAGCACTCAAGACAGACAGAGCACAACTACGTCCATGTCTACGTCGACTTCTACGTCTACGTCATGTCTCCGGATTTCATTGCAAACAATGCATGCCACAACTGGAGTTGTCAAACTGTGCTGTTGCAACTCCTCAGTGTCTCTACATGTCCTGTTGCAGTTGCCTGCCAAAACGTTTGACAAATTGAAAAATTCCAATTTAAACACAATTATTTGAGAGCTTAAAAAGTTATATTGTTAGCTTTAAATTGTTTTTCTTATTTTGGTAACTAACTTGGAGTAATATTTAATTTTCTCAAATAGCTTATTTCATAAGTCAAATTAAATTAAATAAATACTAACTCTACTTCCCACTTAAATAGAAAATATAATAAGAAATATATAAAAAACTAAGTTCGACTACTGAAATCGTATACTTTATGTGGCAAATGCTACACTACTTGAAAATATAAATAAAATCTATTATTTTTAGGAAAGGATACTGAATCTCGAATGAGATTGGGGACGAGATATTTAGCTAACAATAATCAGATCAATATGAGAAAATTTTTTATATTATTTTTTTTTTATCCGATTTTAAATTAAAACAATAAGTCAATTCTTAGTATGTTATATGTATTAATATAAACTATAAACTATTAAAATGGTGTCATTTATTGGTATCCGAAATCAATAAGTATTCATATTTTCTATCTAAATCAATAAATATCGATATAAGCTATGTTAAAGCAGTTGGCATAAAATTATTTTGTAAGTAGTCTTCTAGAACTTAAATTTAATATTTAAAGTCTCAAACTGAAATCTGCAAGTTTGACAGACGAGCATGGCTAAATCGACTCGGATATAGGTGTTGATCAAGAATATATACGTCTTATGGTATCGGAGGTGCTTCCGAGTTACATTTATATCATTTTGCAACCCAATTTTTGGTCCATTTTTATTTGGTTTGTGTCTTGGTTAAATCGTTTGGTTTTTCCCTACATATGTCAAGTTTCTTAACATTTGCCAAACCTAATAAGATTTACCAACTAAAAATGTAAAAAAATTAAAACTAAATTGAGTAAAGTGAAGTTAGACAGAATCTCTTCAATTTTATGTTATACCCTTTTATTTCAAAATATTTATACCAATATGTGGTTGCCACATGCTTCAGTTAAATGACTTGGGAACGGTTTCATTATTGCCCTCCGACATTTATGTGCTCCGTGGCAGGAATGTCAGACTGGTTTATATGGTAAGGCCACCACACATTCTTTGGTTGAAGAAAATGTGTTTGGTTTGGTTCGTTCTTGATTTCAGTTACCGGCAAAGTGAAAGCGGCTAAATGCGGCTGCGGATGTGCTTTGCATATTGAAAGGCTTTTAAATTATACACAAAGTTCCAACAATGGCCAAAAAAAGGGGGGAACTAAATTAAATTGAAAACTCCGCAAGCAAATTGTCACAGCGAGAACGTATCTTTGAGTTATCTCAAGTATTTACTTATTTACTTCTTATTCAACGAAATTTACTTGAGCATTTTCCAAGCCGTTCCAAACCAACTGCCCCCCAAGTCACATACTAGTTGAGTTATTTTTGTTTTTTTTTTTGGTTGTGGTTTGTTTCTCATTTTTGTTGTTGTTGTTGTTGTTTTTTTTTTGGGCTGGACATGTGTCCTTTGAAATGTGCAGGACACTGACAAGGAATAATGCTGGTATGTAAGCCAGAGTCGCTGCATTTGCTTACAGTCATTCATCTTGACGAGTTTGTCTCTGACATTTGTTTTGCGGCATGCAACAAAAAAATGTAATATATGTTTGTACTTTTCAATGCAGGAATCCACCATTTTAGCCCTAATTCATTGCATATTACAGGATCAAGAAAAACAAATTAGTCTATAAAATTATAAATGAAAAACAATAATGTTTGAAACTCCACAGCTGTGAACTAATTTGGAATAAAAATATAAATATTATAATATGTCAAGTACAGTTTTGTAAAAAATAAAATTAGACTTTGGCCTCCTTTCAATCATTCTTCATATTTCATATTTAACTTTAGACACATTAGTTATTCACATCAAATTTTGTACAGTGTACAGTTCTATCACAACGCTTTGACATTAGGAATAATGCAAATACCAAAAAGAGAAGAGTGGGCAGTCTTGGCTCAGAATGCCGGAAAACTGGTCAACAATGTGCCGGTGCATAAGTTGCTACATATTATGCAACAAATATGTGCAGAGTGTAATGGATACGAAGCAGCATCAGTTGGGGCATCAGCCAGGACCAGGGTCGAGACCGTGCCACATATGCCTTATGGTAAAGCTTATGCAGATCGCTGTGGCTAAGAACATTGAACGATATCTACAAGTTTTGAGCTGTATTGAACGCCAGAGCTTAAGGATTACATTTACAGACTTGCAACAGGAGCAGAAACAGCAACATTGATTGCAATGCCACATAGTTCTACTTGGCTTGCAGGCTTGTTGACTTATTTGCATTCCCAACGGGGGCAAGTGCAAGGCATACACATAACAAGCAGCATGTGTATCTTAAAGATACATTTCAGCAAAAACTGTGCACAATTAGCAAAGTACAGCAACAGCAGCAGGAGCAGCAGTAGCAGCTGTGGCAGGAACAAAAAGGAAATTAACTGGCCATGCAACTAATTAAGTGTGTGAATTCCAATCAACTCAAGGCTAGCAGCAACTCTCTCTCTCTCTCTCTCCCTTTCACTCTCTCTCTCTGTCTAACTATCTATGCCTATCTCTGTCAAGAGCTGTTTTGCTGCCTCGTCTAATGAACAAACTAATTGCAACGGCAACTGCAAAAGTAATCAAAGTGGCAGTCAGCAGCAAACCAAGACTCGGCTTCTTGAGTCCCCAGCAAAACGGCAATAATAACAAAACTTTGTTGAAGAATTTTGAGAATGTTGCACAAATATGCGCAAAATGTAAGAAAATATGCTTGGACTGGGTCGGTCTCACATATCCAAATGCCACACAGAATGCAACAGAGCGGGTGAGTGAGACAGGAAGAAAGGAAGGGCGGAGCGGCGTAGCGGGGTGTAGCGGGGAAGTTAGCCTGAGAAAAACTGAGCTGAAGTGTTGTTTGGCAGTGGCTTATATCAATAATTGCCAAAAGCAAATTGGAAAAGTTATGCGCCTGCAGTTAATGCGACCAGCGGAAATAGTCGCAGCGGAAGTACACCAACACACCAAAATCACACATGCACACAAATATATATGTATATATATATATATATATGTACACATGCAATACTAAAGTGTATTAACCGGCTTTGCACGGCTCAAATGATTTTGCGCCAGTCGCATGCATTTTTTGCGTAAATTTAATTAATATTATAAATGTTGACCTCATTTTGTACTAGCAAAAATTACTAACTAAATAAAAAAAAATAAATAAATTAGAAATTAGAAGTACTAGCAAAAATTTCTAAATAAATAAAAAAAAATAAATATAATAGAAAACTACATTATATACTAAAAATATTCTCAATTGAAAATAGTTTTGATATGTCTCGCATCATCATAAATTTTTCTATTCAGAAATCTACATTTATTTCATTGATAGAGTATCCAAATTGTGTTGTGTTTCTGTGTTGCATTTTCACTGCAGTTCTTGTTTTGTTTTAATTTCGTAGCAACTTCTGTTTTTTTTATTTTTATTTTTACTATACAACTTCAACAAGCAGCAGCAGTTTTTGAAGCTGTTCTCCAAGTATCGACATTGGCATCAATTTCAGTTTTTGGTTGCTTTCGACTACTTTGCATTATTAAAACTGCGGCTAAACTTTTCGAGCAGCCAACTTGGCAAATTGTTGGCAATGGCAATGAAAGCAAATTTTTGGGCTAAGCGGCTTATGCGGCTCATTGAATTGATATTTGCAATTAGTATTGGATATAATAGCATGATTAAACATTCAGCAAAAATAGTAGCTGATAAAAAAAATTCATTTTTTTTTTTATGCTGATAAGCTGAAATTTTTTGTGGTCACTGTGTGTCTACAATTTAATTATACTTTTATTTTGTGTTAATTAGTAAATTTATTTAAACAATTTAAAAACAGAGCTGACATTAATTTGTTCTTGTGTGTTTATCCATTGTAGATTTTATAGATTGTTTACATTACATTTTCAATATAAACATATCTTTGGGAAACCTTAGATATTATTTATTTATCTGTCAGTTAATAGTAATGGGATTAATATAATCAATATAATAATAATAATTGGTACAGGTTATGAAAAAAATGCCAATATTTATAATATATCAATTAAAATTAGTTGCTTTTTTTGCTATCGCTATCGATCTTAATATTTATCGATATACGCAAAATGCGGACTGCTATCGACAAAAGTAAATAAACTTTATCTCTACGGGTCTACGAGAAATTAATTTAAATACTTAAAGCCCCTACGGATATAACTATAACTACTACTACATATATCTTAAGGGTCGCTTATGCTTTTCTCTGTAGCAATTTGCCATTTTTATCCTTTTAAAATGGTTTTTATAAAAATGTTGTTCCAACTAGCATTTGTGCTATGTCCTATGTGGGGTTCTTTAAGTTGCCTTGTGTTGCAGCTGCTTAGTGGCAAGCCACCGAATTGTGAGCTTTATATGACAGTCTGTCAATCCCGGTTTGAAATCAGCAGTTTGTGTTTGGCATCTATTTGAGGGGAGCATTGCATACTTCAAGGCAAACTTCTAATGCTCTCAGCACTTAGCTCTTACCAACTGCTTATTGAAGTGTGTGTGCGCGTGAGTGTGTGTTTGAATGTGTGTCTGTGTGTGAGTGCAGTGGTTTTAGCTGTTGCCCGTGCCTCGTCGTCCTCATTTTGTGCCCACCCCCTGCATCAAGGCACTTCGACAGCCGTCTTGCAACTTTTGACATGTCTGCCTTGTAAGGCGCTGAAAGTAGTTTTATGTCCAGCATGGGATCAAGAATAAAAAAATGGGATGTTTGGTGTCAACTATCTTTCTGTGTTTGCTGCTTCCGTTTTGTTGGCAAACATAATTTTCGTATTTGTACAGCTTATAAAACGGCATTTTAAATCACAGAGTTAACATTCATTTTGGCCACAAATTTGTGTCGCCGTAAATCATATGAATAATTTAAGTTGTTGGCAGCGGCTCGTCGATATGTCGAGAGCATCAGATGATTCATTTTTTGATTTATATCAGCAACAATCCGAAAGCCAACAACAACAACAATAATAATAAAGCCAAGGCAGCTTTGCGTAATTGCATTAAATGGCATGGAACCAAACTCAACACAGACTGAAACAGAGCATTTTCCCAATTGAAGAAACGGCACTGCAAAAAAAAAACAAAAAAAAAACAACGAACAAAAAAATAAAATTCGTTGTGCGTTCAACATCAGCGCACAAAATTCCAATTTATTTTAATTGATTTATTAATGATTGAAATGTTGCATAAATGTAACGATAAAAATGCCATTTCATTCGCTATCTCACTCACTCGCCTTCTCCCTATCCCTCTTCTTGCTGTCTGTCAGCCTATCTATCATTCAGTGATTGCGTCTGAAAGCAAATAATCTGTGCCTTCAGCATTACACACATTTGAATTTGTCAAACAAAACTCAGCCACTTAGTAGTTGAAACTAATTCCCAAGTGGAAACAAGTAAGAATTCTTAGTTGAGTGATCTCGACTACGATATACCCTGCACCCAGTTGTTAAACATATAAGTCATTTCTGATAGCAAGCACAAGGAATGCAGGGTAAAAAAAAACGAATGCAGCGCATATTTATATTCACCAGCCCGAACTGATCCCTGATTGGCAGATGCGCACTTGCATACACATCCATACATATATAAATACATATATACGTAGACGTAACGGGGCTCCGCAGAATACACAAACAAAAACATAGTTCAGCTCGCATCGATTATCATGTTCTCTCTTTCTCACACATGCGCTTGCCTATTTATGCATACAGAAAATGCTTGCGGCTGCTGGTAGAAATGAGATCAATATGGTAATATATTTTCAACTATAACTTGGGTGATTCTTATTCGATCTTGATGGAACATGAGCAGCTGATCAATAGTATGCATATCCATATTATTTGGTAATTACACGATTCTGCTTTAATATTGTGGCTTTTATTGCTATTCGCAATCGAAATTGATCGATAATCGGAAAAACGAAGGCAGTTATCGATACAACAAAGTAAACTTGATCCGCACCCGATATTCGAGAACCTATATTTCAAATTTCAAATCTATAGCTTTTATAGTCTTTGAGATCGACTTGGATGTTGATCCTCATCAATAATATATACACTTTACCGTATCAAAGACGCTTCCTTCTGACTTTTACATAAATTTGCACAAAACTAGTATACCCTTTTTAGCCATTTTCACTAAGTTCAGGGTATAAAGAGAGAGAAAGAGACCAGCTCGGCAATGACAGTGTCGATTTCCATTTGCACATTGCACATTTGGCCAAGTGGCGCTGCAATAGGTCTCAAGATTAGGCATAATTATGCAATTTCCTCTTTAACGCTCATCCAAACAGACACAAAAGAATTAAATTCAATAAAATTTACATTTAACCACAAAAACAACTCAAGTTTTGTGACGACGACAAAAAGTGCTGAAAATCGTGGAACAAAGTTGAGATAAAACTTGAACAAAGGCTACAGGAAGACTGAGGCCGTTGTCTGGTTAGCTGGTTGCTCTTAGCTGGTTGCTAGCTGGTTGGTAGCCAGTTGGTGGTGCTGGGTTCAGATGCAGAGACTTATGTAAATTGAAATTCAAGCGCACAAAACAACAGCACAAACAAGCAGAAAAACTGACTGACGGTAGTTATAAAGAAATTTCATTCATTTCGAATAACGTTGAATGAGTGTTAAAATGGCGGCGTTTGGCCGTAAGCCATAATTGAAGGCAAGGCTTATAAGGTGGGCACACACACACACACACCCACACCCACAAAAAAATAAAAGAAGTTAAATAAAATAATAATAATAAAAAAAAAACGAAAATGAATAAGGATGTAAATAAGCAGCGTAACTGGGCTGAGACCAATTTGCCTGGGCTTTTGCCGTCCGTCACCTGCTGCAGACCAAAATTCAATTTCATGCCGCGCAACACAAAGACAAAGACAGCCAACAGCCCATGCCACAGACAACGGAGCAGAGTTCTCGGAGCATCCCAGCATCCCAGCATCGGAGCATTCAGTTTGCTTCCCACTTTGCCAGTTACTAATTCGAATGCTCCACAGTTGGGCGCAGTTGTCGCGACGTATTCAAGTTGACATTCAGAAATGTGCGCACTCCGCTCAAAAGAATTTCAAATTAGCCACTTTTGCTTAACAATTGGCACGGGGCGACAAATTAAAATCAAAGAGCATTCCGAATATGCCACTGTTCACCGCACTGTTGCCGCCATTCACAGTTGCCAACTGACACAGCCCCAACATCAATTTAAAGTCGAGTGCGAGTTGCGAGTTGCGAGTATTGAGCAAAATAATTGCCGCACGGCGTGCCCCTGAAATGCAGTTAAGTGGACACAGACCAGAGAACCACTGCGAGAGTACACTTCGATCGGCCATTAGCGCCATTTACACAAATCACCGTAGAGTTCTGCATACACTCAAAATAAAAATCACACGAAATATTACTAAATCTTTATACTTTTGAAAATCGCAGTGCTTCTTTTTAGAAATAAATAAAAATATAAAAAAAACAGTAGAAAAAATCGTAATAATTTTTAGATGCATAAATATTGCAACATGTTTATTTTTTAAGTGTGTCTGACTTTTTTCTGAGTGTACATACATATACAGATATATCCGAACTAAGCCTAATGCAGCTGCTTACAAATAACGCGCGCGACCAGCGAAGCAGCTAAGTGGCAAAATTTCTATGGAAAAGCGGAAACACAAAAACCAATTGAGTGCGCGGTCTAGCCAGAAATAACAACAATAATAACAACAACAACAACAAGAATAACAAGAACAGCAACTATATATCTAAATCAAACAGCATTGTTAACAAAGCCAATGGTCAACCATGGAGAGGCTTCTGACCATGTTGCAATGCTTGCTTCTTTGGCTTCGCTTTATTGATGAAAAAATCATTTAAGATTTCCTTTTTTTAATCAAATGTTAAAGTGAAATGTGAAAATATTACAACTACGGTTACATAATTTTGCAAATAAAAAACTTGAAATGCTTTTTGACCTGTTTTTAATTGGTTCTTGGTCAATTTGGTTTCCAGATGGTTCATTAAAACTTAATTATGCCGTTTTTGTATTATTTAATAGATGTAGTATGAAAGTTAATAAAGTTTAAATTAAGAAATATGATTGATTGTTAAATTTACAAGATTTTCGTCCGTTTGGCATTAGAATTTAAAAAACATGTTAAAATTGTATTACTTTAGTAACGATATCCTCTTTTTTTCTACTTCGATAACGGTGAGCCAGACAAACATCTTTTATTCATAATACAACATTTTTATTTTCATCACAGGCCAAACAAACTTTCGAGGCGCAGCAGCTATTTTGTTTGTGGCATGAACCCAACGTTTCACTTGTCGCCCCATGTTGTCTGAGCTTAGGCGCAAGAAAATAAAAAAAAAGTGAAAACATTAGACGTGGGTAAACCGACTGCAAAATACTCTGGTTTACGTATTTTATGAGCGAACAATAATAAGCAAAGAAACTGGTGGTATTTCTTGAAGATTCTTCCTAGAAATATATATAGCAATTGACTGAGATAATTTTGTGAGATAGATAAATCGATTTGGAAGCCAGATCATACAATTTTATAGATCTTTAAAGGAAGTTACCTACAAAATTTACTCTTTTAGATACATATCAGTCTAATCAAGCATGAACCGGATCGAGATCAGCAAATTTAGCGACTGTAGCTAACAAAGTGGCAATTTCAATTATCGATTATTATCGAAATCCGTAGCAGCCCAATTTTTTCTTTGTGTCCGATGCGGACAGAGACAGACATACGGATACATGTGGCAAATATACTCCAACATACACCTGCTGGTGTCAGAGTATGAAAAGCCAAAAATTAAACCGCATCGAATGCGCAGTATGGCAAAAAGTCAAAGCCAACGCCAGAAGAGATCGATAAGCCAAGCCAGCGCTGAGAAAAATGTAAATAAAGTCGAGGCCTCCATTCGTATGGTTTAGCAACCGCAAAATCTCATCACGTTGCGCAAATACTGACTCTGCTCTGCTGCTGAGCTGCTGCTGCTGCTGCTCTTTCGCTAGGCTGACTGCTTCGCTGGGCTGGCTGGTTGGCGTTCAAGTGTAGATTAAAAAATGGCCGCAAATAACTGTAGGCGTCGTGTAGAGAGTTGCAAGGGGGTGCAGGTAGTAGGCTAGCTGGTTTGTTCGCACTTCAGAATCGATTATAGCGCCACGCCCCCCGTAACTGTGTGCGTGTGTTTGCGTGCAACTTTTGCTAAATCACGTACAGGCAATTGCCAATTCCTGATTGCCGATTGTGTGAATGCGATGTGTGTGTGTGTGTGTGTGTGTGGGGGTGCGTGTATGTGTGCTCTGGCAATCATTTAATTTCATAGTTCACAGTTAAGCGTTCTCTAATTAGCCGTAGCAAGCAGCATGCGTTCGCGTTTGGCAGCCAAATGAACTGGCAAATGGGCAAAAGCTCGTAGCCATATGCCGCTGGAAATTTCAATCATTTAGCGTTGAGCCGAGCAGAGCAGCGCAGCGCAGCAGACGTCGTCGCCGAAGATAACAAAAAGGGGAACAGCGGAATTTCTTCATTTACAACAGCAGCGCGCTGCTCCTCTGCTGACAGATAGACAGACAGGCAGACAAGCAGCAGGCGCGGCGTTGCGGTTGCGGTTGCGTCGCTGCGAATAGATTTGCTAACAGCTGTTGATGTGCGTGTGCGTGTGCATTTGCGTATCTGTGTGTGTATGAGTGTGCCATGCATATAATTGCAGGCATTAGTGGTTTTATTATGTTGTGTTCGTATTCGTCTCTGCTTCTGCCTGCGTCTCTGCCTACGTCTTGCTTATTGTTTTAATTAAGAAATTTTTGGGTTGCTCTCTATTAAGACCTGCTCAAGCTGCAAATGCAACTGCTTCAGCTGCAGCTGGTGACCAGTGCAAGACATTCATTTACATGCTGTCAGCTCGCTTTTGTGCAGCACATCTTTGTCTTGCAAAAACACACTTAAAATTTTTTTATTAAAGTTTCAGAAAAGAAAAATGCTAACAATTATAATTATAAAAAAATATATTATTATTACAATTAATAATGTATTGTTTTTAGAGTTTATTGTTTTCTATGTCTGTTCATTTAATAATTATTATATCAGCTGTTTGTTACTTATATTATATTAAGGTACGCATTTATTTATTTATAAATAATTTAAAACAATTTAGAAATAATTTTTAAATATAGAAAAATCTTTACTATAAATAAGACTGATTTTTTTGAGTGTGAAACAAACTCCATCTACAGCTCAATCTCCATCTTCATCTCCATATACAGCTCCATCTACAGTTCCATCTTTAGCCCCCCCTCCCCACACATCTTTGCAGCTGTCTCAATTCGTCTTGTGGCCTCTGCTGGTTAATGAGTTATGTCAAAGGAAAACAATGTTTGTTACTTCATTTATATGCCATTATTATTTCTGTTGTGGTTGTCGCAGCAATTCCCTCTACCCCCCCCCCCCCCCCCATTGTACCATGTTTCTTAGTTTTTCTCTCAACTATCTTCTATTATGTTGCTTGTTATTTGCTCTGCTGCTTTTCATCCTTCCATTTTGTCCTGGTGCTCCTTCTCGGCTCCTTCAGCTCGTTGCTTATTGTTGATGGCGAAAGTTTTTGTGCGGTTGCATTGCACCATGATGATTATGATTATGATTGTATTTCGCCATGTCACCATTATTTGCCATTTTTCGCTTCAAGTTTTGCCCCGCAGCCTTTTCATTTCGTGCTGCTTGCTGCACACTGAATTTCATTTGTGGCACATCAATTTTTTTTTAATATATACATATATAACTCAATAGCTGTTTCATTTTATGTTACGTTTTCTTACATTTTTTTTTAATTTTATAATTATTTATAAATGAAAGCTCAATTTATATGTGTTTAATTAAAGCTGCCTGTTGAACCGGCACCGGAAACGGAAAGGCATTTTACCGATTTCGGTTCAGAATAACAATCGGAAACTCGTTTCGGTTCAACACCCTGAATTACTTTACTTAGCTTCAAGAGATAGTTTTTTTAGCATCATTCATCTTTTTTTTTTTACAATATTTGAATAATTAACTATTATGGTTTTTTTGCAGGCCAAGGATTGTAAGGACTGTAACTTAACATCTGCAACTTAACATGAACTGTGTACTTAACATTTAATATCGATTTCGATCAATATTATTGGTATGATCACCAGCTTGACACTGAAAAGCTCAGTCGTTGTGAAATAGATCTAAAGCTACCTTTAACAGTTTTGAACGTAGTACTATTACAGTTACAGAAGCCGTATACAAAAGCAACAAATCAAAATAAAACGAAAACTGCTCACCTGCTTAAATTGTGATTAAGCTGTTTATTACATGGGAAGTAAAAGGTGGAGCAGCATTAGTTAATGCGTGTGCGGGGCGTGTAGGCAGAAAAATGCTGAGAAAATGATAAAGAGAACAGCAAAGGACAAGCGACAACAACAGTTAATAGCGACAAGCGGCAGTTTATTAAATTATGGAAGGGGTTTGTCAAGGGGGCGGGAAGAGTGCTGAAAATGAAACGAGTTGTAAATATGCGTATGTGTGTGTGATGTGCGTTTGTGATGTGTGTTATGTATGAATGTGTGATATGTGTGTGCGTGTTTGAGTGCTGTCGTCTAATGATAAATTGCAATAAAACACTCGTGATCCACAAAAATATATAAATAAAAGGGCAGCCCACGAATATGATAAATGACGTTTTGTATTTTCTGCTCGCCGCTCCTTTTATCTCTCTCCCTCTCTCTATCTCTCTCTCGCTCCTTCTCTGCTCTACTGCTGTTTCGGTTTTGGGATTGACTATTTTTTCTAGCCTTTGTCTGCTTTGGCTTGAAGGTGGCTGGTGGGGAGTTTGACTTTTCTTACAATGGAAACACGTACATTTCTCAAGCGTACGTGATGTCGAGTATTCATCAAGCATATTCGTTTGTTTGCCTGACGTTAACATCCGCACTCACACTCACACATACACACACACACACTCAAACACTGACAAGCACTGACACACACACACACACACATTCGTAATGAAAACATCGTCGTAGCCAAAGCCAAAGTCTGTCCGGAGTTGCCTGAGTGAGTGTAAGAAGTATTTGTTGTTGATTATTATTTTGTGAAGGTGCTTCTTCAACTTTTTTTTTATGCAAATTGTCTGACAGCCACTCAATTAAAGTGTGCTCTCTCCCTTTTTAAGTATATAATTGAGTGTGCACTTAATTAATGCTAATAGGGCAAGTATATGTAATATGATAAAGGAATATGATTGATTGCTCAATTTAAATGTATATATGTTTCAATTTAACAAAAACCCAGACTGTATGTCGCATTAATTAAAAACATGTATTTGTATTTAAGCATTTTAATCGTAGTTTAATGGCAAATACATAACATAAGCACTTTCTGCTAGTTAACAGCAGACTGTTATAACTATATGCTTAACTGTTATACAGGCAAGTTTTTATGGCGAGTGTTGCGCGCATGCTGTGAACTCTCTTATACGCCAGACTCTTCTCTGTCCTGTGCTGTCTCTCTCTCTCTGTATTTCTCTCTCTGCATGTTGAGCCGAATTAAATTTCGAGAGAAAGAGTTCCATCAATTGGCTAATTTCGACCACGTTTATGCGGCGTCATTAATCTTGTTTTAATAAACCGGTCTTATCAAAACGTAATTGTGTAATTTGGGCAACAATATTCTTTCAATTAAATCTGTCACAAATACCTTTTTTTTAGCACGTCCAAAAGCGTTTTTTCACTTATGCGCATAATTGGCCAAAATGTTGACCATTAACGGGCTTTTGGCGTGATTAACAGCCACTTAGCGCCAAGTGAACAAGCTTTTTATTGATGACGTGAGGGAAGAACCCCCAAAAAAAGTAACCCACTTATTATCACAGGCCTTCTTCCGGTCCGACAGCAAAACACGCATTAAATGCACGCATTCAGCGAAATCTCAAAGCAGAACCCCCCAAAAAATAGATAAAATCTAAGCTGGGGAGCAGAATTTAAGCAATAGACTTTACAGAGAAAAAAAATATAAGAAAAATCTAGAAAAAATCAATAGTATAACTTAATAAATACTTTTATTGAATTGTTGTACAAATCAACTTATATTAAATTGAAAGGAAGTTATTTTATATAGAATTATAAAATAAATGAAATAAAAGATAAACAAAGAAATCTGATTGCAACCACTTTTTTATAGAATCGACAATCTGTGATAAAGTGAGTTTTCTTTTTATGCTTTCTGATTTGAGATTTGAATTTAAGAATAATAATTTAAGTTGTTTAATTCATGAAATGGAATTTGCAATCTTAATTTCCCATTGTGTAGTTGACATAGAAAGGAAAATGCAATTCTAAAGTTTGTTCTCTTTTTATGCTCTTGATTAAAACTGCGTTGACCTTAATTAGAGTAGTAATATTTTTAATTAAAGGTTTGTCATTCACAAAGAATAAAAAAAAATTTGCAATTCTCTTTTAGAATACATTTTTTGCAAGTGTAAACATAGAGATTGAATTCTTTTGCAAACGGCTGCAATTATTTATGAACATAAATATGCAAATATCTATGTGTGTTTGTGTTTGAGTGTGTGTGTGTGGTTGTGTGTGTGTGCATCTCTCTTTCCATGCCATTAGCATGCATGCTTGCATTGTCACCCTGTGGTGGTCACACACATGCACACACACACACACACACACACACACACACACACACAGGCACACACATAATTCCGTAGTATTCCGACTAATGTGTCCTTAATAGCGACATCATCGCTGCTCGCGAGTTTCAAATGGAATTAAGTGGGCTAAAAACGGAAGCCTGCTGCATAAAAATAAGATGAAAAAAAAAACTATTTTTTAGTGATGCTCTCTAAAAGTGTAAAGAAATTATCGCTAACAGTGACGTGGATTTGCACGCCCTGCTTTTATGGCCAGAGCCCAGCACAATTCCCTTTCATCCCCTTTGATTCCATGTGTAATATGCAAATATGCCCCATGCCCCATACCCCATGCAGAACGTGCTGCAGAGTGGAGCACAAATACTGCACCACCGACAGCGGCATTAAGCTTTAGTAAAAAATCCTTGGATTTTCATATGTTTATCAGATTAGTTTAAACACTTGTTAGGCGAACAGCTGTACATAGTATAAAAATCCATTAACTATTAAATATGCAAAAGTTGCTCTTCCAACTAAAACTTAATAGTCAATCGATTAGGTTTTCGCTTTAAATTTAAATGTAAGAAATATGTAGCATATCTTTAAGGATATTAAAACAATTTAAATTCATTTATATTTATCTATAAAATGTTACGATTACAAAGTGCATTCTATGAAGCAGGACTTTATTTTGACCGCAACTGTTTGCCAATGAGTAAAAGAAGGAGTGAACAGTGATACTGATAAAATTGGAATTTCTAAGCAATTTGAAGTCTAAATAAAAAAGTTTCGTATTAAAAATATAACAATATTAATAATGTATAATTCATAATAATATATAATAAATTATAATATATAATAAATAAATGTAATATAATATATAATTGTAGCAAGCCACTAGTGTACTACTAAGACTGTAACATAACATCTGTAAATTAACATGCAAATGCACTTAACATATAATATCGATATCATTGGTGCGATCACAAGCTTAAAGTAGAAAAGCTCAATAATTGCAAAGAGATTAAAAAAAGTGGAAGAGTTAGAGAAATAAATATATAATTTTGACAGCTTAATATAATAAATACAATTTATAAATCATTTATTAGATTAGCAGTGAAACATTTTGAAATGTATATTCAAGTATCAAAGTGCTTTTAGGTTTTCAAATGAATCTGCGAATTTATTATTAAACTGAGATTTGATTCGCTTCGTTTTGCACCCCACAAACTTCATCTCAAGTCGGATACTAAGCCACATTCTCTGACTGACTTAGTTTATGCGTACTCCATTCATTACACATGTATGTATGTATGTGTGTGTGGGTACAACTGCCAGATTTTGGGGCACACACACACACACACTTACACTCGCACATACAAGCCGCAGCTGACTTTAGTAAAATTTACAAGCTGTCAATAATTTATTCGACGGCAAAACTCTTTGGCAAAGTGCCGTAAATTGTCAGTAGCTGTTTCTAGTTGTTTTTGTAGCTGCTATAGCAGCTGCTACTAGTGCGTGTGTATGTGTGTGTGTGTGTGTTTAGTTAGCGGTAACGGTAATTGTAACGGCATCAATTTCGCACACATAAATATTCATATGCGGCGTTTTGTCAGACAACGCTTGAGGTAGCAGCTGAAATGGATGCCTTCCAGCAAATGGGCGGGCGGCCAGCGGGCGTGGCCATGGCTGTGGCAACTTTTTCCCCCTTGTCTACGGGCGGGGTGTATTACATAGATCTTGCGTGTGTTAATTTGACGGCACTGGATTTATTTAATTTTCATTTTTGGGCATTCAGACAAAGGCAGGCGCCTCTCAAGGCACAGGCAATTCTCACTCTCTCTGTGTGTCTGTGTGTGTGAGAGTGTGTGTGTGAGTGTATAAGTGTGTGTGTGTGTCTGCGGCCAATTTATTAAAATTAATTAGCTGCTGTTGTTCTTTGTTTACTTGTGGTTTGCCAGCCGCAAGTAATATGCAGTTGTGTTTTCCTTTACAATCTGGGTAGGGCAGGGCAGGAAAGAGAATTAGGTTTTTTGGCCTTAGCTACCAATATACTTGTTACTATATACCATATTAATCCATACTCTATCGAATGGATTAATATAGCTTAAAATGCGGTTGCATGGCTTAAAAAAATGAAATTTTTAAAATAATATTTTGTTTTGGATATTGACAGATTAATGTTTTTAACGATTTAATATATTAAATGGCTGGTTAAGGGTATTTTTGTTTTGATATGGACAGATCAATATTTTAATCTATTTAATATTTTAAATGATTGGTTAAAGGGTATTTCTTAGTCGTGCACTTTTGACTTTTACATTCTTAATTGTTGTTGCTTGAAGATAGGCTCGTAAAAAAAACACAAATATTATTTGAGTTCACACATTAAGGATATAAAAATACTTTATTAATTTACATATCATTTTTATCTATATATATTTTCATATACGAGTCAATTAGATTTAATATATTTTTATATATAATACAATATATACATATAAATTTTAAATATGATTTTGATTACCACAATATCTTCATGGTCTCTCAATAGCGAATGGTCTCTGAGGTGGATCATCTATGCATATATGGAATATCCAGAATATTTATATCTCAAGGGATTGCAGATGCTTTCTTTTGGCCGAGACAACCTTTTGCAGTGTCTCATTATAGCCATTTTTAATGGTTTTAGGGTATAATAAAAACAAATGGCAAGTGAATGCCACAGAAAAAACTATTCTTCCTGTTGATACATATACAAAATAATTGCAACTCAGTTTGCAGATACTCTTTGCTATACCCCATAACCCCTCTCCCCCCCCCCCCATACTCTATTCTAACTACTATTAACTGGACAGTGACCGGTGTCCTCTAAAAGTTGCTGCGGCATTTGTTTATATAATTTGCCCAAAAATGTTGTACAAAATGTTGCACAGCAAACATCAAATTCAGAGAGTGTCATGTTTTCGGTGAGGCGGTTTGGGGCAAACAACATGTTGAAACCGTCTGGGGGATGGCTTGAGAGCTGTGCACCGGACACAACTTGGCAGCCATATTGTGTTTTGGCAACACAAAATTCTTGAGAGCAGCAAAGGAGCACAACAAGCAACAGTATCCATAACGGTAGATGTGTTTGAGTGTGTGTGTGTTTGTGTCTGTTGTGTTCATGCCCCAAGAGTGGCAAAGGTCATTTATGCTTGACTATTAGCTTTTGTTGTTTGTGTGTGTGTGTGTGTGTGTGTGTGTGCGTGTGTTTGTGTGTATCTATAGCCATGTGGCCGAAACTTCATTGCCCTCATTGGCTGTTCAAAATAATTACAATAGTTTGCCGCAACAAAAAAAAACTAAGAAGAGATACAAAAGTATAAATAAGAAGGTGTTGTGTTGCAAATGCCACTTTTATGAGCCTTTTGTGTGTGTGTATGTGTGTGTGTGTGTGTGTTTTAAGCTTTTTTCATAATTTGTGTAATGCATTTGATGGCGCCATTTGGCTTGTTTGATTTTCATTTACTTTGATGTAATGACAGCTCCGCAGACAAGCCGAAAATGTGTTTGCACCAACACAGGTGTTGGTGGGTGGTGCGGTGGGGGGACTGGGTTGAGGTGTAAGCCTGACGCAGCGCTTCAAGCCAGACGCATTTCTATAATTACAAAAGTTTTTTAATAAATAGAAAACAAACACAAATAAAACGAACAACAATAATAATAAGAAGAACAAGAAGAACAACAAGAGGGGAAAAAACTTTTGACCAGGCTAACAACAATGAGGAAAGCTGTCAGCCGACTTTTGTCAAGCACTTACTTCAAGATGGTTTTAAAACGTTGACTTGACATTTGTCGTGATTGGGCCCGATCAACTCGACTCCAGCCGTCCATTGCCAGTTTTTCTCATTTGGCTGATGATTTAAAAGTGCCCCCCCTCCCCCACACCACACCACTCTGCGCCCCCTCTCTTCCAAACTCCCAACTGGATCTGCTCTATTTATGTTTGTCTGCTGCTAATAAAAAGTAATGTCTGTGGAATACATTTGCCCCCCCCCCGTCGCAGCTGCGTTTGCATGCTAAATGACTGTGGGCGGCTGCAACATGGACTTGGCTGGGTGCAACATTAGTCAGACGTCAGTGCTCATGAGCTGTTATTATTATTAGCAGCCATTGCAACGTTGACGTTCAGCGGAGGCATCGCCATCGCCATCGCCATCGCCATCTCAGTGATGTCAGCCAGTTGCAAAATATATATGCTGCATGCCGCATGCTGCCTGCTGCATTCCGCATGCCGCATGCTGCGTGATGTTGGCCACCTTATGGCCAATGCTGCAACTGCTGTCGTTGCTGATGCTGCAATTGCTTCTGCTGCCACTGCTGTTTGCCAGTTGCAACCAGCATAATTGTGTGCTTTTTGAAAAATTGCACACCATTTTTTGCATTTTCCATTACTTCATTAGATGCGGCAAACGCAAACAAAATACACTCGCGTCTATGCATTACATGTGTGTGTGTGTGTGTGTGTGCTGGTTGTGTGTGTCTGCTGGTTGTGTGTGTCTATCGTCTTATGCGCACAAGAATTTTCTAGACTTATATGCAAATCACTTTAACAAATAGTTTCCACAGAGAAATACTTCAACTTCCAAAGGAAAAAGTTATTTCATTTTATTAAAGGGAAGCTTAAAAAATTTATTGATTTATATAAAGTATTTATTATTAAAATGTATTTATTAATATTAACTATTCCACATTTATATAAATACATTGCTAAACAAATAAGATTTTTATATATATTTGTTAATTTAATATTGCAAAATATTAAAACATATATGAAAATATAAAAACAACTAATTATAAAAATATATTTTTTAATATTAAAAAATAAGTTCCTTAGCTACTCCTAATTTGAATAGCACCATCCCTAAATCATTGCAGCCCTGGTAAGGGAACATATTCATTGCGGCCACATATTAAGTATATAAAGTACATTGTTTGATGTCAACCACGTAAACATGGCCAACTACACTCAGAAAAAAATCGTACTGAGTTTTAGAAAATAGTTAAAATACTACCTTATTCAAAAATTATAATTGTGCAACGGAAAGTTCTGCAGTTTTCAGCGTTTTCTTGCTTTTTCTCTTAAAGAAAAAGTTGATAGTTTTTCTGGCGATTTTCAATTTGCAGAGTTTCAGCTAAATTACAAAGTGATATTTCGTTCTAAGTGTATGTTGTCGGTTAAGGGAACAGTGAGCAATTAACAAAAACAAAAAAATTATAAAAAAATGAGCCGGATTTATACGTATGGGGATAATGTGTGCCTTTTGCAATTGAAACTCGTCAGCTGCCAGTTAATTTCAAGCGTAAACAATAAAAACAAAAATAAAAAAAAAAATTGGAGAGGAGCTACAAAGTTTCATTGCGTTGCAGCTGCAAATTCTTTTTTATTTTTCGTTTTTTTTTACAGCGCTTTAAATTTTCATAATTCATGAGCGGTGGGTCCGCTGCCAGTTTTATCGTGTGCTGCTCTGCTCCTCTGACGTTTGTTTGGAGCGCACACACAAAAAATGGCACACACAACTTTTAATATTTTTTGTGTTAGCGAAAAAAATGTTGAATCTGTGTTTTGCCCTGCGTTTCTAATCCCGCAAAGAGTTTACAGTTTATTCTAGATGGCCAGCATGTAGTAGTAGTGGTTGCTGCTTTTGTAGGCATTCAACTTTCTACCGCGCGCTGAAAGTTAAAGCAAAAACTTTTGTTTTATGGTATTTTATATGAGCTGTCAAAACTCTAGCAAAGCTCACCAATACCAACACCATTACCAACACATCCCCTCAATCCTCAGACACAGACTCAGACTGAGACTCGCACTGAGATAAATAGTCGACATGAGCGTCCAAATAGCCGCCAATGTAGTGCTTATAGTTTCTATTCTATTTTTGGTGGGCTGCCCCAAAAAAAAAAAAAACCGAACAAACCACCCGCCGACGGCAAGGGCGAAAGTTTTGCTCGCCACCAACACCACCAAAGTTATGAGTTATGTGTGAAAGTGCCAACTTTACACACTGTCACACAATTTGCGCAATTTCTTTTGCAATTTCGCGACGACTCAGCGCAACACACACACACAAACACACACAAACAGGCAGACAGACAGACAGACAGTGGGACAGACAGAGTTGTGGCCAGACATTGAGTCAGTGATAGAGCCAACTGCGTTGGAGCTGCTTTAAGTGGGTGCAAAAATTTAACTAGAACTTTGACTGTCGAACAAAAATTGCATACGTAAAAACAATCTGAATTTGACAGCCAAAGCTCGCTTTCCCTATCGAAATGGGTAGCTGACAGAGGGGGGCGTGGGGGAGGTGGAGAGGCTTTGGCTGACTGACCAACAGCGCTGACATGCCGTTAAGTACTTAACTCAGAGTGCAAACAGCAAAAGCAGTTACACGAGCAGAAACAGCATAAACAACAACAACAGCAGCAACAACAACAACAACAACAGCAGCAGCAGCAGTCGAAGCTGTTATGCAAAGGCAAACAGCAGCTAAAAATCAGTGGAGACAAACCAAAAAAAAAAAATAACAACAACAAACATAAGAAAAAAATTGCTGGCCTTCACTTTGCACAGATATTGTAGATAACGGGCGGCCGATTAACGGTACACACCGAATTGGAGAGCAGTGAAAATGTAAAAATGCTCAAATTGATGTTCGCATATTGAAACTGAAGTTATACATTCAGCGATGACAAGTACACTCAGAAAATGAATATATCTTGAAATTAAAAATTTATTTAGTTTTACAAATAATTTTAAAAAAGACATGCACAAATTTTTTAAAACAAGAACAGGCTTTTCGCCCAGTTTATGAACTTTTTTTAAGCTTTCTAAAAAGTTTTTATATTTACCATATTAAAATACAAATGAAATATAATTTTTTTCCGTGCTGCAAGTAACGTGTTGTTTTCGTATTTTTATTTTAACTCTCATCATTACACAGAAAATAAGTAAAATTCATATTTTTACTAATAATATTATAATTAAAAAAAAGTTAATTAAAAAACAACCTGTCAAATAGAAAGATTTGTTCTAAATTTCCTTTAACCCGTGCTTTCTATAAAGGTACAATTTTATATTACAAATATACTTTCTTAATAATGATTTGAGTTACACTTGATGCTAAAAGTTGTCGACTTTTTTTCTGTGTGTATGAGTATTGATAAATTTTGTAAATTGTCAAACTTATTTATGAAAATGCAAGAAAACATTTAAGCACATCGATCTACGACTATATCGACCATAAAATCTATTGAAGTGCTTTAGCGCTAGGAAAACTCAATTGACACCGTCGACTATACTATATACATATATATATATTTATGTGTGTGTGTGTGTGCGACTGTTGCCACGTTGTTGGCGTTTTTAATACCGTACGCTTTGTCGTGTTTGACATTTTAATCGCCTTAAATTTTATGTTGAGGTTCGCAGGTGGCGAGCGACCCTGACACACACACAAACACACACAGAAACACACACATACAGCAGACATCCTCAAATAGCGAGGCAGACAACGGTGGCGTCTCCAACACATCCCCTGTCGTTCCGCTAGCTGGGCAACTTTATGCTGTGCAGCGGTCCAAAAGTAAAATTTCCGTTCGAATTACTTTCTAATTCTGTAATGAATTGTTTTTGTGGGCTAACGAGAGAAAATTTACATTGTGGCAGCATCAAAAGTTGCGCATACGTCCCCCGCACCCGCACCCCGCCACTCCGCACTCCTGAGCAGGCGTGAGAATATATTGGAGGGTGTTTAGCTGTAAGAGATAAGGGCATGTAAGGTTTTTCCAAGCACTTTTTTGTTATTTAATTTTTGTTTTGTTTTTTTTTTTCTTGTTTCTGCTTTTAATTTTTTATTTCGCTATTTTTTTGTGTTTGCATAATTGGGCATCTTTCAACAGAGTGTTGTGCTATTTTCTGTGGCACAAGAGCCACTCAGGCACTTATTTATTGTAGTAGCCGCCTGTTTCCCATTGTATTTGTCGCATTTTGTGTTCTAGGTTGGGCGGGTTTGGGGATGATGGTGGTGGGGGTTGGTGGTGTTCCCGGCCAAGCCAAGCCATGAAGTTTGTTTAAGCAGCTGTGGTCCAGCTGTCGAAATCCCCTGCATAAATTGCCGGATTAGTATTGTTAACCGAAAGTTTTGTTTTGCATTTTAAAAAGGTGGCCATTCTAAAGCAGCAAAAACAAAAACAGCATATGGCAAACAGTTGGCAATTTGCATAGTTACAACAGGGGATGATGCCACACACACACACAAACACACACAAACACACACAACTATTTATACATTGCACAAATATTTGTGCATATATATTAATAATTTAAGCGTGTATTTTTGCAATGCACTCTTCAAATTTGACCCAGTTGTTTGTGGAGATTACGTGGCTGCCATGTAGTAGTTGCAAGCTGTGTTGCAGCAACGCTCACGAGCACGAATCACGCACGCACTCATCGCTAGTCAAAGCACACTGATTATGAATGCGGTAAGAGTCGCAATCTGTGGCATGGAGCTGCTGCAATTTGTTGACAGCGCCGTGAGCTTTACCTGCATTCGATATGGTAAATAAAATATCTAACGTTGTTTTTATAACTTTTTGATTGCCGATGTGCTGCGCTGACAGGTAGCAAAAGAACAAATTATACAAACAAAATACAAAAAAAATAAAGAAACAACAAAAAAACGCCTGCAGCAATTATAAGGATAATATGAGAGCTAGATATTTGTTGGCTATGGCTTCGATAGCTTTGGCAATGGAGCAAATGGCGTCGCCGAACAATGAGCACTGGAGCAGCAGGAAGTACTTAAGAGCAACGCAGAGCACTTCCTGTTTTTGTTTTGCCAATACAACAAAATAGCGTCAACTACGACGACGACGACGACGACGTTGTCGAGTTGAATTTTCAAAGCTTGAGCTTCTTTTTTATACCCTCAATGGGTTTAAAATGGCTTAAACAAAAAAAGGGCATAATCAACTTGCGCAAAAGTATGTCACAAGCAAAAGAAAGCCAACTGCAATATATGATAAATCAGCAACAGCAGCAGACATATCTTTTAGCCCGATTCCATCATCAACATTTCCTTTATTCCCAAAAAAATTAGCTTAGAGCATTTTAGTATTTTTTCCAGTTAACAATTATGTTTTAATAGTTGTAATTTATTTTTTATTTTGTTAAATTTAATTGCAAAAACAATATAAAAATAGAATCGTTTTTCCTTTTGAAGTTTTTGTCTGTTATTAATTGGATTGTTTGTGTTACACTTTAATTAATTGTTTTTATTATACAGTTAGCAAAATGATAAAACATATATTTGAATTCATAACAAGTTGGAATTTTGCCAATTGCCTTGAGGGTAACTGCTCGTCGAGCGCACTCGACCATTGCAGCATTGTTGCTTGTTTACCCTGGGGCTGTTTTTTAGTTTTGCTTTTTGCATTTTGCTTTTTTGCAGTTTGCAGTTTGCAGTTTAGCAGTGCAATGTAGTAGTTCTTTATGCAAGCGTATTATGTTACCTGTTTGTATTTTGTTATTGTATCTGCTCTAAACTTCCACTTTCGTGAAACTGCGTATTTCAGCAGCAGCAGCAACAGCAACAGCAACAGCAGCAGCAGCAGCAGCAGCAGCAACAGTAGCAACAGCAACTTGCTACTTGAGACTTTAATATGCATTACTTGCATTTTTGGTCCTTGGATGTTGTTTGGTTGGTTCGTTGGCTGGTTGGTTGGCTGCTCGGTTGTTGACGGTGGCAGATCATTCGGATTCAGAGATTTAGCTGGCTGTGACTCAGACAGCTCCTTGTTGCCGCTGCCAACACACAAAGTATTTTAATTTCTTTTATCCTTCATTACAGCTGCTTCCCTACGGCGATTTCGTTGTGTTTCGTCGCAGTTCGCGTTCTGCTTGTCGTCGTCGTCGTCGTCGTCGTCGTCGTCATCGTCGTCGTCCTCCTTCTCGTTGTCGTCATCATCGTCGCGGATTTTCTGCTGTGTCAGATTACATACACTC
Organism: Drosophila dives; assembly: GCA_035042365.1. Classification (NCBI taxonomy): domain Eukaryota; kingdom Metazoa; phylum Arthropoda; class Insecta; order Diptera; family Drosophilidae; genus Drosophila; species Drosophila dives. Next base: position 258,235 of record JAWNLJ010000036.1, on the reverse strand, counting down.
CATTAACATTTTATGCGCTTGTATTATCGCAATTAAATTTTTAATGTTTTCATTTCAAGCACATTGCATTTTCGTGTAGCCAACCCAGCCCAGCCCAGCCCCGCACAGCTCAGCTCAGCACAGAAGCAAGCAACGCCTTTGGCATTGCCAGCGAAGCAATCAGCACACGCGGCACCGCAGACAAACACCGGCAATGCCATCGTGCCACTGAAAACCAACCTACAGCGGAACCACGAGCATCAACAGCCTCAACCGGATTCATCTTGTTGCCTTGGCTAGTGCAAAATAGCAGCAGCAACAGCAGCAGCAGCAACAACAACAACATCGTGTTGCATGCATGTAAATGCAATGGGATCTGCATGTATGCATTCATGTGCGTAAGTGTGTGTGTGTGTGTGTGTGTGTGTGCAGTTGCAGCTTTCGGTGCGACGAGTGGAAACAATTGCAACAGCAAAAAGCATTTTTTGCAATAATAATTTTAATGAAAGTGTTTGCTGTAATCATACAGAGCTTTGCAGCCAGCTTCTTCACACATTACACACCGAGAAAATACGAATTTTTTATATAAAAAGGTACACTTTTTTGTATAATATAAATACGTTAGTTTTATGCGCGATATCAGCTATATATTGCAGTACTTAAATTTTTATCAGGGCAGGCATAGTTAATATTTCGCTTACATTTTTATTATTTTTTTATTATTTATATATTGGTAAATATTTTGAAATCAGGTTTGTCACGTTAGCAAAAGAATTCTTTATATACATATATATGTATTTAGCGGATTCTGTAGCTTTAGCCCGAAGAAACTGTGGTATTCTACGGAAAAGAGTCTGAGAAAATATAAATTTAAAAAAAAAGGAGACACAATAGATCAATTTATTAATCCTTTTTTTAAATGACAACAATATAATGTTTAATTAAAATACAACAAAAGTCAAGCTTAAATTATATATATTTTTTCTCAAAGTGCACTTTCTCACTGACTTCTTACTCCACTCACGCTTTTGGCCTCAAAGTTATGCGCGAATATTGTTTTCAGTTTGCTATTTGAACTGCTGTGCTGCTAATGCCCCATGTGCCTGCCACACACACACGCACACACACACGCGCGAGTCGTGTGTGTAGGTGACGAGTCTTTTAATTAATTTAAATTGCATAATTTATGCACTTTAAGCGACGTCCAAAGAGTCAACGCAGCAACAGCAAAACCAAGACAATGGATGCTCATCAGCCATGTTCCGGGTTTTGACCAGCTAACTGATTGAATGTCGTCTAGCCAGCAATTCGCGCCAAAATGCCTGACTGCACCGGAAGTGAGGCTTTAACGACTTTGACCAGCAAGTCGGAAGCGGAGAGAATTCGCCCAAAAAAAAGAAAAATATCTACATACATAATAGAATTCAATGCAACTGTTTGACACCAGAATCTAGTAATATATATATATATATAAAGATAAATTGACACCAGAATCTACTAATGTATATATATATAGATATATATGTGTAAAGTTGGGCAATTTCAATTCATAATATTGAATGGGTTTGTAAGTTTTTGCTACTTTCTCTCACAATCAATTCCAATGATAATAAATTTAATTTTTACTAAATTGAAACGTTCCACACGTACGCCCAAAACTATCACTAGTCGGGTGTGACTATGACTATGGATTAGCAGTCAGCAGGAAGTGCTTGCAACAGTCCCCCCCCATCCCACTCTTCCCCTTACTTCTGCTGCTGCTTAACACAATTCTCGTTGCGGTGTCGAAGGCAAAAACTTTTGCTTTTTCCGTTACAAAGTTTTTCTTTAGAAAATTGTGCGCTTTTGTATTGGGTAAAACTGGCAACATCAGCATCAGCACGTGTGGTTCGTCTATGGAATCCCAGTCGCCCACAATTCGACTACCATTTCGAGGTGGCATCAACACTTGCTCATGAGCCCTGAAACGTGTTTGCCATTTACGAACAGTTTTGCTACTATTTTTTTATTTTATTTTTTTTGCTGGTCTCCTCACACGGATCAATGGCTAAACTAACCTCAATTATTTGTCATTCAATACGATTATGGCCAGGCTGCTTGCCTAGTTACCGGCATTCGACAATTGCGTTTGGCCATTATGCGCGTTGCATACAGAACGCGTTTTGTGGCGCGGAGGCCAAAGGCTTTCCCTTTACAACGTGTCGCACAATGCCATTGACTGCCAAGACTATGAAATCAAACTTGAGGCGCTGCGCTTTATGTGCCCAATCCCAATCCCAAATCCCAAGCCCAGCCAACACTGCAAACATACTCAATTATTCCATTAAAGTAATATATACACAGCAGTTAGCTGCGCTACCTGCGCAATTTATTTAATTTTATTCTATCTCTCTCACACACAATCTCTCTCTCTCTCTCTCTCTATCTGTATCTGCTTTGTTGGCATCTTGGCTTTGGGTTCTATTGCGTTTGCATTTGAAGTTGGCAGCAGGCAACTTACTAAAGTTCAATTAAAAGTTAGTCGGCGCAGTTGTCGTCACCATTTGGAAGCGTTTCAGACTTTTGCTTTAATACTCGCAAATTTCGTGATTAAAAAATGAATTTTAATATGTCTGCAACACAATAAATTCGTATTTACCTACACTGTGCGTTCGGCAATTAGAGGAGACATTCGACTAACAAATGTTTTAATATAAAAATTAATGTTATTATTTCGATTTTGAAAACAGACAAATTTTGAACGGTTTAGTTTCTTTCAGAAATGCACATATATTTTAATCTAAAATTAATGTTATTATTTTTAAAATGCTTTAAATTCTTAGTTCCATTTTGACAATAGACCAAACTTGACCTGTTTAGTATCTGTCACAAATGGGTAAATGTTTTAATCTAAAATTCAAATTAGCATTTTTAAAATGTTTCAATTTCTTATTTCGATTTTGAAAAAGAACCCATCTTGACCTGATTAGTTTTGCTCACAAATGACCAACAATTTTAATATAAAATTAAAGTTAGTATTTTTAAACTTGACCTGATTAGTTCCTGTCTCTAATGATCAAATGCTTTAATCTAAAATTAATGTTATTATTTTTTAAATGCTTCAAATTCTTATTTCAATCTTGACAACAGATCAATTTTGACCTGATTAGTTTCTCTCACAAATGGACAAATGTTTTAATCAAAAATTCAAATTAGTATTTTTAAAATGCTTTAAGAGTTAATTTCGATTTTGACAACAGCATCATTTTGATGTGATATGGCATTTAAATTCGTTAACTCCCCCAAGCAAACCCGGAGAAATTAATGTTTTAATTTGAACTCTTGCTGACCAACTACTTGGACATGTTTCTTGTGTTGCCAAAACATGCTAAACACTTGCTAATAGCATTTTCCAAACTGCAACTAATTGCAAAACAAATTGCTTAAAAATATGCAGCAATAAACAAGCTGAGACAAGCTCAACTACAGCGAAATGATTTCAAAATCAATGTTTTGCTCAATATGATAATTTCAAAAACTATAGCATACTTATCGGGGCTACACACTTGAAGCGTATTAATTACTCAACGGCGATTATAATTGGCTAACCTAATGCGTAAGTCGGCTTACAACAACAACTAGTTGGCTTACAACATCAACTAGTTGGCTTACATAATAACATTTGACATTTGTAGGGCATCTTAAACAACATTTGTGCAGTTAACAACTGACTTGGCTTGAACTCAGTTTAGACAACTTATTTGTTGTGTGTGTTTTATTGTTGTTGTTTGTTGTTGTCTGTGTGTGTGTGTGTCTGCAGAGTGCATTGACCATTAAATGAATTTTAATGCATGCTTTATTTTGGCTTCGCATGCACCCAACTCCATCCACATCCCCGTCTCCATCTCCAACTCCATCTCCATTAAACTTTTGACTTTGATTTCAGTATCGCCGCCACTTTCACAGCATTTCTGCCATAGTCAACTTTACAGTTTTTCCCCCTGCATGTGAATCGTAGTTTGTCCTCAAAGTTTTTGCCACAACTACGCGCAAATGTCTTCATTATGCGTTGGCTTCCTGCTTTCCGCTCTTACCTCTCTCCGCTCGACTGGTTGCCTCTGCCCCGTCTGCCCCATCTGTCCCGTATCTATGTGCAAACTTTAAGCACAACTTAATCAAAGTCAAGGGGCGCAAACGCGCGTGATAAAATTATGATTACTATGCGAACATTTGGCAAATATGTATGAAATTATCGTTTCCATGTACTGATGCCAAAAGTTTACCTACAAATCAACATTAAGGGGAACGCGGCTCGCTATTTAACTGCATTCGTTGTCGCTACTTATGGCAAAGTTGTGCTTTGATGAAGCGGCTTATGGCCAGCAACGACAACGCCAAACACAACTTGAAACACACACATATATATAATTCATATATATATATATATATATATTATACATGCTTGGCAAGCAGCGACATGTCGAGCACGTGATGTTGTCCTCGCCATGTATCTGAAAATGAATGTCATCAAAAATGCAGCTTTCAAGGAAAAAAAGACTTCGGCATGAAAATTGCATCTTGTGTTGCAAGTCGCTGCATATTTAGATAGGTGCTCGGTGTGTGCGTCAAGTTTGGGGCAACAGATTTGACAGCCATTAATATGAAGCCATCATTAAAACTGCACGAGAGTTGCTCGAGATTTTTGACTTGACTTGAAGTTGGAGTTGAAGTTGAAGTCGTTGCCAAATATGATGGCTTTTGATTCATTAGAAAATCACTTCATGGCATTTAAAATGCAAATTATAAGCACTAAAGTCTACAGACACACACAGACACATACAAGCAGAGGCAGAGGCAGGGGCAGTGGCAGAGGCAGTGGCAGTGGCAGAGGCATCTCTAATGCAGAAGTGGTTGCAGCTTTTTGAAGTTGCGCGCATAATTTTCTAATTAAGTTTTGTTCGCTCTTCTTCTGCTTCTTCTTGCTGCACTTTGTGCGATTTTTTCCTCAATGTTGTTGTTGTTGTTGCATTGACTTTTAAGTAGCTTGCCAAGATTAACTGTCTTGGCTGTCAAAGTCATGAGCAAAGTCTACTCGCAAATGTCGTGCGTACCATTTCCGACTTTCATTGTTAATTTCTCCTGTTTTCTCCTTCTTTTTTTTTTTGTTGCCTGCACTTTTAACAAGATTTTAATTTGAGCTCATTATTTTAAGCTGCTCAAAGGCGCATACCTAAAAAGGGAAAGATAATTGCCAATGCAACCGTGTTGGCCCCAAAGAATGTATAGTTTAGTTTTAGCCAGCAAGTTTAATCGAATTTAATGGGCTGCGAATTTTGATAAGTGTTGCCTGAATGGGCAAGTTTTCGTTTAACTAGAATCTAGTTGAATAAAAATTTAAATTAAAATTTGACAAATGTTTTGGCATAACAAAAGCTTGATTTTAATGCAACAAAAAAGACAGAAAAAAATTATTTTTTTGTGGATCAAATGTGTTGCTAGGAACAGTGTCATATTTCTACGGATATGTCAGAATTTTTGTTTAAAATTGTGCTTAGTAATGAACCACGCCCCTTGATACTTAATGTTTAAGTATGGGTTTTTTTTTTTGTTTGTTTGGATTCACCCACAGTTTTCTCAGTTTTCACAGTTTTCGCAGTTATATGCAAGTTTTTTATTGCATAGCAGGAGGCACTCATTAATTGCAACCCGTTTGCAATGTTCGCAGCTCGTTGAACGCTGCGTTTTTTTGCGGCCTCTAACGAATTCATTTCATTTCCGCTGCATTCATTTGCACGTCACCGACACACACACACACCGCACACACGCACACACCATACGCACACACACATAAAGAGAAAGACAGATATAGAGAGACATTGTGGTCACAATTTCATTGGACTGTGGCCACAAGCCCTTTCCAGGCCCAGCATTTCAGTTACATCCTACAAACTCGAACTTCAACGCGTTGATGATGACATTCCCAAAACGCAAAGTCCACATAACACACACAGAGAGAGGGAGATAGAGAGAGTGAGAGTGAGAAAGGACGATCGGACAGGAATCTGAATCTGTAACGCAACCCACAGACCAGAGTCCGGTCCAGTCCGAATCGGTCCAGTCCCGGTCCAGTCCAGAGTGCAGTCCACTGTGTGGTCCACTCCGGTCCGGTTCGTACTGGCATTTCCGTGTGCCATTCCGTTTCGCTCTGCGCTGTTAGCAAGCAACTTCCGAGGGTAATTAATTCGAGTAGTGCTCGTCGTGGTCGTTGTCTGTTTTAAACGACTTACAACTCGGATTACAATTAGACAAGCTGTTCGCTTTGCACTACTGTTTTGCGCAAATAGTTGTCGCTGCTTTTTATACAATTTTTTTCGTTTTTCTTATTTTATTTCTCACACAAAATTTGCATGTTGCCAGCAAACCGAACCAGAATTCCACATTTATTTACACTGCGGCAACGGCAACATCCCGTTGACACTGCTACCAAATAGTATTAAAATATTTCAATTGTCTTGAGAAGAACAGCATAGCCAGCAAATATAGTTATAAAATGGATTTAGTGAACTCATTTAACACACAATTCCCAAAAAAAAACCTAACTATATAATTATATTTAATTGTTTGCGACACAAGAACAAACTAACATTTCGAAGGCATCGCTCAAAGTTTCTTTGTTAATTTTGTGTGCTTGCCACAAGAGAAATAAATACAATAAAAATAATGGGGCAGAAGACACATTCATCAAAAGCAAATCAGAGCACGTAAAACTTCTCGCATTACCTCAAGATGAGCGCAAATAAAAAGCAAACAGCAAAAGTTACGACCAAAAATTGCGTAGCCAAATCTCATTAAGAGAGGCAGGAAATCACAAAAAAAAATATATATTACCCACTTTAAAGCAATGCCCGCACTTCATCAGACTCTCCTGGCTTTCTGCTCAATCCAAAAAAATAAAGACAAAAAACCCAAAATGTAACTAAACACCAAAAAAACAAAACAGAAAAAATTATATGCCCAACTTTGGCACGTCGCAGATTGGATACCCTTTGTGGACCGGAGTCAAATAACCGTCAACTGAAAAAGGGCTATAAATTTAAAAAGCCACCTTTGTTTTAGATGACAGCTATGTGATATTCTGTTCTGATTATTATAATATATTTTTAGCTAAATGTTAAAAGTTTGTTTAAAATAAATTAGAAAAGAAAAAGATTTTCCTACAAGTAATTATTTTTGCGCTGATTGTTCCTATGAGAGCTTGAGTATACAAAGATGTGCATAAATATTTAAGTGCGTTACAAGCTCTACAACATAATTAAAAAACTCTCAACGAAAGTGCACAAAAATAACAACATAAAAAATGTCCAAGCAAACTGCAAAAAAAAAGAAAGAAATAAAATACAAGAAAAAGAAATGGGCAAAACTTTAAATCATTCGTCACCAGAGAAGCCAGACTCAAAGTGGACCCATTTGATGGGGGGGGGGGGGGAGGGATTCAGAGGGTGTTATGCTGTCATAAAAAATTGTCTTGAGTATTAGTTTTGCTCTGTGACAAGGTGGCAGCCGGTGTTGGCATTTATTCAGAGTCCACTCTCAGCTGCAGCACTTATGGCGAGGCAAGTCGAGGGCTCCTTATCAGTGCGTCCAGGTTGGGCTACCGAGTTCCGAGGTTACTTTGTAGTCCCCCGACTCGTCTGTCTGCTCCTCCTGTTGTTTCCCCTTAACGACAAACAAAAACAACAAAAATCAACAGCAAACAGAAAGGTTGGCGCTGGGAATCTAATATGCAAATCCGTTTTTTATTTCATACAATTATTCTTGGCCATTGTTTTAGTTTTTTTTTGCTAAAGAAAGAAAAACAAAATGTTTACATGAAATATGGCAACAGATGAAGGACAACCATTCCTGATGAAATAGCTAATCAACGGAAAGCTATATTTGTTGTAGCTAAACCTTTATTTTTTTTTGGCTTTTCTGTATGTAAGCCAAAAAATGAGAGTGTTTTATTAAACGATTACAAATTGCTGTAATATTTTGTGTGTGTTTTTTAAGGCCCAAAAAGGTGAATTTTATAGTCACTTTACTACAGTTTGAGTTGGGGGAGAGGAGAGAGGTTGCAAGTTTACAATCTCTGCGCATCCATCATGCAACGTTGACATTTGCAACTGTCAAATGTCGCTGAATTTGCACTGATTGACAGAGTGAAATGTTGCCGCATATGTTGCACGACAAGGAGTCGTCACTTGGAGTTTTGGGGCAAAGGAAATGTTATGCTAATGAGTTATTGTTGAGTTGTGCAACTAAATAATGCCTAAACTGCATTTTGTCAGCTCGAACTTTAGCCAAGTGTGTGTGCACAACTAATGGCAAATTAAGGAATTCCAAAGAAGGGCAAACAATAACAATAACAAAAATAACAATAAAAAAATATATATTTCGTTGACATTAGTTGTCATAACAAATGCCACATGGACACCAAAAACCGACACCGAAACCCAAAATGACACTTTGCATTTGATGTTGCAAGTATTTTGTACAAATTTGTGTAGAATTTTGTCAAAACGTCTATGCTGTGGCCACATCATGTCCTTTTCAATTAGGCACCTTGCATATTTATGTTCATATCCAAATATATGAATTAATTGGTTTTGAGAGAGCACACACACACAACACACACACACGCACACACACAACACACACACGACACACGCAGACTGCCTGAAATGAAAGCAATTTGAAATTGTTGCCATTGCAAATGTTTTTGTTCGATATGGCTTTAAGGCTTCGAATAATATCTGCGCATAGAAGTTTTTTTTCACTCTCTCTCCAAACCCACTCCCCTCTCCAACCTTCCCCAAGAAACCTGCATAGATAGCAATATCCATGGGCTTAGTTGGCAAACTTTCTAAAGGGGTTCACGCAATTTTGCAAGCGTGCAGCGAATTTGGAATACTTGGATACATTTCATATCCAAAACATTTTGATGCTACTTTGGGTAAACTGCTGCCCCCAGCTGCCTGCCACTGTGTGGCGCCCCTTCACTGTGCGAAATAAGTAAGCATTCCACATCGCATGCTGTGAGCGTCATTATTAATCAATTGCCGTTGGGGTGCCTTGGGTTTTGGTTGATTAAATAGGTGCGTTAAGGCAACTGCCACACACACGCAGACACGCACACACACACATACACACCATACACCTAGACATAGGTGTGTGTGTGTTGGTAGTTTCGCAGCTGTCTTTCTAATCAGTTGTATTTGATTTATGTTTTGCCTATGATTTCTGCTGTTTAATAAATTACGCACAAAGCCTTAAAAAAATGTGTATTTCCAGCGACTATTTTATGCGAAATAAACTTCGCATTTTTTTTGATATTTATTATGGCTAAATGCTACAATGTTTAGTCGTATATTAAAGTGGAGGAAATGTTCTGTTCTGTTCTGTTTCAGTGTCTGTGTCAGTGTTTTGGGCATGTCTTGGGCTGCTGTCAACGCAGCTGCTTGTTTGTCTGCATTTCGGTGACATTTTTGCCATTAACCAAATGTCAATGCTCAGCTCCAAGTGGTAAGAAGCACTTATAATAGATGGGATTTACAATTGTTGACAACAACAGCAGCAGACAGAGGCGCAGCCTGGACGAGGAGCTGGTTGGAGCAGCCTGTCGCCTGTCGTCTGTCAGCTACCGGTTGCTGTTTCTAGGGGTGCGTTTGGCAACATCAACTTTGGACTCTGCAGATGGGGAATCAAGGGGGGTTGGGGTATACACGCGATAAAAGAGTGGCACTAAAGCCGTTTGATTGCTGCCTTGGGGTAACGGCTGCTTTTGCTGCATTTTGTCTGGTCTTGGCCCATTTCATATTATTGTTGCTGCTGTGATTTCCTCAAGGCATTTGATAGTAAAATCTTGCTCAACATAATTTGAATAATTTCAGTGACCCCAGCCAATCCACCCAAAACACTGCCTTCGACTGACAAATGGTTTTTAAATCACCTGCAAATTTCGTTGGCTTTTTTTTTCTTTCTTTTGAAGTTGGAGCAAAAATTTGCTGCCTCGCATATGAAATTAACGCATATCTTGCAGTGTCCGTGGCCACAATGGAAACCTGTCCTGTTGCCGTTGCAGTGGCATGACGGCTTATTATCAAGCAACGGCAGCACTTTGCACGGTCTGCAACACACGCGTGTTGCCACAAACTATGGGGCATGGCGTTGGCATGGCGTCTGTCTGTCTGTCAGTCTATGGCTGCTGCACTCGTCGTCGTCGTCGTCGTCGTCGTCGTCGTCGTCGTCCTGTGATGTATTAAACGGCTCTTAAGCTGCAGCTGAGCGATAAGCGACGCTTGTGGCACGCCATTTTTGTGTTGCCACTGCCAACTCACTCACACTGCCTTTCCACACCTCACATTTTGACTGGCCATTAAAGTCGTTTTAAAAGTGTAATGCAATTTCAATTTGAATTTCAGCTGTTTTCTTGCCTCTTTGTTGCCTCAATTTGATCAGACAAAAGCGGTTATGAATAATTTCCAACTACCAAGTCAAGTGGGATCGATATGGATACGTATTATCGACTGCATAATACTCTGTTATTAGCTTGGGATTAAACCGAAGAGTTTACCCGTTAATAGCCTCTTAAATGTGGTATGATATATAGGACATATATCTCGTATAAATGATATATATAGACTTGGCCAGATGGACAAACATTTCGTTTGAATTTAAGAATATGGCCTCACTTTTATTATCAACTGTAAATCACTTGGTTATTCAGAAATTTTTTATTTATTTTTTCCATATCAATAGATAAATTCTTAAAATAAAACTAGCAATTTTAATATTATTTTCCAAGTTTTTAAAGGGGGTTTTCTATAAATAACTACTTAAATTGCAGCATAGAAATATTTTCTAGAATTGGCAAATAAATTTCGGCAAAAATAGAAAAAAAACTTTCCAAAATTTAAAATATTTATTTTTTCCATATCAATAGATAAATTCTAAAAATAAAACTAGCAATTTTAATATTACTTTTCAAGTTTTTAAAGGGGGTTTTTCTATAAATAACTGCTTAAATTGCAGCATAGAAATATTTTCTATAATTGGCACATAAATTTCGGCAAAACCAGAAAAAAAAAACCTTTCCAAATTTAAAATTATTTTTTTAGTAAATTTAATTATATTTTATAAATATATTTGTTAAAAAATTTCTATAAAAAAAAGGGGAGATTTTATTTTGAGGCACTTACTTAATATACTCTTCTATCATTAATATTACAGTCCAAAAGCCGCAAACATTTAAGTCATAATTTACCAGCAAGACAAACCTATTTCGAATTAATAAGATTTGACAGCTTTTAGCATTTGGAATACCAAAATAGAATACAATAGCACTCCAAAATGTTGGCTTATACAAACTGTATTACGAGAAGAGAGAGAGAGAGAGAGAGAGACACACAAATTAGCCAACAAATAACAATGAAACCACTTATGAAATGAAGTTTGCAAGCAAATTTCTAATAGGTTCTATGCCACATTTGTTATGATGCATCGTTTACAGATATTACTTTGAATGCAAATACAAAACAATATATATGTGTGTATGTATATTAAATTTACATATAGACATAAATATATAGATAGATAGTAACATATATACATATTCGATTTGATTACGCAATGTGCATTGGCTGCCCTTTTATTGCTGGGTTTTGGCTTATGCAATTTTGTGAAACGATTGTTTGTATGCATATGAATATGCATATATGTGTATATATATATATATACTATTGTACATATATATATGTGTGGTATTCATATGTGGAAAATAGCCCCTCCGTCTAAAAACAGCAGCAGCACATTTTGTTGTTTGCATTGCGATCAAAAGAAGATGCTTAATACATTTTGTGACCGGCGGCTATTGAGATTCGCTGTTGCATGAGGATGCGTTTGATTGGTTATAAATTACTTTTTCAGGCTATTGATTTATTGAGCTGCCATCGCATATATATATATATATCTATATAACTTGATGTGAACCGGCAAATATTCATATGCAACCATTTTAGCATCCCATTTGGGAAATTTCTATTTCTGCAACAAATAACTGCACTGAAAACACACATACAAATTGTTTATTCAACTGACTAATTTGCGTTGACAAATAAATTAAATACACTTTTATATATAATACACATATATATAATAACACAAATATTGAAAATACATTTAAGTAACATAATAAAATAAGTGCTTCCATATTAGCGGCACTTCAGCGATTTAACTGAATTGCTGGTTTCGATTAATTTAATTTATTAAGCTTTTTACTACTTTATGGCAGCAATTTCAGTAATTTCATTACGCTGACATTACATTAGCATTTCGCAAATTACACCAAAAAAAAACTGTCCGGAGACGGAGACTGGAGAGAACAATTTTGCCAATTTTCCCTTACAAAGTTTGTGCAGCTGCACATCCGCTCGGATGGGGCAGCCATCGGCCTAGGGGGCTCTGGCCATAAGTAAAATCAAGAAAGATGCGCAGCGAGCAGCCAAAAACTGAAACCGAAAGATAAACATTTGCACAATACCTGGCAGTGGCCATCAATGGCAGACGCTACAGAATGGCAATGTGGCAGTGGCAGTGGCAGTGGCAATGGCAATGGCAAACGGCATACGGAATACGGCCATTCCATGGCACAATCATCGATGAATTGGACGGCAAAGTTTGCAACCGGACGCGAACTTGAGCGCCAACTTCGACTCCAATTTTAGCTGGGAGTCCAGTTACAGTTCCCCTTCCCATTCCCGTTGCCATGCCCCTTCACCTTGCTTGTCTCAACTGCTGCTGCTGCTGCTGCGTACATAGTTCAGCACAGTTGGGGAAATTACTTATTTTTCATTTGTTAGCCCCGCACCCCGCACTCGCCCCCTCGAATGGCATTTTGGCATTGTTGTTGCCACCGCCGCCATGCAATCTTGATTACTGTCAGTGGCAGTAGTTGTATTTAAAATTGGCTAACAAGCTGTACAACATTTTGCCAAAAGAAATGGGTGCCACGGGCCATGGGGCACGGGGCATGGGGGCAATGCCAACGTCTCGCGACGTTCTTTTTTACTGCTTTTCAGCTTTTTTCATTGAGTTTCGCCCGGCTCGTCTGCTTGTTGCAAGTTGGCTTCTTTCATATCAGCGAATTTCTCAATGATCTGTTGGGGCAGCAACTCCTGCCATAATTTCTATTTGCCACCCACGGACTCTACTCATTGCAACAAATTATTATTTTTTTTATTTGTTTGGTTCACTTTTTGGTTTTTATATGTCTTTGGCTAATACACTTTTCGCAGCTTGCAATTGCTACTTGCAGCAAAAGGAGTCACATAGTGAATCAACTCTTTCTATACCCTTTCTTTTATTTGTTTGCATAATTTTGTATGTTTGACTCCGCCGCCTGTCTGTGTGCACTTGTCCATTGTATACATTTGTGCGGTAATCATTTGATGCTCCTGGCATATTGTCATTTGTAACAATTTCCCAGAATGGCACTGGCCAAACGATGCTCTCCCACTGGGCAAAGGGGGTACGTAATAAAAATGTCAAAAAATGCTTAAATGTTATTCTCATTGATTTATTAGTGATTTACAATGCCAGGACAGTGTTGGGCTAATCAGGGCTGCAGAAAATGACCCACAAAATAGACGGTTTTATTGCTTCGTATGGCAAATACAAATGGCTGATTTGCCTTAAAGACTTTCCGCTCGGGATTGACCTCAGCGGCAACTACTGGATCTTCTAAAGGGATAATAACTTAAAGTCTTTATTTTATCATATTAAATGTGTGTGTGTTTGGCTTACTTTCATGATCCGCTGTGCCACAACCGGCTTCGTTTACATTTAAAGCGATTTTTTGTCTTGCCTCGCTGATGAGATGTGGCGACTTTTTGGCAAACAGTTTACTCAGATCAGCGGCGCCCGGCTCAAAGATGCACCTGACTCCCAACTGACATACATATATAAATATATATAATATATAATTTTATTTTTAATTTATTTACTCACTTTTTGCAGCGGCCATTTTAAATCCACATCACATTCGATTTTGAACCTGGGCAACATTACATCCACATCCTGCCACAATGTCCTGCGTGCCACTTCGTTCAAATCTAGCTGGCTTAGCTTCGCTTCCAACTCGGCAAGTCCATCGACGGCATGTGGCACTATGATGAGCATGTAAGTGTCCGATTCCTCAAAGGGCAACTGCAGCAAACGCGATTTCAACTTTCGCGACTCGCCAAAGCGAAATTGTCCTTCCTGCAAAAAATAAAGAAAATTAAATTCAAAGAACATATATAAATATTGATATGTTAGTGGCTTACTAAAATAATAATAAATAAATAATAAATAAATAATAAATAAATAATAAATAAAAAATAAATAAATAATAAATAAATAAATAATAAATAAATAATAAATAAATAATAAATAAATAATAAATAAATAATAAATAAATAATAAATAAATAATAAATAAATAATAAATAAATAATAAATAAATAATAAATAAATAATAAATAAATAATAAATAAATAATAAATAAATAATAAATAAATAATAAATAAATAATAAATAAATAATAAATAAATAATAAATAAATAATAAATAAATAAATAATAAATAAATAATAAATAAATAATAAATAAATAATAAATAAATAATAAATAAATAATAAATAACTATAATCGAAATAAATACAGATGATCATATAGACGGATATGGCTGTATCAACTCGGATTTTGAAGCTGATGATTAAAGTATATAAATAAATAAAAATATAATTTATAATTTATATTTATAATTTATGAAGATGCTGTCTTGATGAGGAAAATGCAGATTTGATCTAGCACTGTTTGAAAGAAGAAGAAAACAATACACTTTTAATCCCTTCCTTGTAGACCTATCGGAATACTCCGCCAATCAATCAAGGCAACTAGCTGTGATCATCCAATCTTTGGAATGGATGAGCTCTCAAATCTGAAGTATATCGAAGTATATTGTAGAATAGCTGAAGAAGTCAAATTCCATTTATAATCTAGACACATAATCATAAACGATTTAAGCAAGTAATATCCATGGGCAGGAATAGGCTAAGGATACTTGTCTGTCTACTGACAGGACATTGTAGATTAAAAAGCCACCTGTCCAAAATGGGTAGCAGCAGTAAATGAAGGTTTTGTGAGGTCGAGGAGGAGTCTTCAACTCACATCCTAACGAAATGCATCGCCCTTGCCAGGAGAAGATGCAGCATCCTAGGGATGCATGTTATGAATGTCAAAGACATAGTAGCCCTCAACCCATCAAAGATCCTGACATTCGTTCAGGAACTGGAATTGATGGAGGAGCTGTAAGCTCAGAAGGGGCACAATAGATCTTATAGGTCGCAGTGCACAAAACCCCCAATTAAAAATAATAATAATAATAATAATAATAATAATAATAATAATAATAATAATAATAATAATAATCTAGACACACACCTGTCGCATCATGGGCACCATCATTCTCTGATTTAGGTTAATCCTGAAATCATCGATCTCTGTGCGCTCCACGGAGAAGCGTGTTGCCCACTTGGCTCGAAAGTACAGCGAGTTAACCAAAATTACGCTGGATTTGGGATTGAAAGTTGCCGGACTTAGTAAATTGCGTACAGTGGAAAATGTTTGCCCCTCGAACCACTTATTGACATGTTGCACTGAAGCTGCCACATCGCTGAAATTCAGTCCATCTGCCTGAGCATTGAAGAACTCCTCAGCTTGCAAATTGAAGTCAGGATGCAGCTGCTGATCGTGTTTGACATAGAGTCCAGTGGCGAAACGCATGGAGACTCCTTTTGGATTGCAAACGCAATCGTTGCTCAAAGATTCAGCATGTTGCTTGGCGATCTCCAATTTACTCCCAGTGCCCAGCAGCAGACTGGAGCGCAGCTCATCGGCGCTCTTTCCAACGGAACCCATCAGCACCAGAGTCATCGCGCTGCGTGCCGCTGCTGGCGAGACGATGCAGTTGCTCATTTGGACTGGTCCTGAATCGTTGAGGGCACGAAAGAAATTCCGTGCAAATATTACCGGACTAGGAGAGTCTGGTTGTGTTTTGATGCCTCCAGCTGCCATGTTGATGAGAATTAACTTGCCACAGATGTGATTTATAGCATCAAAAAATTATTTATAATATTTTGGTTGACATTGGGAATTTAATTAGATTTATCATGATTTATTTTCTCAATGAGTAACATCGATCGGTTTACTGAGTTTACAATCAAACAACTAAATTGATTTTTTAAATATAAAAATTGAAAATTAAGAAATTGATAGTTGAAGAAATTTAACATAAAAAAATGATGAATTAAATAAGAAATTTTCTGGCTTATAGAAATTATTTCTAATTACAATAAAAAAAAATAATTCCTCACATTTGCGCAGACTTTTGAATTTAAATTTCTTACAAAAATATTTGTAAATAATAGAAAGTGTTTTTAAAAAGTTAAATATATTTGCATATTAAGTTAGTTGGTCTGTAAACTAACAAAAATATTTGTGTGTTTTTAAATTTAGAAACAACAAAACAAAACAAATTCTAGAAACCATTGCAAGCATTTAGGTAAATATTTGCTTATCGCTTCGGTTCTTGGTTCGTTTGTTGTGTACAAAACAGTTAATGTGTGCAGCTGAGTGTGCGAGTGTTGACTGTTTGTTGTAATGGCCATTATTGGTACACACACAGAGCAAACTCTGGCAACCATTTCTGTATTTCTGTCGGCATTGCATTGCTGCCAATTTCTGTCGCGACAAGCAAATGTTTTTTTTTTTTTTTTTTGATTGCTGCCGTTGCAGCTGCTTTGTTATTTGCATGCCACGACAATAAGTCAATCCCGTTGCCCCAATAGGTCCACAGTTAACGGATCTGTGCCGTGTGAATTGTGGCTGCCAATAGCCGATTTTGTTTTTCTCGCGAAATCTGAGACCGTTCTTTGGCTCAAGTGTCACACGCATACAGCCAAATGCCAAAACAAACACAGACAAATACCCATTCAAAAATGTTCGAGTTGGGTATAAATGTTTTTTTGAAAATGCATTTTCGAGTTGGGTATAAATGTTTTTTTTGAAAATGTATAAAAGGTGCATATGCATAATACGCAAAGAAATTTGAAACATTTTGAATGCATTTTACGCTTTTTATTTCATTTTATGAATATATATATATAGATATATATATATATATATATATATATAAGTCCATTTCCATTAGAAATAAAAGCCACAAATTTAAACATTTTTAAACTGCATCAAAATTTAAAAAGGAACCCAAAATATATTCTCATTTTCAGACTATCAGCAGGCGGCAGAATTTGCTGTATTCATAAATATGCAAGTGCATGTATGAGAATATAAATAGCTGTGTGTGTGAATAATGTATGTGATATACATATATATATATATACATGTATGTAGTTGCACGCATCGGCGATTTCAGTTGGATATTGCGAATAAAAACATGTGCTGCCTTAATTTATCCTTCAGTGCTTGTGCCAGTGCTCTGAGCACTTCCACACCTTACTTTGATAAAATATTTAATATCTGTGTTGAGGATATCTCGTAGTTGAGCTCACTCGACTATAGCACTCCAACTTGGTGCAGCCATGCATTTGGCTGGAACATTTCAAAATATTTCACGTATGATTGGCTCTTTTTTAGGATTTGATTCGTTTACGGTTGAATTTTATTGATTATTTCAAAAAGGGGACTTTTAAATAATAAGCATTTCTCTAATTCGATTGTCTCTGCTCTTTTTGCAAATTTTCATTTCATCTCATTTCGTTTTGTATTGCCAGAAACGTGCCAGAGCCAATGCAAAACTTTGGAGTCCTAAGTAGCAGTATCTCTTGACTTCAATCGGACTATTCCGAATTCGCCATCCATATTCCAATCGGTACTAATTGCGTTTTAATGGAGTGTCTTGCCTGCCTCTAGGTATGATTGACGACTGGGCGCGCCAACACAGAGGGCGACCGGATATCCGTACAATTTTTGGCGTATATTGGGCTTATGCAGCTTAGATCCACACAAAACGAAATTATTTCAATTTGACAGTGGAAGTGACTGCTGCTCCGGAGCAGCTGCAGCAGCTCGCTCACTCGCAGTGTTCTTGGCTACCCCAAGGCTATCATTTTCGATTGTGAAAGTTTCTGTGGGCTGCGGTTGTCATGCATACCCCAGATCCAGACCCAGACCCAGACCACACATCGAACCCTTCAGCCGTCGGTTCCGTTGCCACTGCCACTGCTACTGCTCCAATTCCACTTCCACTTCCACCTTCTATTGAGCTGATTCGTAGGAAACTAGTTTGCGGTTGTCCTCACTTTAAAATCTTAAATGGCCCACAAGGCATCGAATTTGAGTTTAAGTTGAGGCTGACGCTAAAACCGCAATAAATATGAAATTTTGTTGAAATTTTGGAGCGTGCAATACAATAGCTGGCAAATTGCATAGAATTTTGGTTTGGCCTTTCAAATTGGCCCCACCCAAACATGTCTGCGATGCCAAGTTATATGATAATTTAATATTCTCGATTTCAAGCTTGGAAACTTTTGACAGACAAAGTGCTTGGATTGTGTTGCCAGGTGCCACGCCCACCCTGGGGCATCATCAATATAAACATGATTTTCAACACAAATTTGTCTAAATTCAATATGTATCTGAATTGTTTGATTTCTAATTGCTTCTTGATTTTGTAGCCATCGAATATATCCAAGGCTCAAAGTGACATCAAATCTCAAATGGCAAATGTCTAACAATAATTGTCACTAAGTGTTTTTAAACAAGTTGTCACGCTTGTTGCACGTTGCAAGTTAAAACCAGGTTGCAAGTTAAAACTTAATTTGTAGTTGTAGAAGTAGTTCAATAATTAATTGTTTAGTCACACTTGTATAATGCATTTTGCATCTGCAATTACTCTGCTGGCTGCTGCAAGCATTCACTTATTTATTTATTAATTAAATCATTCATTGTTCAATCAGACAGATCTGGGAATCGGTGCAGCTGCCGCAGATGTATGTTGTGTGTGTGTGTGTGTTGTGTGTGTTCAACAACAAGTTGGCAACTAATCAATGAAAACAAATTCCTCAGCAACTCAGCAAGATGCATTCAATATTTAATTAGTCCTTGTGCACGGAACGGGAACGGGAACGGGAACGGGAATCGTCTGATTTGCGGTAAATGATTTCAATAAATTAGTGCAAATTGACACATCTTCGGCGAGTACATCGCATGTTTCCCAACTCATTCAGCAAAACCGAATCAATTGATTATTTTCAGGCAATTCGCCTTTTTCATCCACGCTTCTTTTTTCGCCTTATATTTTGAAGGTTTTTTTTTTTTATGCTTTTTTTCCCGTTGAAAGAAAATGGTTTGTATTTGCTTAGGCTTATGGCCAAGACGATAAAACCGTCTCAAGCACAGACAAATGCCAAGAATAAACCAACAATAAAGTTTTGCTTATAATAAAGGGAATTTCATATACTCTTATTTTGTATGCCCTTGTTGAGTGTATTTCAAATTTGTTGTGAACTGTGTTAACTCATATTTTAATCTTAATTTTTTTTAGTTTATTATTTGGATTTTAATGGACAACTATTTCTTCTAGATGTGCCACTGAGATAGGCGTAGAAATATATACTTAATATATATAATTAATACTTATTAATAAATACAAATTGCTTAAAAGTATTTTTTCTACAGATATCTGCAATATTCATTTAAAAACAATTTAATAAAAATAGATTTTTCGAACTTTCAGTAAGATTTAGTTGTAAGCATATTAAATCCGTCTTACAAGGGTATATTTTCTTCGGTGTGTTAAACATGACAACACTTTCTGTATTTGTATGGTAGATTGCTTATTTATTTTTTTCCAAAATAATAAAGTAAGCACGTAGAACTCGGCTAAAACCGACTGCGTAATATGCTGATATCTTTATAAAAACAACTTAAGACAGTTTGAGCTGTATTATATGTTTCTTTAAAATCTTTAAAGTATCCAATAGTCTGACTTCCCTTTGACAAATACTGCCTCAAAATGAGGCAATGTGTAAGCAAGTTGAGTAAATACATTCACATCGATCTCCAATCCAGAATCGTTGGACTTGTTTCAGCTTCTAAATTATACAAGGTTCTCAGATGTATATGAGCTAATTATTGATGTTATTAAAGTAAGTAATACTTGCATTAAGAAAACACCTAATTTAATATTTAAGATATTTCCAAGTTAAGATTTTTTATATGCAACAAATATTTCTGTCAAATATATTTCTGCTTCGTATTTCTGTATGAAAGCGTTTTACTTTAATAATTCGAGGCACATTATAAATAATTTGTTGATTTTTGTTAAAGATTTTTAGTGTTACAAACAATTTTGTTAAAGTCAAAGTATTCAATGGTCAGCAAGTGTATGAAAACAATGTAGCAAGAAACAATAAAAATGCGATTTTATGTCTATGACAGCGCTGAGTAGGTAAACACACACATGAGCCAGAAGAGAGATAAATAGTCAAGAGTGGAGAGCACTTTGGCAATGCTAGACATTGGCTAAATTTAAACAGCACACTTATACACATGCACATATATATATATATATATATATATATATATATATATATATATATATACACATACAAACGTCAAGTGAAATACGAAGAGCTACATTTCCTGTGCCTTTCTTCGATTTGATTTTTCATTTCCGCTGTAAATGGTGACAAAGTGAGTGGAGTGAGATTTGAAATTGTGTGTGTTCTTTACTATTTGTGTCTTGTTTGTTGATTTCTTGTGAAATATCAATACACCAAGGAGCAAAGCAAACACACACACTAACACACACACACATATACATATACATATATAAACGTGTACACACAGAATTGATGCGACAATTTACCTCAAAGTCCACTTGAAATGCTCAAGTGGAACTTGTGCTGCTGGATTTGATTGTGCTCGGTTTTTGGGTCTGCAAAACCGCTTCTTTGCCAGTAAATTTAAACAAAACCCCAAAACGAATTTGGTTTGTCCGGCGGAACAGGGCGACAACAGCAATGCTTAACCACAAGCTGTGTGTGTGAGAGTGTGTGTGTGTGTGTGTGTGTGTGTGTTTGGTCAGCGGTGTCAATGGCAATCATTAACACAAATCAATGGGATTAACAATATTTCGCGTAGTTCACAGTAAATACATGCAGACATATAGACATACAGACATACATACATGCAGACATACATACAGACAGACAGACAGACAGAAGAGTAAGCGTTGATCAACTTTAACCCAAAATGCCAACAGCAACCCAACCGCAGACATACACATCATACACGATATACACAAACGTACATATAAATATATATAAATATGTATATATACAGTTGTATAGACATACATATTCGCACAGAGTAAATACAAATCAACATGACAGGCGCAGACTTAATCCGAAAGTAGTGCTGAGTGAAATGAATGCATGACCAACAAAGAGACACACAAAAAGGGAGAGAGAAAGAAAGAGTAAAAAAGAGAGTGAGAGAGTGTGTTTATATGTATGTGCTGTATACAGCAAGCCCCATGTCGAGAAATGGTCAGCACTTAATTTCCTCTTTGTGCTTTTTGGTTCTGAAGCTGTTACCATGTTTTGCATGTGTGTTTGTACGTGTGTCTGCCTTTTGGGGCTTAGCTTTTCGAGAGACATTGAGAAATGCATTTGAGAGCAGTTATTCAATTCTGGCAATAACTGAAAGATGTTGCTCTGGCTCTACATTCACAATCGACACTTATTCAAATGCTCTAAACTGTTGCAAAATCATAGTTTTTTTTTTAAGTTTAGTAATGAAACTATCGTAGAAATGCTCATAAGACCGTAAGCAAAAATAATGTGGCTCAGTTGAACTTATTTTTCAAGTCTAAATTGCAAGTTAAAAAGTGCAATTTCAACATTATAACGAGACTTTTAGAAAATACAAAAACCGGGAAATACGCACGACTGCCTCACTTAATTTTGTTGTCAACTCCAACTCAACTTTGGGGGCATGAGGCATTAAATACTCCAACTCCACACAAAATGCCGGGCGTGCAACTCCAGCCAGCATAATTCTTTTGGAATGTTAAAACATTTGCGAAACTTTTGCACCGAAAATTCGTTAACTGTCAAAATGTTGTGTCGAGTGTAAAGCAAATCAGGTAAAATGCCACAACATTTTGCAAATTGTAAGTGCGGCAATTGTGTGTGTGTGTGTGTGTGTGTGTGGACAGGTGTTGGCATGCTTTTAACTTTTCAACTGTACACGTTGAATACCGTAAATTGTAAATCTGTAAATTTTGGAAAATTTGTAAATTTGTAAATTTGTAAATTGTCAAATGTTTGTGTTTTAGGTGTCCTATTTGCTGTGTACAGTCAAAGTTTTTGGTATGCATGTGTGATTTGCTCGTTGGGAATTAATAAACTTTTGACTGTCATGGAAACTGCAGTGCCAGCAGCCAGCAAACCCAGCACATCCAGCATCCATCGACATGTAATTAAGAGAGTCGAGCACTGAGCCTTAAATGAGACACTGCTCTTCTTGTGTGCAACATAATTGATTTGTCCGAGGCGAAGCTATTCCCAGCGCACACACAATAACGATAATGATGATGAGGATGATGATGATGATGATGAGCTGATGCTGATGCTGATGCACGTGCGCTCTCAGACGGTTCCTTATTAGTGAGCAGGACTGCCCTGCTTGGATTTTGCTGCATCTGTGCATTAGCGACGACGGTTCATGTTGATTCATTCATTTCATTAATGTGGCGAGTTGGGCAAAAGTAGTTTTTGCTTTTGGCCAACACGTGTGGTTTTAGCTAGAACCAAAACCACAAAAAAAAAACATATATTTTGTAATTGAACAATGGCAAAGTTGAGCTCGAGCCAGTCAAATGTTTGGCTAAAGCAACAGAAAAAAACAGGTAAAACAAACTTTTGGTATTTATTTTTATAGGTGGACTAAGCGCAATGTAGATGTAAATGTTGTGGGTGTAATCGTTATACGTATTGGAGGAAGTGTAAACAGGAAATTGGTATGTTGGGTGCAGGTATTGCAACGTTGACGGATGCATAAGTCTGAAAATCCGGAAATGTGGCTCACTGAATATATGTTGGCGGTGACAAAATGCACACCTAACCGACAAAGCTCCATTTGATTCAAGCACCACGGCTCGACTCGCCTCGCCTCGCCTCGACTCACCTCGACTTGCCTCGCCTCACCTCGACACACCTCGACTTGCCTCGGCTTACCTCGTTCCGTTCCGCCTCGTCTCGGCCGTGCTGTGCTCTGCCCCGCTGGTCCGAGCGGAAGTGTCGTTTGACTTGATGGTAGCTAACGGTTAGCTAAACGCTGCCCCCTGCCATGTTGCACACACCAGCGTTGGGGCATCATCATCAGCATTCGTTCGTCTGGCAAAGGCATCCCACAAATTGACTGTGCATGGCTGTTGTGTCAACCTGCTAATGGGCCGTTGTGGTCTGGTTTTTCGGCTACCAACTTATACGAATGCTTAACACGCCTGACGTGGTCAACGCGTCGGCTTTTAGTTACCAATTTGTATTCTCTTTCTAATTGTTGTTGACCAGCAAAGCAGCGTTGCATATGACTTTGATGTGTGTCGGTTTGGATTTGGCACAAAATGCCATGTTTCCAACAAACTTAACATATATTTACAACCTGAGTTAAAAATATCAAGTTTAATAATTAGAATTTTTCATAATATTTTTATTTATTTTTTATTATTTATGCTGTGCTATTTAGTTTGTTCTATCGGCAATCAAAATCCTAGAAAAAGCTTTTTTTTGCATTGAAAAATAGCTCTTTAAACGCTAAGCAATTATTTTTCAATAATTTTGTTCTCTGCTGAATTTTCTTAATAGTTTTGTTAGTATTTAAATATAAATGGTATTTGATCAAGAATGAATATGAGACTCTGCAAAGCTCAGCTAATTGTTAATGGCAAAAAATCATATAGAGACGACTTTCAAGTGGTTGCAGTTAAAGCTGAGCTATTTTTAAGATAAACAAACATCACATTCTTGGAAAAATAAAACTCAGCTTTTCTAAGAAGATTAGACTACAAAAAGACTCACTCTATAAAAGCTGCAAAGATCAGCTAGTTTAAGAATAAACATCAAATGGAGTCGCCCTACAAGCGACTCCGCTAATATAAATAAATGTTGAAAATAATGTTATTTTACATTCAATGCAACCGTCCATCAGTAACATAAGTATGTTAAGTCCCATATGATCGATAGCTTTAATGTTAATTAACAGTCGTGAATAAACTTCGCTTGACTCAGTTTTATTTTCTTATCCAGGCATTCCCTGACGCGGGGAAAGGATTTTCGCTCCAACAATAAACATAACATATGTATTTAGGTTTAAGATTTTTGTATTAAATAAAGAAATGCTGATCAGAACAAACAGTTCGAATTTAAACGTTGTCTCATCGAGTATTCCTTTTGTATTCCTTTTGTAATCATAATGCGAGAGCTAATAAATACACTCAAGTATTGCTCTAAAGACAGTCAAAAAATGGTTATGTTTATAAAGATTTCAAACTAAATGTTAACAAACTTATATTTAAAAAAAAACTTTCCTTTTAAATGTTCTGTATGATCCTAGCTTCAAATTTTTAATTATGTTACTTAAGTTACTCATGCATAAGTAATATTTTTGCCTTTACTAATTAACCATTAAATACAAAAATGCCCATTAAACTCTGTTCGCAGACTTGTTGAACAAAAAAAAAAAAAATAGCAAAGCAATTTGCAAAAAGCGTTTGTGACAAAGTTTAACTTTGTTGTGACTTGTTAGTTCGTTAACTTTATGCGGCTTAGCGCCAAGTTATTGGTATTTATTTTGCATCAGCAGCTCGACAATGTTGAGTGACTTCATAATTAGCCAAGCAATAAAAATGACGATGCCAAAGAGCAGTCAATAAAAAAAAAACAAGAACAAAGAGATTTTAACAACAAAATTAGCAATATTCTGCATCATTTCTTTTAGGGATGCTATATAAAAATTTTACTTAAATTGTGTTTTTATTACTGAGCGCCAAAATTAGCTAGATTTAGACATATAAATTTATTAATTCAAATCGAAGATTACGCTTTGGATGGATTGGGATTATTGGGATTATTGCCTGGTGGTTCATGCTTCCTTTTTTTTTTATTAATATTTAAACACCTTTCGAGAGCAAGATTTTAGGGTTTTTAACAACAAAATTAGCAATATTCTGCATCATTTCTTTTAGGGATGCTATATAAAAATTTTACTTAAATTGTGTTTATATTACTAAGAGCCAAAATTAGCTAGATTTGGACACATAAATGTATCAATTCATATCGAAGATTACTCTTTACATGGATTGGGATTATTGGGATTATTGCCTGGTCGTTCATGCCTCCTTTTTTTATTATTAATATTTAAACACCTTTCGAGAGCAGTTCAGCAAATAATTCTGTTACAGTTAGACGCCTCTAGAAAATTACTGATTTTTAGCAGGTGTAAGGAAAACATACATTAATTTCCCCAGTGTACAATGGAATTTGCATCATTTACTAATAATGCTAAGACCCTTTCACAAGTGCCACACGAAATTTCGTGCGTGCAACTTGTCTGTTGCCTTTTCAGGCTTCTTTACGACTTGAGAAGATTAAGCATTGCCGTCAATTGGCAATTGATTAAATAAAGCCGGATAATTAGAAAGGTGCGCCACCCAGTTGGGCTCTGCTATGACCTACCCCACCCCCCCCCCCCCCCCCCCACAGTTGTTGGTGCCACATCTAACGAGCTGAAAATGTTAATGTTCATTGGTTGCCATTGAGTGCTATTGACTTTAAATCGCATACTATTTAATTTGGCAAGAGCGTATTTTTGGTCGACATTGCATTCCCAACTACCACATGGGAAATGTCAACAATTTACACACACACACACACACACACACATTCAGTGCCTTCTCACATGCAACCCGAACCCGAAACAATTTGCTTGATTTGCCTTTTGCCACAAAACCTAAAAATTAATGACTATTTTTAGCGACTGATTTAGCGAATTGGTTTTTATTAAGTGTTCTGGTTTTTGTGATATTTATTTGTGATATGCATTTAAATTAATGTTTATCGCCAGGTTAGTATTATTATGGGTATGATTTGGTTTAATTAACGCATACATATTAAGCTCAAATAATTTTGGCTAAAATGTATGCATAATATTTAAATGTTTGCGTTTTGTGGTTTTGCCAAACAAATGCCACAAAAAGAATTGAAAAACCAAATTCAAACGAATTATTAAACCAGAGAAATTTGCAGCCTATGTTAGAGGCGTTAAAATTACAGCTATTTTGTAGAAGTGAAGACAGGAAGTGATGGATGGTAGGGGGTTGGGGGTAGATACCCTTAAGAGATGGCAGAGCTTTAAAAGCTCAAGTTGTAGCTGTCATCGTCATCTACAGCTCGTTGGTTGCCATGGCTATTGTTGCTGGCTCTGCAGCTGTGCTTTGTGCGTAGCAGCAGCATTTGAAATTGCACCCAAAAGGACAATTAAGCATGAAGTATTTATGTGCCGACGCGCTTCTTAGCCGGGGTAGCGGCAAAACACCAGCAGCAACAGTGGCAACAACAACAGCAACAACAGCAGCAACAACAGCAGCAGCAGCAACAGTAATAGCAACAGCAACGAGCAACAGCAACGAGCAACATCAACGCAAAACTGCCAGCGATGCGTCGCCGAGCCAGAGAAATAATTTCATTATGCTTGCAACTTAATGCCAACTTACTGTTTTACAGCCGGGCACTGGTAGCAAGAAAACCCCGTCTCCATTCTCACTTCACAGCACTCGGCACGCTTTTCATTACTGCCGGCCGCATGACTTTGCTTTTAGTTTTTTAGCCCTTTGCTTATGACCGGCTGGCATGGCATCGGACCAGGACCAGGCATGGCTCGGCATGGCAAGGCAGGACCAGGCATGGCATCAATTTGGAGCCTGAGACGGCTGCGAGCAGATCCTTCTTCCCGTCATGGCTGACTTTATTATGCGCGCTCAGCACTAAATTTTATTGTCAGTTCATGTCATGCTGAATTATGTAGCGCGGCAAAAGCAGCAACACCAACAGCAACACAAGCAACAGCAAGTGTAACAGCAACAACAACAACAACAACAACATAATCATTATAATGTATTAGCCACTCTTGACTTGGACCCTTATTAAATGCATCAAAGGCCAGTCTGGGGCCAAAGCCATAATTAACATTTGTCACACTAAGCACAAAGCCATATCAGCGAAGTTTACGCTCAAATTTCAATGTGCATTGACCTGTATCGAAGCAATCCAAAATCCCCCACTCACCACCCCCCGCCCCAAACCTTGACAACCAACACCATACCGCAGAAATTCGAGCATATTTAGTAAACAATTTTAATTAAAAGCCAACGCCAACAACAATAACAACAAAAACAACAACAACAACTATGCAGAATAATTTTCAGCATTTGTTGGGCGCCCGCCGTCAACTTTTTAATTCAATCTGAAGAACGAAAGTTGCGGCCTGTCTCCGAGTCTCCGAGTCTCCGACTCTGTTAGACTCTTGGTCTGTACATGCAATTTAATTTGACAAATTTTGGTGCAAAACTGTTTTTGGTTCTGCGCAAAAGTTATCCCAAAGAGGGGGACAAGCGACAACTGAAAACATAAGCAACAAAAAAAAAAGAAAAACAAAACAAAAAAAAACCACAATATTGTTGACTACCATTTATTTATTTTTTTATTTTTTATTTTCTTGCTGCACTCAACTGCCATATTATTCCCAATCCACAGTCCCAGGCCAAGCAAGAAGCCGCCGTAATCAAAAATCAATGGGCAATACCTAAATACGTCCGTGTGGACTGTGTATTATTGCTGATGATTGCACAACAGCAGCATTAAAAAATAACTATAAAAAAAATAGAATTTTGTAATTGTAAAATGCATCTACAACTGTCCTTGGAACTACAAATATTACATAAATTTTTGCTGCATATTTGAAGGGGGCAAATTCTAATTATTTATTTATCGATTGTTACTATTTGAGCAATGATATATTAATAAATTTACTGCCTGCAGTTAAAAGTTTGATTTGTGATTCGATTTTTAATATTGATTGTCAGTAATTTACCTATCACATTTGGTTCCTCTATGAAACTCTCCAAAATTATTATTAAAGATACGCAGTTTTAACAAGAGTTTTCTGATTGCATAAATAATAGTAATAAATAATAAATAATAATAATAATAAAAATTAATAAAATATAAAAACTATGGTTATGGGAGACAAGAGCTCAATTATATCGGAGATGTTTCCTACCTAATTCATATGTATATATTTAGTTTTTCTGCTTACCATTTTATCATTTCCTATGGTTATACAAATAATCAATATTTTGAGCATTAGCTGAGAAAACCATACAAATCTGAAAAGAAATAGCTAGAAGGTTGTTTTTAGACAGAAGTAATTATTTGAACGGCTTTTGTTTTATATATAAATAGATACATATATATATATATATATATATATACATATTTATATATATATATTGACAAGGACTGAGTAAAGCATTAAGATAATTTTTGGTTACATTTTGTTGGTGAAACGGTTTGCGCTTGCTGGTCACGATTTCATAGAATTTTTATATTAGGCTTTCGTTTATGGGCAAATTATGTGCAACGTCGCCAGGATGCCCAGGATGCCAGGCGCTGTGTGATATTGACGCACACATACGGCTCGTGTTGTTGGCCAAAAAAAAAAAAAAAAAGGAAGAAGAAAATGTTGCCGAAAGTGGCAAAGTGACAAACCTGGTTCGGTGGACTGCAACACTCCGCCAACGGTTCGGTTAGCTATCAATTGGTCTTCTAGCTAGTTGGCCACGTACAACAGCGCTCAATAACCAGCGCCTAGGAAGCGGCAATGGCAACGGCAACGGCAACGGCGGCCAGAAATCCAAGCACGTAATTTTAAATGGCTTTTACTGGCAGTGAACTTAAACTTTACGCTGGCGCACATTAGCTGTGTCTGACAGTCTGAAGGAAACATTCGTCGAGTGTTAAATGCAGCTGCCAGCTGCCAACTGCCAACTGCCAGCAAACGCAGCAACATAATGGCCAAGACCAGCAGCAGACCAGGCCCATTGCAATGGCTGTAGGCACTGCGACAACGTGAAATGGCCGCTAACCGCAATGTTAACTGGCGTATTAATGCCACACTTTCCCCCCATACACATATATATATATATATATGTATGTGTGTGTGTGTGTGTGTACATTTGTGCCTGCTGATGGCCTGACAAAATGACTTATAGCAACTGTTGCGGCTGCTTGACTTTGATTGCATGCATCAGATATGGTAAAGCTTTGTGGCACGCAGCTGCTTCCATGATTTTCTATGCAGCACGTTCTGTTGCGGCCATAATTAAACTCTTTTTAAGCACTCATTCAACGATATAACGTATAAGCAATTTTTATATTTTTTTTACACAGCATTTAAGCTGACACAATAAATGTACATTTATGGTTTGAAACTTTAAATGACTGCAAAAACATGAAAAAAAAATAATAAATAAAAATTGTTAATCGGATTCTTATCCAGTTGAAATTGACAATTGAAAATTTTTCTGGTCAATTTCCAATCACAACATTTACCACAATCTCTCATTCACAGACCAATCTCAATTACAGCACACACATTGCTGGCCAACTGATGTTGGCCTGGTGACTCATGTCTGAATTGAGTGGCCTAAAGTAATTATTTGATAGTTATATATATATATATATATAGATATATATTATTATAGATTTGTTGCAACTTGTCTGCAACGTGACTTATACTTCAATCAAAACTATTTAAATATATGTTGGAAAATTAATTACTGCGTCAAACTATTTCAAATCAATTGAGAATTTTGCAGTCTGAAATATGAGATAAAAAAATTGATTTCTTGAGAAGCTTCAGCTATAAGACAGTAACAAAATGGCTAACTCTAACTTGAAAATTTATAGAAATATAATATAGGTTTTTTCGATTAGGTTATACCAAGATTTTAATTGTGTAAGTTGACCATTTGTCGGATTTAGTGTCCAAGCCGATTTCCGATACAAATTTGAAATAGAAAATTGCCTAAAACACTTGAAGTTAATTTAAGCTTAAAATCGCTTTGCTTGCCAAGTTGGCCAAAAATGTGTGCTAGAACTGTTTACAGGGTATCTATTGAGGATGCACAGTGCATGGCCTGGCAAAATGCACACACGATCCCCATGAACCGCTGCATGTCGAGTGCATCATTTGTTATGGCACAAACGTGGCCAGACAAGACAATGCCAAGGGTCAGGCCCGGCTAAAGGAACGTGATGTGCGGCATGCAAAGTAGGCATGCCATGAATTATAAAACGCGAAATAAAAGCGCAACCCAAAAAAAAAACAAGACAAAAACAAAAATAAAATCAAAAACTGAGATCGAAGTGTTTCTCGCTGAGTGCAAGGAATGCGGCAGCTGTTGCCAGTTGCCAGTTGCCAGATGCCAGTTGCCAGACAGCGATTTTTAGCTTTAAGGCAATGTTATCGAAGCGCCTTGCAACTGCAGTTGGGAAATGTTTTCTTGTCTGTGCCACATATGCTCATCAAAAAGATGTTAATTTCTTTACATTGTGTGTGTGTAAGTGTGTGTGTGTGTGCATTAGTGTGTGTGATTGTGTGCCTGCGTGTTGGTCTGTGTTTGTCTTGTGTCGGCTGACATTAAGCTGCTTGTTTGCACAACATCTCAAAGGACAATGACAAGGCGAGCCATACAACCAACCAACCAACCAACGAGTCAGCCAGCCAGCCAGTCAGCCAGCCAGCAAGCCAGCCAGTCAAGTTGTGTCCGCGGGACATCTCGTACATGTGTGTAATCCCAATGCAACTTGAAGCCGAAGATGGAGGCGACAGCAGCAGCGGCAGCGGAGCAACGGCCGAGAGAAGTTTGAAGCAGCAACAGTAGCAGCCAGCATAGGGACGACAGTCATCTGAAGTTGGGTGTTTTTTTTTTGTTCGTTGTGTTATTGCTGTGTTGGTCGTTGTGCACTGCTTTTATTATATGTTGCATGTATCCTTAAGGGAAGTTAATTAAATTTACTGACCATGGTATTAAGCAAACAGTGGCTTCTGCTGCTGCTGCTGTTGCTGCTGCTGCTGTTGCTGCTGCTGCTGCTGCTTGCAGACATGCCTTGGCCAGCAAAACTCCCGCTCAGCGACTGCTTGCCACGGACTGTTTGCAACAAGGATAATACTCAATTAAGGATAAAGCAGCTTGGGTAGCATGTGTTTAAGTGTCACTTGCAAATACACGGCACGGCGCCCAACCATATGGCTAGCTGGCCAACTGGCTGACTGGCAAGCTGGCTGAAAAGTTAATCGAAAGAGCCAACACCCGTAGACATTGACCGTGGATTTAATTATGATTGGCGGCAACAACGTAAAATTGAATTAACTGCATCGATGGCACTGCATAAAATTGCAATCAGCCTTAAGACAACAATCGCTCGAGTGAAAAACAACATTAAAATCAACCAAAGAAAGTGCCAAAAAATGTTGTCTAACCAAAATGAGTAAAAGATTTATATAAAAAAATGCAGATATTCGTTGCAGGTAACGTTTTGCTGAATACTGACAAATTGGATGTCAAATCTATAAACGTTTAAATTTAACGCAGTTTTAACTGACAGCTGGTGTCAAGTTAATGTTGCCAAGAATGAAAAAAAAATAAAACTTTATATTTTTTCTTAGCACTTTAAACTTAAACCTACACACATCTATATATATATATTTGTATATAAAAGTATATATATATTTATATGTATGTATTGTTTATTTTATCTATGCTTCGTTACACACTAGCACACACACTGAGGCACACACACATATCCATAGAGAATGCACACCCTCAAATTCTCATGTTTGTAGTCGACAGTGTAGTTGTGCCTTAGATAGTTTTCTCCACAGTTATCCTTCTGGCTGTGGCAGTGGCAGTGGCACTGGCACTGTGGCACTGGCAACTGGCAACTGCCAAAAACCTAAAACGAAACCCGCTCAACGAAACGAACAAAATTCTACTTACGAGTAGAATTGGCCATTTGTGCAATTGCTTTGCCTGAGTGAACTTGCCTATTTTAGCATGACGATGGCTACGTAGGACACACACAAAAGCCGCCCGCCGAAAGGGTTCTTCAATGCTGTTATCATATGGCCAACAGTGCTACTACGGCTGCCCCCGCAAACCTTTGGCTCCTTGTCCTGGCAAAAAGTTAACTGAACGGGCGCCAAAGGGAAATGAGAATGCGAACTGACGCTGACTGCTGTTTATTTAAATGTGTTCACACACACACACACGCACACACACACACTCACACACACACACATGCGCACACCTGCACGTCATGTGTTTGTATTGAGTATTTGCCCGGCACGCCCATTTCGTTGGACGCCCTTCTTACGTTGCTTCCGTGAATTATTTAGTTTGCACTGCGCTCGAGTGAAAGTTACTTGAAAATTTAATTTCAAACATTTTTTACTTGCTTTCTTGAGAGTGCGCCATTTGCTTCGTGCAACGGGTTAGTTGCATAAAAAATAAATATAAAAAAAACTGGACGAAAAGCAAATGCATTTTTTGTAAATAAATAAGAACGCTAAATGAGATACAAAAATTAAATCAGTTACTGCTCTTGCTGCTGCTGCTTCTGCCTCAGAAGTTGGCAAATTTATTTAGGGAATCAATGAACATGGCATGAAGTTGTCCAAATTGAGTGCATGGACAGGTAAATGGATTTGCTTTCGAAGTTAATTTGGCAAGTGCATAACGAGCCGAAGACAAGAGATGATAATAAAATTGCTGAAAGCTGCAAGCTGAGAGCGATATGTAGAACAAAAATATGTAGGAGCTGTACAGTAAAAATATTAAAAAAAAAAAATAAACAAAATAAAACACTTAGATAATCAACACAAACTTTTTGGAAGTCTATAAATTTATGCAATCTATTTTGAAAATTGTTCACAGCTATTGAGAATTAAAATGAATTTTATCAGTATATTTTATTGATGAATTTAACTATAAAAAATTCTGTTAATATTTAATATAATATCGAAAATTCAAGTTAATCCATTTTTTGTAATATGAATTTTTTTTTTGATCTACTTGTAATTTTAGTACATTATATTCTGATTTCAACGTTTCTTAGATCTCTGGTATGAAAGATGAACAAATAGTGCTATGTATATATCTGTACCAAATTGATTGTTTAAATGGAACTTAACTATAAATATAATGCCTAAATTCAGAACATTGCAGAACAGCAGAATACCCTTTTTTTTCGGGCATAGCCAGGTTGCACAAATTAAAAGTAACTGAACGTCAAATTGAAGGGGCTACATTGTCATGGTTGGGTGGTAAAAGATAGATGTTGTCACACAATCTATCGGCTCAACCGCACATCCCAGCTCAAAAGGAGAAAAAAAAAAAAACACAGCATGGAAGCAGCTTTTGTGAATTAAAATTCAATTTCGAAGCGTCTCATGATGAAAAGCATGTTTGTATATCAGATGGCCAAACAGGCAGGCAAAGCTACAAGCAAACAAGGCAGACAACACACACAAGCAACAGATATACATATATATATATATATATATATGTATATATATATACATATATATGTATATATAACGAAGTTAACTAGCACGATGAGGAAGATTTAATGCTATTGACCGTAAAATGAATTAGTAGCAAAAGTTAACTTTTTTAAATGAGCTGAAAACGGTTGCTTTTTATTCGCTGAATCCATAGAAAATGAAAAAAAAGAGTATAAAGAATGTTTTTCTGTGTGGACTTGTCGAGCACAGATACTATAAGAGTTAAAGCAGATTAAGTTTACTTCGATAACTGCCCCAAATTGTGTCCAATATCTATAAAAATTGATTGAATTAATTGAATTTAAGCGTGTATTTGTAAGATAAATTGTACTAAATTTTAACATATATTCCTGATGATTTTGAGGGGTATTCCCTTAAGTAGAGGGTTGTTTAAAGTAGTGCTCTCTCAACTATAGCATTCTTACTTGTTTCTGTATATTTTTAAATATAAATAAATTATATAAATATATAATATAAAAAAATATTGCTTAAAGTAGTGCTCTCTCGACTATAGCATTCTTACTTGATTCTGTATATTTTTAAATATAAATAAAATATATAAATATATAATATAAAAAAATATGGCTTAAACTAGTGCTCTCTCGACTATAGCATTCTCACTTGCTTCTGTACATTTTTAAATATAAATAAAATATATAAATATTTTATATAAAAAAATAATGCTTAAAGTAGTGCTCTCTCGACTATAGCATTCTCACTTGCTTTTTAAATATAAATAAAATATATAAATATTTTATATAAAAAAATAATGCTTAAAGTAGTGCTCTCTCGACTATAGCATTCTTACTTGATTCTGTATATTTTTAAATATAAATAAAATATATAAATATATAATATAAAAAAATGTTGCTTAAAGTAGTGCTCTCTCGACTATAGCGTTCTTACTTGATTTTGTATATTTTTAAGTACTGTTAAACTTAACAGCAGCCTAAGTCAACTGCGTGGAGCCTTTTGGAGTTGTTTTGTAGAACCTGATTATTAATTGTTAAAATTTTACTACACCGAATTTTAAGTGTTCGACACTCCTGCATAATAATGAAGTGTTTTGATGTAAAATTAAATTAATACACGAAACTGCTGCTGCTTCTCCTGCTGCACTAATCGTAATGAGGTTCTCCTTAAGCTGGAGCGGATGGTTGGGATGTAAGTGGTGAGTGGGTGAACTGTGAGTTTCTATGACCCAAGGCGCGTCTATGGTTAACATCAAAGGACTAGTGGAAAAGCTTTGTGTAAAGCCGCTAAAAGATGTTTGGTGCGCCAATCTGGGCTGTGGATGCATGCCACTAATTTGAGTGCCTTGTAACTTTACGTATGGTTAAATAATGTGCCCCAAGCATACAGTTAGCTGCTCATACTTTACAAAATTTGTTGCAACGACTTTTCACATCAAAGCTGCGTCTCATTTGGACGAGGTTTGAGATTTTAAATAATGTTGATACTGTGTAGAAAATAGGTTTGGCATTACTCAACTCTGTCGTTATCGACTCATGTGGCACATTGTCAGCTGGCAGATGCCTCCCTGCATACGGGTAAAAATACCTTTAGCATGGTCTTCAAAGTGAATATTGCCACAGATGGGAAAATATGTGTGCTAAATTATTAAAAATGTTTTTTGGCAGCAAATGCTGTTAGTAAACGCAGCTATTTCTCATGTCAAGGCAGGAGCCGATGTATCTGCATCGTTGAGGCGCACAAATATTTTCAAATCCCCCCAAGAGACAGCACATTGCCAAGCATCTGCACATAGTCAGAGTCCTCTTTGCCTTTCCTGATTCAGTCCACAGATTGTGCACACTCGCATTCCAGGTGAAGGTCAAATGGAATTCCTAAACTGGCAATGGCATCTGCCTCTTGCACACCTCATGGACACTGATGTGACCATTGGCTAATTTTTCGAGCATGCTGTGCGGCTCGACTATCGGCTGTTAACCACTAAATTATGGAACAGGAACAGCCTGTACAGCATCATCGATGCTCCAAGTTGGAATTTGTAGAGATTTGCAACATTTGAGCAGTGCACAGACAAAAGATTTATAATTTAATCCATTAACAGCGTTAATGAAAATATATTTTTAAACAATATGTGTATACAAATATCAAGCTTAAAACTTCTTTCATCATGTCAAGAAGTATTTTGCAGCATATTGATTAATCTATACTAAGTTAATGCTTATGAGAATAGTCCTAATTTTTTTAACTTGTATATCTTGATCTAGGTAAGATATGGGAAGTAAAAAGCTTCTGCTTAATTTGGTATACTAAGTTACAAATTTGACTTTGTTTTGACAGGTTTTGTAGTATTGAACATCAGGGAAGCTATATAGCCAGGAGTGACTATATTGACTCAGTTATAGATTTTGCTGAAGACTAGTGAAGAATATTTCCTTTTAGTAAAATATAATATTTTAAAAACATCAATATCAATTAAGAAAGATATAACAGTTTTAAAAATAAAAAAAAGCGAAAAACATCAATATCTCCATTATTACCAAAAATATGACAGTTTTACAAATTTTAAAAAAAAAAGCGTAAAACATCAATATCTCCATTATTAACGAAGATATGACAATTTTAAAAATTAAAAAAAAAGCGTAAAACATCAATATCTCCATTATTAACAAAGATATGACAGTTTTAACAATTTTTTAAAAAAATAAGCGTAAAACATTAATATTTCCATTATTAACGAAGATATGACATTTTTAAAAATTTATTTAAAAAAAAACGAAAAACATCAATATCTCCATTATTAACGAAGATATGACAGTTTTAAAAATGTTTAAAAAAAAGCGAAAAACATCAATATCTCCATTATTAACAAGGATATGACAGTTTTAAAAATTTAAATAAAGAAAAAAGCAAAAGGTTGATTTACAGCCCCAAGTACCAGGCGAACAGAAATTAGCAGCAAGTTGCTGTTTATTTGCCAAAATAAAAGTAAAGCATACTTTCACGGCCACAATTCAGCAAATACTAAAATACATTGCCTTCTTTTTATTGCAGGTAATTATAAGATCCAAATTTTTCATTGCATACTTTTACCAGGTACCGAAAAATGATTTTGGCATGCAGTAAAAGTATGCTACGTTTATTTTAGTAATATTTAGAAACCACCAGCTGATTTCTGTGCGCCTGGTTCTTGGAGCTGGAAGTCATCCAAAATTTGTGAATTTTGCTAGATGCATGCACGAAAAAAAGCGACTGGCCTCGCGCGATTGGCAAAAAAAGATTGCTTTTGAAATAAATAATTTGTGATGCCTTTCAGAAAATACTAAAATGCATTGCATACTTTTATTGCACGTTATTTTAACAAAGAAATGACAGTTTTAAAAATTTAAAAAAAAACGGGAAAAACGTCAATATCTCCATTATTAACAACGTAGTGCAAACTTAGACTATTAAAATTTAGCTAGTTAAGCTAATCAGTTACCAGTTTACCTTAAAGATTTTATACAAAGCTGATGTCTCACAATGCAGCAATAAAGTTTCTTAGAGACATTAAGTTCTCTTGCCAATATTTGCTTTAACCAAATCTCTTTAATGCCGTGCCAACTGACTTGGCCAAAAGGACCTGCGTAACTTTTGGTTGCACTTTTCAATCAAGGACACCTTTTAAAGCTACATGTGTCCTTTTTTAGCAGCCACAGATATGCACAATGTAAATACCAGTTGGGGTTTCCCTAGACTCGACTATTTACACAAGGAAAGCAAAGGGAGAATTGGCAAAGCATCAAATTGTTAATTGTATGCAACAAAGTTATGAGCTCATAGTTGGCCAACCTTTTCGTTACTTCTTTGGCTTTTGCGACTGGGCTTCGCCTGGTCCAGCGCCAAGAAATTTTAAACCAGTTCAAACAAGGTTCACACCACACAATAAACAAACAAAAAGTCGGTAAAGCCCGACTGCCGGATTTCCTTTACTTAGACTGCAAGTCGATTAAAATATGGCTTCTCATTTTATTTCACTCATAATTAAGCTGATTTTTTTTATTCTCTTTTTTATGACTATTCCTTAGAAGCTCTGATATTGTAAATGGCCATGGCTATATATGTCAGGCTCTTGCCGCACTTCATATTATACATCTTAACCAACTTTAATGGTTACAGGGTATATAACATAGTAGCAGCCAGGACAAAAAAAGAGACATAAACAAGCGTAAAGCTGTTGGAGTGGAAAATGAACATAAAAAACAACGAGAATGTTAAAGTCGGGCTTAAACGTCGACTGAACACTCTTTTAACACCAATTGAACGAAGTGAGGAGACAGTGGATGAAAATGACAAATGCAGCTGTTAAAATTGTTGACTTTAATGCTAAAGGCGTTCCCTTTAAGAGACATTTAGTGTCGGGAGAGAGTCTGGTCACAAAATATGTGCTCAAGGATATACTCTCAAGGATGCCACCCGCATTTTAGCCTCCCGATTTAGGGACTCTCCCTTTAGAATTTTGAGAGATTTGCATATATGATTATTATCGGTTTGCCAGCTTTTGAATCATGTCTGATAAAAACCAAAGATCTTATCTTTCATCTGGCTTTTTCTCACTCTCTCTTTCTCAATCTCCCTCTCTCTCTCTCTCTCTATTTCTATATATAAACCACTCTTTCTCTGTTCGATTCACATTTTTTAAGAGCAGCTTTTGGTCGCAGCTTTTGTTTTTATTTTTAATGCATGGCCAGTTTATTTATGCCGCTTTTATTACTATTACCTTTTGTTTGTCGCCTGTTATTGATTTTATATCTTAACACTGTTAACGGTAATAACTGGCCATCTGGTTTGGGGCTTTTTTGTGCACTTTGTGGAGTCTGCTGAAATTTAGTGGGCACTTTAGCAAATTGACCGGGAGAATTGAATGTATTATCAATTACGACTTCAACGCACCCCCAAAATTTATGTCAAGCAAATTTAATCGGATTTGTGAGCTTTATTAAATATGCAATTCATATTTGCACTGATTTAATTGAGTAAATATAGAAAGAACTTTGAAATGGCAGTTGTTGTTATAGATAAAAAAAAAAGAAAATAATTGTTTTCAGATTAGACATATATTTCTCAATGTTAAAGATTGTTTTTAGCACATGATTATACAAACCCAAAGGAATATTTTTTTAGTCTACACAGAAAGAAAGTTTCTTAATAAAAGATTTCCACTTCGTTTTTGAACATCTTCTGGCCATGGCCAAGGAGGGACATGAAACTTTAATGAACGCCTGCAAAGTCTTAAGTGACGTCAACTATTACCTTAGACAACGTTTTAGCCATATCTGATTATTTCAGTCCAAAGTACACATTCCACATTCCGAATCCAACTTTACCACATAACATGACAACAACCAAGTCGTAAAAAGAGTTTTATGTTCTTTTTATGGTGATGACAATTGCGTTTGTTTGCCTTTCTTGTTATTGTTGCTTACCCAACATGCCCTTATCCGACACCCTCTTCCTCTGTCCTCCCCCGTCTGCCCATTTTACCTGCCAATTAAATCTTCTTCTAGATTTAGCGCTCTTTTCCCTTTATTTACACAATCACTGCAGTTGCCAGCGTTAAATTATTGGCTGTTCACTTGCAAATTGCAACTCTTTTTTTGTGAGTACATTTTTAACATGAAAATCGTTCTAGAATTGCATTTTCAACTTAATGTGTAGGAATACTATATAGTTGAAACCATGATCGAAAAAGTTATGGCTCTGGCAAGTTTTGACCACTGACTAAATCCCTTTTTTGTGACTATAATTTGAAGTTAGAAAAAGGTTTCCAAATTTGAGAGTTGCATTAGTCTGGATATCAAACTGAGTCTTTTATTGATTTTTAAAAATCGTATCTCATTTTGATTATGAAATATCGTAAGTTAACATTGCGTTTATTAAAGAAGAGTTAATCTTTTGGACCTGAGTCCATAATCTGTTGATATTTTTGAACGAAAAGACAACGAGTAAAAAAGTTAGGACATTACTACATTTGTATTTA
The DNA here is from genome assembly GCA_035042365.1 of Drosophila dives. Classification (NCBI taxonomy): domain Eukaryota; kingdom Metazoa; phylum Arthropoda; class Insecta; order Diptera; family Drosophilidae; genus Drosophila; species Drosophila dives. The sequence goes on along the minus strand of JAWNLJ010000036.1, from coordinate 218,501 downwards.
CACAATTTCAACTGGCCACCTCACTTTGTGTCAATCAATTTAATCCGATCCGTTCAAAATGATTCAAATTCGTTCCAAATATGATAAGTTAAAGTAAGCCAGCAGAAAGCACAGATTGTGTTTTTAAAAGTTTGCTACCATTTTCTATGGTTTCCTCTGCATTTGCACTCCGACAATGCCAAGAGTGTGTAGTGTGTGTGTGTGTGTGTGTGTAGTGTGTGTAGATTGTGATCTGTCAGCTTAAGTTCTGTAGCCATGTTCCATTTTCTATGGGCTCGCCTGCAGTTGATGTCATTGTCATTGACAGTTCCTGGCACTATTTTAGCACATGACACACATGTATGTGTGTGTGTGAGTCTGTGTGATTGTGTGTGAATGCCAGAGTTAGCCTCTTCTTGTTTTGCCTGTTGCCTGTTGCCCTATAAAGTCCCTTAACACGACATTTCCTGCCAGCACTTTATTATTATCCGTTTGACACTGCCTCCTCTGACTTTGACTTGAACTTAGTCAAGCTTCTTGAATATTATGGCCAAAATAAATTAGCAAATGAACTTCTGTGTGGTCACATTCTACCCAAAAAAACTCTTTATCGATATTCTATTTTTTTTTGTGTATGCATAAGAAAATGTTTAATGCATAAAGTGCAGCTTTTCTGGTCTATTTTTTAATTAAGAATTTTCTGTTTTAATAAATCTTTTATGGTCTTATAAAGTGTTTTTTGTCAGCTCTGATATATTTTTTTCTTCGGTAGTAACATGTCTCAAATCCGTTCATAAGTTAGTAAGTCTGTAAGTTCAATCTTGTAATCCTATAATATAAAAAGCAAACAAACAAAAGTGAGAAGAAAATGTAAAGAATTTATTTAAATAAAAGTAAATAAATTAGTTACTTATTTTCTTATTTTATTTACTTATTTTTCTTGAGCAAATTAATTGATTATGAAATTATTAGAACTTCAAAATATAAATAAATTCAAAACGAGCAGTAAATTGAATTGTAAATGTATGCAACAAACTGAATTCTCTCTTTGTCCTTTATGCTCTATCTTAAAACCTACAAAGGAATATAAACTTCAGAGCTTGTTTAATAATGAGCTCACACTTACCACCCACCCCAAGATTGGACTCAACTACGAACCCGATTGAAGGGTCGTCCTGGGCTAACCTAACCCAGTCGCATAACCAGAATCACTTCTTGGTTGTTTGCCTCGTTCTGTTTACCTTAACTCTTTTTGACTGTCTCACAGTCAGGATTTTGGAAGACAAGCAAAATAAGTTAACATGTCAGGCGATGAGCCACTTTGACAAGCTACAAATGTAAAGAGGACACAAAATACACACAACCCACAACACAACACACAACACAACACACAAGACAACACAACACATAACTGGTGCTCGTACAAGCGAATTTATTTGCAAGTGTGCCGAAGAAAACTGAGAACTGGGAAAACTGAAAACTTTTTAAAAGTACTGGGACGCATCTCACAAAGTAGTTTGAACTTTTGGAAACAATTTTGATAAATATGCAGCGGGTAACCTGAGGATCCGGCTGCATTTAAAACTTGTTAGCCTGGTCTACACTGCTAATTTTAGCTCACACAAAAATGCTTCAACTATAGAAAAGTAACCATATAAAAGTGATAATCAATAGCTGCTAAGTGATTGTAAATGTCTGCTTAAAGTTCTGTCCCATACAAATATACATAAATATATATTTATATATGTTTATTTATATATATATATACTTGTGAGTTCCAGTGTATAAAATCATGTAAAGGGGGTGTCACAATGTCTGCCAGACATGTACGCAATTAGAAGTTTTCCTTCTAGCATAAAGTTAAGATGCAGTAGGATAGCACAAGCAAAATTAAGAATATGAAAACTTTTCACGTTCTTCTTGCTTACGATAAAAAAAAAATATCTCTAGAAACAGGGAACTTAGGAGAAAAAAAGTCTTACGTCTGCTGTCACTGCAAAAGGGGGGAAAACTTCGATGGACTTGGTTTGCGGCCCGATTCAGTATGTGGCCAGCAGACAAATAAGAGTCTAATTTCATTACAAACTTCAAAGGAAAATAAAAATAATTATTCAGTTTCTTGGTTTCCTATGTCCTTAATGCATTAAGAGCTTTAGAAAATAAATAGAAAAGCATTTGCTAACATACTAATTCTCTATGAAGACTTGTTCAGCATTACGAGATAATCGGATACATTCTGTGTTTTAGATTGGTCAATTGTATCATGAAATTATTCCAGAGATTCTAAATCCTCTTCCTTTCTACAGCTTCTGTATATATGTATATATATGTATGTATATATTTATATTCTGATCAAGAATATATATACTTTATGAAGATGCTTTCTTCTGCCTGTAATATACACTTGCAACATTACCATTTTATTAACAAAAAATTCAGGGTATAAAAAGCATATGTTCATTTTTAATTTTTATGGTCTTACAAATGACGTATTTTAAAACCCAAAATTAATTTTCCGAGCAATAAGACAGGTTAAAATCTGTAGTCGTATTTGCTTGTATTTGCTGGTTGTCTACTAATTTATGTAAGTGCAACCAAAAATATAACTGAAAATGCTTTATCTGATTCGCCATTAAGGTTTTAACAGCTGCAATTTTAAAATAATGAATACACAGTTAATGAAAATTTGCATTTATGTTCAAAAATATAATTTAAATTAATGTGGTGTTTTCATACTATATTGTTATTGTTTTTGACCCTTCCGGGCTAATGATGTGAAATGTTTGTTTAATGCAGCCTGCAATAACATGGGCTAAATATATGCACATTTGACCAAGACAAAGTCAACATTATTAAATGCAACAAAAATTAAATTATGTGTTTTTTTATTGCTTTAATTTAAACAATTTCTATCAACGTGATCTTTCCCAGAAATAAAAATCAAATAATTTTCTTTTTTATATTTTTCTATATTTTTTTCACAGAAATTCTCCTCAAAATATCAAGTTACGTACAATATATTTCTCATACGTTGAAAATGCCTCAGTTTATACTTATACAAGAATAAAATAACGTTTATAATTATGCCGTCGGCTCCTTCGTATGGTTTTGTTGCTGTTGTTTTTTTTATTTCTTTTTTGGTTTTTTTGTTTTTTTTTTTTTGTTGCTGCTGTTGTTGTATAATGTATAATGAACTAATAGTAGATACAAGATTCGCATTTGTTCTATAGGCTGTTTTGCCACTTTTCATATTTTAATGCTTTATGTTTTTTTACTTATGCTCGTATTATTTTCTAGATGTTTCTTACACATTTTTTTTATATATACCTATATTATATTGAGATTCACAAAAAGTTGCAACAAACAAGCATTATAATAATGATAATAATAATAAAAATGATCAATAATAATTGATATATTTTTTCATAGAATATACAAAAATGACGGCAAAAAGATGCTAATTGAATTAAATTCTATAAAAACTGCAATTAAATTATTTTAAACCTTTAGTTGTTCACTCCAATGCCGTAAACGATTTTTTTTTTTCATTTTCTTACAAAAAATAAATAAAAGCAATTATTTTCTGTTACCATTTATTTAGTAACTTTTCAACTCATCTCACATAGCAGTACAACTGGTGGCAAAAATGAGATTTGCGTTAAGAATAAGCGTAAAAATACGCAAACAGCAAATGCACATCAATAGTAATAATAAACACTGACAATTAGATTTTCTTTTTTTTTTGTTTTTTGCTATTAGCTAAGGATTCGTTTTTTGACGTTTTGCTTCCGATTTTTGTTTTGTTTTTTTTTTTTGGTTTTGTTACGTTTTATACACAAGCGGTAAAGTAGCCATTGTTTAAATTTGATGCCATTTTTTTTTATTTGGTTTCTTTGTATGTTATTCAATTTACATACAACTTTATTGTAAATGTATTTTTTTAGTTTACCTGTGCTGATACTTATGTGTTTGTTTTGATATCAATTACGCTCCTTAAGTGTACAATTTTAATTTGCTTTTCTTTTATATAATTTAACTTAATTAATTTGTGTATGTAGGTAGGCTAACTTACATGTCACAAAAAAAGCTAAATTAAGATCTTTATAAAAATCCATATAAATCACCATTTGCAGCTGACCCAAAAAAGAACTCAGTTTCGCGCGCCCATTTTTCATTTTGTATAAACCGAAAATAACTTATTTTATATAATGCTTCTGGTGCGCTCAGCTGATCTGTGCTCATCTCATCTCGTTTTGCGGTGCTTCTATGCAGCCTGTCTGTGTCTGTGTCTGTAAATTTACACGTTTTATACAAAATGATGTGTCTTATTGTAGATGCTTTGCATGCTCTCCCAATTCGTCAGTTTTTTTTAATTCTTATTGCCTAAACATAAACATACACAACTTTCACATATATGTATGTATGTAGTTTGCCATATAATTTTCTTAAGTTTTTTGTTTTGTTTTGGTTTTTACATTTACACACATATGTAAATGTATATGTTTTTATCTTTTAAGTAGTATGTTTTAATAAGTTTGGTTTTCATTTGATTTTTTTAGTTTTCTTTCCTTTTTTTTTTAACATTAAACTAATTCATTTCACTAAACTATACACAAAATGTTGACGTTAATGCGCTTATTTTTCCTATATAAAACGTTAATATTATAATTATATATATATATATATATATATATATATATGTATATGTAGCTATATATATTTCTGCTATGCACTTTACCAATCGCTGTTTATATCTAAATGTTAACAAAATGTTTATGCAATATTTTTGATTATCTAAATTATAGTTTAACCAAATTTCGACAAGCACTATGCAAACGAAAGCTGAACAAAAATTGCGTTTAAATTGTGTTCTTTGTGTGTATTTAAATATTTCAAAACGTTTTTACTCAATATTATTGCTAAGCTGTAAATCTATAGAAAATGTGTACATTGTACGCTCTTCGTATTTTTCTTGTCTTGCATTTTGTGCTTTTTTGTATACATTCAAATTTGTTTAACTGTTAATTTTAGACAATTATTTAATCTATACTCAATGTGTCTTTTATTTTTATTTTGTGGTTGTTTTCCCCTCATATTTTTGGGGGGGGTTTTTTTTTAGTACTTTCTAGACTCACATTCAGCGTTTCTTAAAATTCGTACTTTATTAACTTTACAGTTTACGTATGAATAGTAGTAGACAATATACTTGTTAGCCTTTTGCCAAATGGCCGAGTGGACTGTTTTTTTACAGTCAAAAATAAGTTTACAAGCGCTCTTACTCAACCTGAACGATACAATCTCAACCATTTAGGGTTGAGGGTTTGCTAGGGTGTTTTTTTTTTTGGTTTTAATTTTTTGCTTTTTGAATGAATGATTTAATTGCTAAGGCAATATGCTAAGGAGTATTTGAATGCGTTTTTTTAAATATATTATAATTAATAGATTTGTTTTGAGTTTTAATCCATTTTACTTAATATTTTTTTTTTTAACTTTCTTACTTTTGTTGCAATTGTTGCATAAACGCGGAACACCTCGTTGACCAGTCTTTTATTTTGTTTTAATGTTTATAGAATTATACGTACTTATTTAGTTTTGCTCTGTTTTTGTTTTTTGTTTTAAAATACATGTTTTTCTCATTTACGATTTGAATTTTGGATTGTAAAATACATACACATAAGTACTTATACATATTTCATACTTAGGCCCCCATGCAATTAATCTAAATGATTTTTTTTTTGTTGAATTCTGTTTAGCTTTAAGGATTTTCTATACAAAATATTCCATTTGGGTTTTGGTTAATCTTTCTCAAAAGTTTCACTAAACTGATTGAAGTATTTTTGACACATCGTACATATTTTTGTTCTTTTGGGTTTTTAATAATTATTATAAGTAGTTGTGTTAACATCTTTCATAATCTTGTTCAGTGCTTTTTTTTGTTGTTTGTTTTGTTCGCATGGAAGCCAAAAATTATACTGGACAATCATATCCAGTATACTCGTAAGTTTTATTCCGATAATATATATATATACATGTATATATACCATAAGGAAACTTTTAGTTTGTAACTTCTTAACCATATATGAGACTTTATATAATTACATAACATTGAGATGACACAAAGCACAAGCCACACACAAACCGTCGATAAAGTGATAAATCTCTCACTTCACAATCATTGAGAATTAAGCTAGAAATTAAGAAACAACTTTTTTAATGCCAAATATAGGAGTATATAATTAATTACCAATATAGTTTTTTTTTACAAGCTGTACTCATCTAAATGCGCCTAACAAAACATAATCAAATACCTTTGAGTGACTTTTGACATTCGTCTGTAAATGTGTGTGTATGTGTGTGTGTGTGTTGTTATGTGTTTAACTTGTTTCCTTAGCTATTTCTTGGTGTCTGGATCACAGAATTTGTCATCACACAAACCATAATGCTCGATTGAAGTCATGTCGTTTGATGTCGTGCAAATAAGAATCCAGTCAAAATAAATGCAATTAAAAGTTGTTTTAAAATTTTGTAAAAAATATTTATTTGTTAAAAATATTTAATAATAATCAAATTATAAACAAAATTAAATAATAAGCAGCACATAATAACTAAAAAGAAACAGCAAAATTATGGAAAGTAAAAAGCATTGCTACATCATTCCAGAAAACATTTTCGCTGAATTTACAAAAGATCTTTTGGAAGTTTATTAAATGCTTTTAACTTTGATAAAAGGCGAACTGCTTGAATTGAGCAGAAATTGTTTTTTTGGAGTACATCTAAATTTGTAATCATAAAAAAAATGTTTGTTTTGAAGTATTATATATATATATTATTTAAATTTAAATTAATGAGGCACATAAAGAAGAATTTGTAAACGTATGTCAAAAATAGGAAATCGTATTTTGTCTCAAACCAGAAAAGTAGCGTTATGATTTGTTTAGATTAAAAATTCCTCGTAATACTTTTCATCACAAAACAAATGTGTGCTTTTCAAATACAATTACGTTAACAAAATTGCTTTAAAAAATATCAATTTGTAGCGCCAAAAATCTTTTACGTTTTTTTTTTTGGGCATTATGATTTACTTGACAAATATACAAAATACATTTAATCAACCTATACAACAATTATATTACAAAATTTAAAATATATTAAAATTAATGTAAGAAAATATAAGCATTTCATATTATTGTTTAAAACATATTTTGCACTTGTGTTTGTTGTATTTTGTTGTACCTACGCCATTACGATGCATAATTTTCATTAACTTTAAATCTTTGTATTTGTATGTATGTATGTATGTTAACATTTTGTAGTATATTTTATTTGTATAAATATTTAAAATTTGTTTCGCACTTTCGTTTGGCAGTGTTTACAATATTTGTTGTCTTCGCTTCAAACAAAACAAAAATATATATTTATGTTTTTCATTTTTTTTTTTTTTTGTATTGTTTTATTTTTTTTTTTATTGTGCTTAATAAGTTGATTTATGACGATTGCATGTTTCGCCCAACATTTTTTATTATTCTGCATCAGCACAAAAAATATATTTGCTTTGGTAAATTGTTAAATATTTGTTGTCAACTTTTGAAATGCATATGGATTACTTAACTGCTTACCGCTCACTACTTAAACATTAAATGTAAATAATACAACAAAAATATTACAAGCAAAACGATAACGATAAGCAAACACAAAGAAAACTTCAAATAATTAGAAAAACAATGAAAGCAAAGGCAACACAAAAATCTTTTCCACCAAATTCTAAATTGCTTGTGCTATCGTCTGATGCGTGAATTTTGTTGAATTAGCTCTACACACGAGTTGGAACAGTTGAACAACAGTTGTTCTGCTCACTTCGATTTTCTTTTCGGATATAGATTTTAGATTTAGATTTCACCTCACATGTGGCGCTTCATGTGAAGAGCGAGGTGATCGGAGCGTGAGAAGCAGCGATCGCAGCTGCGGCACTTGAAGGGCTTGGCTCCAGTGTGTTTGCGATAGTGGCGGGTTAACTCATCGCTCCTAGCGAAACGCCATTCGCAGCCCTCCCAGGAGCACTTGTACGGCTTCTCACCTGCAATGAGAGAATGGTCCAAAACAGAAGATTTAATAAAAAATGCATAATAAAAATCTCAAGCGTCTACTTATTAAATAAGTTACTCGGAAACAGTTTTTAACAAACGTTGCATGTTGCCATAATTTGTTGGAAATATTTTTTGCTGCTGGCACCAAGACAGACAAAAGAGCGCATAAATATACAATGGAAGAGAGGTACAAAAGTATAGTTGAAATAGCGGATTTAGGGCATAACTTTTTGTATACCTTCACAAATAAAATGGATAATTAAGGGGAACAGCCGGAAGGAAACGAAGCAAATAAAGTGTGTTTACTTTACATATTTTTTGTTCCTTAATTTGACATACTTTTGGATAAATTGAATTCATAAAATCTCGAATTGATAGAAATATGACTATAAAATGTATAGTTCGAATGTGATCGGAGATATCCTAATCAATGCGTAACATTTTTGCTTAAAAAAAGTATGATACTCTCTGGCCAGGTTATGCAATGAACAAGATCGAGTCTATGAAATTGTGTGCCAAATCGAGAATCCCTTTGCCAACAGAGTTCGCTGCGTGCCAAATGCTTGCAGGGAGAAGCAGGCAGCAAAAGCAGTAGTCAATGGCACAGAAAGCCAGCCAGCCACAGAGTTATAGCCAGCCAGTACCGGGAAACCAAAAAGGAAATGCAGAAGTTGTAATTTCACACAAAAGTATAAAACCTAAAAATGTGCGAAGACTGAAAAAATAGAAGAACAGTGCAGAGTTCTGCCAGAAAAAAAATGGCAAAATTATTTGAGTTTAAAAGACAAACAGCAGACAAGGCAGGAAATTGCTGCCGTTGCCATGCTGGAGAAAAGCAGCGAAAAGTGGAGCCAGATAACCAGTAAAGTAGACGACAGCCAAGAAAAATGCATAAAGCTGAGTGGAAAACTTTGTAACGCACACCACACCAGCTTAATATATATACACATATATACATATATATATATAAATAAAAATATATGTATGTAGCATGTATAACATACAAACATTCGCACAGCTTAAAACTTAATGCATGCGGAAATGTGTGATATTTCCGTGCTCAATTTCACATTATGCACTTGCCCAACGAAACAAACGAGCCAACGACCAAAGTGCCAAAGTAAAACGCTCTCTTAATTTCCATTTGTTTACTCTCTGCCCAACGCTCAACTGCGACGCGCATCAACATTCCAAAGCCAGAGGACACTCTCTCTCACACTCTCTCTCTCTCTCACACACTTTCTGCTTGCGTGTGAGTGAGTTGTGCTGCTGCTGCTTTTATATTGGCATATTGTCAGAACTTTTAGCGAGAAATCGAAGCAGCAGCTTCTTATAGAAAATCAGTGTGTGAATGTGTGTGCATAAATCAGCTGCAAGTGCTCAAAGCACAGTGTGTTGAAATACGCAAACAAATTAATATTTTTTTATGCCCAGACAAACACTAGTTAAAGAGCTAAACTAGAAGATATCCTATGCCCAAATCATCATAAAATAAATCTAATAATAAAAACTTTCTTAACAGATCTTAAATTTATATAGTTTATTTATATTAAATAACCCAAAAACCGTTTTGAAAACTATCAATCTTAAGTTCTGCATTATTATTAAAACTCTTCTTTTAAACTTTAATTTTTCAATACAACATTTCAGCGCATTGACAGCCCATCAATGTGGGACATTGTTTTTAAGTTTTAATTATGCAAGTTAAGTTAAGTGGAGTCAAGTTGGTTAAGTGTTACGAGGGTTTCGATATTAAAATATAGATTCTTTTGTTTCCTTTTCGCAACATAATTCGCGTCTATCGGCACAATGTAAATTTATTGTTGCTTACGTAGTTAAAACTTAACCTAAGCTATTTGTTTCTATACATAAACTTACAGCCTTGCAGCCCATATTGCAAGTTTCAGCAGGGTGTGGCAAGTGCAACAAGAATGGTGGCAAGAGCAGCAGGTGCCGCTTAACGCAGAGCTTGGAGCCAGTTAATATTTTATAAATTTTGCTAGCGTCGGGTTTTAATGTCAGTGGCCAATAGAAAGACTGCCCCACTGAGACTTGCAACGAACGGGGTGGGTGGTGCTGTGGTGTCTGTGGAATGGGATGGCGGCATTCCATTCCATTCAGTTCACGCTATTCTTTAGCTTTTCTTTTATGCGCTGTGCGCCTCCTTGGCTTTTGCACTCAACACAACTTTTATGGTCTGTTTGCGTCTATTCGCTTGATTGCACTTGCAATCTTTTCTTAACGGCAGCGGCCAACTCCTTCCCCCTCCTCCCACCGCAGCTATTTGAAACGTCAGGCTTGCAACTGGCAAGTCTGTTGTTTTTATGGCCACAGCGTTTAACTAATTGAAATCTTTTGCGCACTGCACACACATTTATTGGTTACTCTCTGCTGTTCACTTTAATTGATAATCATTTGTTGGATATTCGCACAAATTTCGCTTGGTTGACTTGAATGGTTTTCTAATTAAACGCTTTCAAATCTAAAACGACTTTTATTTCGGCACAATACCAAATCCAATTTAAAATTAAATGCTTATAAAAATTTTGTAAGCCCTATTGAAAATATCTATTTCGCACCTTATGCTCCATTGCAGATGCAATAGGGCAGAACCGATATATATATAAATATAGTAAAAACACAGAAAACACAAATAACAAAAGCTACAACTTTTAAGTTAGCAAAATACAAACAATTAAGTACGTCATGATAAACTTGCCTGTTTTCCAGCCTACCTAAAATACTTTTCTTTTGACGATTGACCAAGGCAAAAGTTTTTATGTTCAAAGCTAAAGTGAAAAAAATTGTACTTTCAAACACATTTTTGCTGTTAAACATTTTTTTTTATATATCAAATAAACGGTTAAGCTCACAAGTAAGGCAAAAGTTAGAGTTCCTTTGTCGTTTGCCCAGCTAAAAGATATCCTGTATCTAAAAGAAATTCGTAGTAAAATTGTTTGCCATTTTTAAAAAAGAGAATAAACATATTAAATTTGCTGACGATAGCTCGTTAAATATTTAAGATGCGAATCGATATTTATCGATATAAAGTTGGTGTACGAGATGGACGCCAAACAAACAGCTTGTAAGACGGAAATGGCTTCTCATCAAGAACATATTTATTCGGAAATGTGGCGTTCGTAAAGTACTCATTTTATGAGTAAAGCGGTATAAAAAGTCTTCGTCTGCATTATGAAAAAAGCTCAACCAACCACTTTAAAAGCAATTTTATTATAAATATTTAATGATGTGGGCCGTATCATAATAATGTTGGATGGGGCTTTACACAAATTACTGCTTATTGCAATGCGGCTTATTGCAAAAAGGGGTCAAAACATATATTTACTGTAATACTCATGTGTCTGAATGGCATTTCTATATATACAAATTTAAATGGCTAATGCACATTTGATATTATTTCTAATTTTGCATTGCGCATTTTATAAATTGAGTAAAAATATTGGGGTTGAGTATTATATGCGTCGCTTGATTGATTAACTAGTGGCAAGGCTATTTTATTTGTATAATAATTTTCATAATATATATATAGATAAATCGATGAATATTTAATGGGTTAAGTGCATGCTGACAGGGGCCCTTTGTAGGACTCATATACAGCAATGCAACACACAAAAGTCAGCAGCAAATATTCGATTGGTACAAATCAATAAACGAGTGGGTTCCCCCCCTTTCTCTTTTCTTTCTATCTCTTTCTCTTTGCGAATCTGTGTTGCTGCATGTGGCAGCAATAAAATTACATCTCATCGCTGGGCTTTATCTATGTGTCAACGTGTAAGTGTGTTCCATGTGCGTGTAACCAATAATTCATTGTTGAGTTATGCGATTTTTATTGAAATTTGAAGCCTGTCATCCGACAATGTTTTTTTCGGGTTGCACTGGATTTGGGATGCCTTTGCCCCACAACGATTGGCGGCGGCGGCGGCGTGTGTACGTTTGCCACAATTGCAGCAAAACAATGCACTCGTGTCCTGTTGGTCGTGGTGGTCCTGTTTTTTTTCGTGTTCAGGTCACACCAATGCGCCGACCCGGTGTCCCGGTGGGACTCTGATTTATTGAGGGCGGCCGAGCAACTCGAGTCTGAGTTGGCTTTTTTTTCGACAAGGCAGGACACGAAATTGCTGTCTACCTAATGATTATATCATTGAGTTGCGATATGTACCCGAATTGTACTACATTTTTTTTTGTATTTATAATTAATTTATGTTTTATATGTTGGAGATTCTCACCTGTGTGGGTTCTTTGGTGCGCCTTCAGATGTGAACTCTTCGTGTAGACCTTTTTGCAGCCAACAAATTGGCATTTGTGTATCCGCCGCTTCGAGTCCGGACTGTGATCGCTGTGATGTTGGCGCGGGTGATGATTTTTGGTAGATGCTGTCAAATTAGTTTTGTTTAATTATTGTGGCCTAGAAAAAGCTGGGTGAATATTAAGTATACGCACCAGTTGTGGATTTCACAGGGTGTGACGTGACCACGGCGACTATTTGTGGCGTCTGTGAGACCGATTGCTGTTGCATTGCTGATGTGCTGCTGCTGTTGCTGGTGCTGTTGTTGTGGTTGCTGTTGATATTGCTGCTGTTGTTATTGCTGTTATTGTTGTTATTGTTGTTGGCGGCAGCACTGAGCACGGCAGCAACATTAGCATGGCCATTGTTTTGCATTTGTATAACACGAGCCAGACTGATGCCAGCGGCTCCAGGTGTTCCATTGGCTGTGGTTAGCCGCACGATGGTGCTGCGAGGAATGTTGCTGTGGTTGCTCGACGACTGATCAACGCTGCAGCTGCTGTTGTTGCCGCTGTTGTTGTTGTTGTTGTTGTTATTGCTGTTGTTGTTATTATTATTGCTGTTGTTGGTGTTGCCCGGCGAGCTGTTGCTGCTGCTGCTGTTGCTGTTTTTATTAAGCGCCTGCGGCGAAATGCTTAAGTGTTGCACAGCCAACTGTTGCTGCTGCTGTTGCAGCTGCAACGTTGTGGCCTGCGTCAGTGAGGAATTCTTGGCGACGGAACTTTGGCTGCCAAAGTGCAAAATGGCGGTCGCGGGTGTGGAATTTACTGCTACTGTTGCCACTGCTGGCGTCTGTTGTTGCTGCTGCTGCTGTTGCTGCTGCTGCTGTTGGCGTTGCTGCTGCTGGCGCTGCTGTTGCTTTATCAGCGCCGCCAGCTCACTTGCATCGATATGCTGCGGCCGATGCTGTTGCTGTTGTTGCTGTTGCTGTTGTGGCTGATGTTGTGGCGGCTGTGCATAGTTATGGCTGCGTAGGCTTGACTCGGGTGATGATGGCGGCGTCAACGGCGGAATCACAAAGTCATGCACATGTCCCTGACCCTGACCGTGACCCTGACCCAGATTCAAATGATAATGTCGCTGCGTCTTTGCCTGCAACACACGCACCTTAATAGCTGGCGCATTGCCGCTGCACGAGCTCAGCGTGATTGTGTTGCAACTGCTCAAACTGTTGCTGATGCTAACGCTGCTGCTGCTGTTGCTGCTGTTGCTGTTGCTGGTGCAGTTGCTGCTGCTGTTGCTAGTGGGCGTCATGTTGCCGGCGCTGCTGATGCTCGGATTTGGCGATATGGCTGAGGGCGGCGGTGCAAATAGTCCGCCCAGCTTCTCATCACAGGACAAACCATGTGCTGCATCCTCCTCATCCTCGTCGATGCGCTCCTGCTTCACCAGCACCGCACAGCTAAGCGCCTGCGAACCATTGCTGTCCCATGATATGCGCGAGCAGTTCGACGACACGGACGAGGTTGTCGATATCGAGTCCAGACTCCCTTTGATTTTCAGCTCCTCCAGCAGCAGGGCCGGCGTTGAGAATATGTCCCAGGCGGTATCCAAATCTGTGTGCATCTTCTTGTAGCTCTGCAGCTTGGGCTCGTCACGCAAATAACGCTCCAGTTCATAGCAGGTCTGCAAGAAACGAAAAGAAAATTAGTCAAATAAAATAAGGTAATAGAAAAAAAATATATAAAATTAAGTTAATAGAAATGCCTTTAAGCTGGAACACATTTTTAACTGTGAAAATAAAGAATTGCCAAAATTCAAATTATGCATTTTTATTGTTGTTTGCGGCAGCATTTGTTAAATGGGTATTTTTAGCTGGCAACATGATTTTTTTGATTGATGATCTTTCTCCAGCAATCACCTCCGATTCAGACCAGTTGCCCTTTCAACCAACAAGTCGAGTTAATATGTCATTTTAAAGTTGACAAAGCCGCCAGCAATGTTGTTCAATGTTGCTTCAGTCCATCAAACATAAGCAACATAATGTTGCTAAGTCCATCAGGCAATACGAGGCTAAGTAACTAAATCCTAAAGGCTTTTAATAGTACCACAAATTGCTCATATGGTGAAAACTTTGGGTTTTTCGTTTGGCAAAGACCTTTTTTCACAAATCTTATTTAGTGCAATGCAAAAGCGTAAAATCAATGATGTGGAATAAATGGCAGAGTAACAGGCTGAGAGATACATGTGGGGAAAAGGGGCGGCTTCTGTGCATTCCACATTTGCTTAGGTTTGCTATTGTGCTGCCCCCCCCTGCAACCTATCAGGAGCGGTAAATCACTTTAAGTGTTATTTCAAGAAAATAATTGCAACACATAAATTTCTTAACCCTTTCAAGTCGCCAAAAACAAGTTGCGTGTGCGATTTACGAGCAACAACAGAACAGGGCAACAAGAGCAAAAACTATAAATGGTTTATGAATCAGCGTCTCAACACATACCAAAAGGATTGGGAATTGAGACGAGGGGCGTAGTAGGGATAGTTGGGGTAGTAGTAGTAGTCCATGATTAATGTGCGGCTGCTGCACTTAGTTCCCATTTCCTGGCCGGCAACACTTTAGTCAGACAATGCAGCGCAATCTTTGGGCAAAAATCTAAATAAAATGTAACATGCAGCGGGTATGTTTGGAATTTGATATATTGTTAAAACACACTCGACGCGACGTACACACAACAAAAAAAAACAAAAAACACACACACACACACACAAGATACAGTCGAAAACCCAAATGCAAATGCCAGCTAAGCTGAGAGCTACGAGCTGGCGAGCTGGAAGCTGGAGAGCTGGTGAGCTGGAAGCTGGAGAACTGGCAGCAGGAGCAGTAGTCAAAGCTTGCCTCCCTTGCAACATGGTATCAGAAATGGCATTTTTATGCGCTCTGCTGGCAACGGCGTTGCCAAACAAATCACCTGGCCACCAAAGGCGAGCACAGCGCAAAGATTAGAGCCCGACTCAAATTGCTCATGGCACCCAGCCAGGAAAAAAAAACAACTGACCATCCACATTTGGATGGACACGATACGAAGTGTAGCACCCAGCGGACCAGTGATTGATTTTTAGTGGATGCACAGTTCGCGACTCCAAAGTACTCAAAAACTGACTTTACGTCGCTCCAAACTTAATTGGTTGTTTAAAAAGGCATCTTTAGTCTTATGAACTATGGATTACACAATATTTCACAGAAATGAATGCTGAAATATTCATTAGAAAATAAAGTAGAAGCATTTCTAAATGTTTGCTTACTCTGAGAATATTTTTTTTATGTTTTGTATTAATATAGATCAACTATAAAAATACTTAGATATATCTATGGTATTTTTATAAGTTTTAAAAGTTAATTTTTGTATGCTTTCTTTTCTGCTGTAACACTCTGCATACGTTATAAAAATAATTATTATTATATTATTATTATATTATTATATTATTATATTATTATATTAATATATTATTATATTATTATATTATTATATTATTATATTATTATATTATTATATTATTATATTATTATATTATTATATTATTATATTATTATATTATTATATTATTATATTATTATATTATTATATTATTATATTATTATATTATTATATTATTAAATTATTATATTATTATATTATATACTTTATTATTAATACCGTCCTATTTAGATCTATTGTGCTCCTTCTCAGATATAGTTACTTTAACCTATTTGTTTACAGTGTATTATGCCCCTTCTACGACATAATTACTTTAACGAATTAGTTTATAGTATACTGTCAAAATACCACTAAGTAAATATTCAAAGTTCTGTTCTTTCCACATGAATCGTTAAATTGCTGAATGTTAGCAAACTAAGTCCAAATTGTAATCAAGAATTGTTTGCTCATAATCAACATAAATATGTGATTATTGTTGGTAAAAAGTTTTTTCCGGTTGGCTGTCGGAAACAAATAATTATATCTGCTTAGCCCCTTCAAGCCCGATGTGTCAATCTATAAGCACACTTTTATGCTCACTAAATGTGCGACCCCCACAAAAAAACTTTGTGTCTTAGCAAAACAACTTTATGCGTAGCTCGTTTGTGTTTAATAGAAATTTATGTGCCCCCCTCCCCCCTTTCTAGTTGTTGTTGTTATTTGTATACATGTGTGTGTGTGTGAAGTACTTTAGCACACTTTTTGCTGTCAATTTATGGGCCAAGTGCACTTCAGCACCAAATGGCGTTTTCTATAAATCCAAATCATGCGGCACACATAAATTTATTTTCTATATTTCCACTCGCTGCCTCAACAGCAATTTTGCTTAATTTTTTACTATTTATTCAACATATATATATATATATATATATTTTTATTTTTTTTTTTTTGTTGCGAGTTGCGTAATCCGAGCAACACAATTGTTTGCTAATTCAAAGGCAATTTATATTAAAGAGCCCAATGATCCCAAGCAAACAAATTTGGCTTAACAAATGAGACAAAATGTTTGTACAAATTAAAACCATCATATGCCCGCCAACACACACACACACACACACACACACACAGCTTTTATTAAGGGCTTAAAGGGCTTGGGATGAAATGAAATTGAATTTGGCCCACAGCAAATAGAGTTTGCCGTTTTTTGAAAAACCAGCCAGTCAAATGTTGGCAATGGAAATGGGTAGCTGGAATGTTTCAAATGTTAAATAAGAGCATGCGATTTAATTAAATTATCAGCATGTTTATTAAAATCTACAAAATGTAATATGAGCTAAGACTATATGGCTGGGAGTCCATTGGGAGGGAAGCACACACACACACACAGAGAAGGCACATAATATTTACCTAGACTGTCACACGCCCCACGGGATAATGCGACCACACACACATAGTGAGTCAGAGTCAGAGATAGAGATGGATACAGAGGAATAGGATTGGGATTGGGTTTGGGTTAGGGGAACACATTTAATTATGTGTGTAATTGAAAAAGACGCAGCGGCAGTTAAGAGGCTAGGCTCGTCGAAGGCTAAGACGAAGACGGCTATGCCAAAAAAGCGAGAGTATAGAGAAAAAAAAAGCAAAAATCTTGTTAAGGCTATTATGCGGCACATGTCCTGGACTCCCTGCTGTCTGCTGTTGAGCTCTGGGATTCCCATCGTGTGTATAAATTTGGTGCGTGTTTTTGTGTGTATTAGAAATATATTAACGGAGGCAGCATAGCTTTGCCAGCAGCAGCCTGTGGTTTTCATTTGCCACGTCGCGAGGCAGCTGCCAACTTGCCAGAAAATATGCTATACAACATGCTTATTGTTTGTGTGTGTGTGTGTAAGTGCTCTATCTGCATTATGTCATTTAATGAGCCATAATTCCATAGAGCTTCACTTTAAAAGCCCCTTGGGATGTGTTCGACATTTCCTTTTAATTTTTCTTCTCTTTTTTTTTTTGTTCTTTTTTTTTTGGTTCTCTCTTTGGGGGCTGCCATTTTGAAAGTTTTAATGAACCAAATGTAATAAAATTATGTTCACAATTAATGTCGTCAGCAGTTGACCGGGTAAGCTTTTAAGCAATACAACGAGCAGCAAGAGAAAGAGAGAGAGAGAGAACACACAAAGAAAGAGCCAGAATGAAAAAAAGATAAATGACTTTTTGACCAATCAGCGCCTATTCACAAAATAATATTTTTAAGCTTTTATTAAAAGCCAAAAAAATGTTTAAGAGTTCTTCTTAAGTTGCCTGATTAAGATACTTTCTGTTAACTGAAGTTGCTGCATGTTTTTACCACATTCTGTTGGCTAACGAATTATATTTATAATTATCCAAAGGGCAGAGAATTATCTGTCAGAGTCAATGACAAAAATAATTTTTGAATTATTGTCACAATTGTTTCCAGCGATGTCTCGCTGTGCCACTTCTTGTTGTTGTTGTGAGCTAAGTGACTGCAACTGCAACAATACGAGTCCAACAACAGAATATTAACAGCAAGTCAGTTGGTATGTCAATAACAAGAAGCCAACGAGGCGGAGGAGGAGGCGAGAGGAGAGAAGGAAATGAATGGAGTATAATTGAATTATTGACATTATCAGAGCACAGAGATATATATACCTACAGCTACAATCCGGAGTGTAATGCATTGATTTACTTCTGGTTCTTCTGCTGGACTCAATTGGAGAGGACCCCCAGCTGGTAATGTTATTGTTACAGTATTTTATGTTGTTGCATTTGTTGTTTGTGTTTTTTTTTTTGGGGTAGGGTGGGTGCAAAGTGCACTTAAAGTGCCACAACATCTGAGGAAGAAGCAGCAGTAGAAGAAGCAGTGGCAGCATCAGCAGTGGCAGCAGCAGCGACTGGCAACTTAAGTGTCTGGTGCAAAAGGCGTTGCATAATTTCAGGCATTATGCTAATTTAAAAAGTTGCCGACTACTCAAGCAGCAAGCTTTCACATAAGTAGTTTGAAACAAGCGAAACAGCTGCGAGCTGCGAGCTGCGAGCTGCGAGCTGCGAGCAACTGAGAAATGAGCAAACGTCGCTGATCACTTTCGCCCAGGAACGGAATTTGCTTTTAAGTAATCGAGAAGCACTTCAATGCGAAAAACTGTCGAAGTAGCTTCTCCCAAAAGTATGCTACACACAGTAACACACACACATACCACACACAACAAAAGGAGCAGCAGCAGCATCAGCAGCCACTCGAGGGTTGCTGCTGTGAGAGTGGTTTGGATGCTTTTGGTTGGGTTCTGGGTGGTGTGGCATGAAGCAACTAATGCGTCGTACGCGCCGTTGAATTTAAATGAGGAATTAATGCGAACATTATTTCTGGTCGCCTCTCGGCGCTAGCTGGCTGACAGACTGTCTGCCTGGCTGACTGTCTGCCCGGCTGACTGTCTGCCTGACTGTCTGTTAGGCAGCATCAACCCCAATATCATCGAGTTTCTTGGACTGCTCTGTGCTCGCCCGCCTTTTCTTTTACTTTCGTTGGGAATACAAACAGTTTTGCCACTTTCCATATGCATTCGATTCCCTGCCCTTCGACCCGAACGAACGAACGCGACTGGATCCAGCGGCCCAGTGCTTTCTGGGATTCGTCAGCACACCCAAACCATTAGCTTTAACTTGATAGCATTTTCGGTGTGGCGGCGGCGGCACACGCAAATTGCGACACTCTTGTTGCTGCCTGTTTTTTTACGCTTCGTTTTGTCATTTTGTGGCATGTTGCCGCCTTGTTTCTGTTGCCATGGTTGCTTCGTTGCCGTTGCCGTAGCTGCTGTTGCTCCATTCATATTGCCTAAATGACACTTGGCGCAAATAATGATGCTGACAATGATAATAAATAAATTTAACACTGTCGACTGCCGCGACTTGTTCCATTTTCCATTTTCCATTTTCTTTTTTTTTTTGTCGCTTAAAGCCGTTGGCATTTTGTGCTGTTACCAAGATTAACCTTTATGGTCGACCAATTCGCCAGACTCTTATTTTTTAATTGACCACTTTAGAGCGCTGACAGCGACAGCTTAGCCATACTTGAACCATACAAAATAATAATAATAATAATCATAGTTCTGTTGATAATTTTAAATAAAATTTGTAAAAGTTATCAATACACATAAAAAGCGACTGCTATTTTTTATTATTATTTTTATTATTATTATTATTATTATTATTATTATTATGCATGACTAAAGCCAGCTAATGTTTTTGGCTGAATGAATACTCATTTAGAATTAAATTTGACCTATTTTAAATTCACTGACTTGTCCCGAAAATATTTGAATTCTAATTTTTTAAACTAATTCTAAATATAGCTGCGAAAAGTAGAGATTAACTAAATAAATAAATGGAAAATAATGAAAAAACTCATAAAATGCCATACACATGTACACACACATGTGTGGGAGTTGGTGTTGGGGAGGGGAGGGTTGGGGAGGTTAAATCGCAATTGCTATGGTATTCAGTTTTTATGACGCACCCAAAATGGACGACACAAAGGTGGCAAATGTACATAGGACGTCTATTAACCGCATGGCCATTGGATGAGCTTTTGTGTCGTCGTCGTCTCCAACCCTGGCCATGTTATCGGAAGTGTTTGTTTAACATTTTGTGGCTTACAACTATCATGGCTTTTGGTATTGACCCAAAACTTGTTTAACAACGCATTTTGTCTGATGGTAAATGCTTCATTTTTGTTTTGGATTTTGTGTGCGATGCGTAGATTGTTATCGCCTTCCCCCTCCCCACAAAACCCCATATCCGAAACACCATTTTTATCGATTGTCCGTCCGGCAGATCCCAAAAAAATTTGTACACAATGCGGATATTTTTCTTTTCGCCTTTTCGACCCTGGAAATGTCCTTATTGCTTGTGCAACATGTGAATCCTGGCCTGGCTTCCCCGAGTTAATTGCTCTTAAGCAAGTCACATTTTGCTGTACAATGAAATGAAATTATTGTAAAAGTTGTTGGCTTTGCCAGCTTTGAATGTTTAGGCACAGTAACAGTTAGGAAAACAGTCATACAAAACAATACAGGCGGCAATAAAATAATGGTAACAAACAAACAAAATAACATGGCCGAGACCAAAGCGGGCTAACATAAAGTAACAAAAACTACCAGTATAAAGATACCAACGGGCATAAAAGATTACACAACAACAACAGCAACAACAACAACAACAACAACAGCAAATACCAAATTGCTTTTGTGTGTAGCTTCTTCCCTATCACTGGGCGTGCCCCAAAGTCGGACATGTACATGAACACGTTGACACACTGGTCATTGTTTGTGACCCTCAAGTTATTTCGCCCATATTGTACACCCTCGAAATTTGCATATAGATATTCCAGAGCAGACCAGAGCAGACCTGACCAGGGCAGAGCAGACCAGACCAGACCAGAACAGACCTGACCAGAACGTACCCAAGTTGAGCAGTGTGGAGCAAGTGGAGCAAGTGAAGCAGCAGCTTATCCTTCTTGTGGCTGCTTGTTAACAAAAAAATATGATTGTATTCAACGCTCCAAATATATATATATATATAATATGCTTATATGTTTGTCATATTTAGACATAAGTATATTTTCCAAGCCATCCTATTAGCCACAAGTTAAGCACAAAATTCTCTTGTTTACCTCCTTATTGTGCTGTGTGTATAAGGCTTAAATTGGTTGTCTTTAAACGGTTACAAATTTTCATATGTTGCAGTTAAAAACGTGGTTAAAATGAAAATAAAAATTACCATAAAATCAATTTACAGAATTTTCTAAACATTTATAAATTGAAATGCTGCAATTTCTGTTTCTGTTTCTAAGTTGGCAAATGATTTTTCTAAGCGCTGCATTTGCATAATTACTTCAATTGCGCCTCCTTAAGGCAAGTTGCCACATGCAACCACATGCATCATACTCCTTGTCGGTCTGCTGCTGCCGCATTTTAATACATTTCGCTGACGACAGCCACTTTAATGAGACGTAAAGCTGAGTAATTGGTGAAAAAGTGACGACAACAACAACAACAAAAACAATGTGCAACAGTTGGTTGCTGCCGCTGCCGCTGCCAAGGCAATAGCCTGTTTGAAATGTGTGCCACAAGTAATTGCAGTCATAGAGAGTGAGATTTTACCTGCCACTTGCAAGCATATGTGCTGAGTAGGAGTGTTGTTGTTGTTGTTATTGTTGTTGTTGTTGTTGCTGTTATTACGAGCAATGATATCCTGCGTGCTTCAAAAAGTATCAGCTTTCAGTTTAGCAGATTTATTTGCGGCTCTGCTGCTGCTGCTGCTGCTTTTGCTGCTTCTGCTTCTGCTTTAGCCAGAACTTAATTCCCAAGACAACCCAAGCCAAAGGCGAAGCCGTTGAAATGCGTGTGAGCGGATTGTCGCAATAAACTCAACGCTCAACTCAACACATGCAATTGTGGCTAATATGCTTGGCGGTCATTGCTCCTTCCAGCACATATGTTACTCTCTCTCTCTCTCTCTCTAGAAAGTTGCCTTTTTGGCACACATATATAAATATAGCTCATAACTCATAACTCAATTCAGCGGCTTAGCTTAGTTTTGCTGTAGCGAAAGATTTTTATTTCTCTTTTGCTGCACAAATGTTGCCCGAAATAAAATGTGCAGAATACTTTTCTGCGAAAATCGTTGAGTTGACCAAGTAGCATATAAAAAAAATTGTCTTAACTTTAGCAAGAACAAGAAATAATTGTATGTTGGTTTTTCAAGTTCTTTTCCTATTTTTTTTATTTTTTTTCTCTTTTGCAGCACAAATGTTGCCCGAAATAAAATGTGCAGAATACTTTTTTTGCGAAAAAAAGTCGCGTAGAAAAATATTCTCTATTTTAGCAAGAACAATAAATAGTTGTATATTGGGTTTCCAAATTCTTTTCCTAATATTTATATTTATATATAAATATTTGTAGGAGATAATTTGTATATTATTTATTATTATTTACCAAATATTAGATACAACCTTTTGTTTTACATGCACAACAATTATATAAAGTATATCTATAAATTTTTCTGGGAGTGATAAACAATTTAAAACCTATGCTTTTATTTTGTTCTAATTTACACTAAAAAAAAAAAACAGAAAAGCTGCGCATTTTCTATTGAATATTGTTTGATATTGCTAATAATATTTAAAAAATAATACATTTGGCATATAAGTTTAAATAACGCCAATTGGATTCAATGGTTCAAATCTGGCTTTAAATACAGATTTTTATGTGTAATATAAATTTCAAGCATTTTGACTGAATGCGTACAATGAAAATTTAAGCACAAAACTAAGAGCTGAATGATGACCTGGGAAAATGGCTATTTGGTAGTGCTTCTGCTGTTGGCCTATTGTCCTGCGTTGCATGTTCTGGCTGCTGCATATTCTGTTAAATTTGTTGTTGGTTTGATGCCACTGTGCACTGTTTGCTTGTTGATTAAGCCAAATAGTCAAGGGTCGAAGTGGAGTTTTTGTTTCACTACAACACGCTAAAATCTATCAATTGAATTGTACTTTTTTTCAGGTGATAAAGTAATTAATTAGAAATAACGAAGACTACACACACTACGTGGGTAGTGTGGGTAGTGGTAGTGGGGTAGATATTTATTTATACATATAGATATTTATTTATATATATATATATATATTTCTAGTTATATTTCTATTTAAATCTGCTATTAATATTTTCGCTGATCTTTCTTTTAGTGTGTTGCAAACTTCACAGATATGTGAAAATACCCTCCAAAAGGGTATAGAAAGCATCGTGTGTGTGGGACGTTTCTCATTTTCGGAGGCAACACCCAATAACAGCCCTACAATGTGCCAGACATGTGGTTTGAATTGTATTTGCAGTTGTTGACTGGTTCTGCCAAACAGATTTTCTAACGGCTTGTCGACGCTTTTTTCTCACAATTTTCACTCTTCGTATGTGCAGCAAGTTTAACGGCTGCACCTCAAATTTTTCACAAAAAAAAAAAAAAAAAAAATATAGGAATGCGTTAAGATAGGTTTCTCCATTTTTATGGCAACATAAATATGCCAAAAAAAAATCATTAACGTTTATTTAGCCACTATAACCATATAATTTGATTAGTTCTTAAAATTCTATATAAATTACTATAAAATGCAAGTAGATATTTGGAATGTTTTAGTTAATTAGAACTTAAGAATTCTATACAAATTACAGTACAATGTTAAAATACATTGAAATAAAAATATCTTTAAAATTGGTTAGTTTCGTTTCGTTTCGCCACGTATTGTAAAGTCTGGTAACCCCAGCGAGTTGGCCATTTGCTTCGCTATACAAAACTGTTCAACAACAAAAGACACAGCGAACCAAATATAGCTGGCAACCGAAATTGCACTGCTCCAAAAAAAAAAAAAAATAAAAATGGGAGAGAAATGCCAGCGGGGTTTTTTAAGTGGTTGTTGCTTTTGTGATGTTGATTTGACCCCAATCAAGCTTGTAGCTGTTTCTGTTGTTGTTGTTGTTTCTGTTGCTGTTTCTGTTGCTGTTGTTTCTGTTGCTGTTGCTGTTGTGGCTGTTGACCATCGTAGTCGGCTCGTATTACACATTTGCATTGCACACGACACGGTGCATAGAACATGTTGTGGCAGGGGCGAACTCCATACACATGCCTCGTGAATCTTTATTGATATGGGGGCAAGCAAGCATCTATGTTTTCCCTTTGTTTGTTTTTATTTTTACAATTTTTTTTCTTGTACTTTTAAGTGTTCCTTTAACTAGAAAACATTTGTGGCTAAAGCTAAACTTGGACCTTAAGCGCAATAATAAAATGAAACAGAAATAATAATAAAAAAAAATATATATAATGATTTTTCACTGCCTTAGTTTTGTTTGGGTCAATATCATAATATTTGGCATGCCTAAGGCGCAAAAAAAAAAAAAAAATGAAATATACACAAAAAGTTAATATACATAAATATACATAGATAATAAAAAAAAAAAAAATAGCAGCAGCTGAAAAAGCTACACCAAAAATGAACGAGAGACAAGCGAAGGCCCTAAGCCAAAGGCCAACGGAGGGAGGGAGGAGCAGGCCACGGACCACACCGCATCGCAATGCTGGAAGGGAAGTTGCTTAATTAAAAGCGGATATTAGCAATCGCCCAGCCGCAGAATGGCAGAGACACAGAAACAGACACGGACACGGACACCGAATCCCAGCAGCCCCAATCCCAATCCCAGTCCCAGACCCAATTCAAGTCTCGAGTTTCATACGAAATAAAAAGGACGCCAGCGAAATAGCTAGCATTGAATGGCAGGCAGCTCCTCCTGGCAGCTCCCCCAAATGAAAAGGAAGCAACGATAAACTATGTGAAAATTAAAAACTGAGCTGTTTCCAAATGAAACCAAATGAAACTTTAGTGGTCATTTGAAGCGCCGCCGCATTCGAGATGGGTCCAAACCGAACTGAATCCCTTATTAGTTGTACTACTTTTTTTGTTCTTTATAGATATTTTTATTTTTAGAGTGCTTTGACATTTTCTTGTTGTAATTCGTTTGTTATTGCAGTACGACTACTTTACGGCTATTGTTGTTGCCTAAATGATAAAAGGAAACGGCCGGCGATGCCATTAAATGGCCGTTTCAGGGATGTCAAAACGAACATTGCTTCCGGTTTCCTGACAATGTTTTATTGCTAACAAAAAAAAATGTGAATAAAAAATAAAATGGTCATCACCCAAAAGGTCAAAACACACCGCATGATTGTTAATGGGTTTACGGCGCACTTTGACATCTTTTTTTTTGTACACTTTTCGCCGATTTTCATTTATTTAAACTGTTTAAATTTACCATGCTATTTCTTAACTTGGCCTATCCTTGAACCTCGGCTGGCTCAGAATCGCTGCTGCTCTTTAAAATCACATTTGTCATCGTTGAGAAGGCTTAGGCTAAAGCAATCAATTATTTTTGCAATTGCACTAAACTGAAGTGAGGATTTGGCCAAAAAGCCATTAATTTCTCTTTGAGAGCCAACGAGACAAACACTGATAAAATAAATGCTTACAAATGATTCATAATTAAATACAAAATGAATAATATTATTAAGAGGCTATTAAAGATAGATTTTGTCTATTTGCATTATTGACCCATTCGAATATCTTTCTTTGCCTTTATTATAATTCTGCTTATTACTTTATTTAAACTTGATAAGAATTGTGCAGCACATTTAAATGTTCTCCGCCCACTGGACAAGTGTGCCGGAGTATTTTCTTTTTTTTTCCGGCGCACTCTCAGCAATTGTTAAACGTAAATGTTTTTCGCAGTTTTACTTTGTGTTTTCCGTTGCCTTCAACAGAAGCACCACAAAAACCGCCGCCAGAATTTGTTATTTGCCAATTTTGTTGGCTCCGCTGGGCTAAAAATTTCCCACTCAAAAAATTACCTTTTGTGTTGCACCGCTGTGGTTGTTGTTGTTGCTATTGTTGTTGTTTTTGTTGTTGTTTCTTAGTTGTCGCCGCACTTAATTTATATGGCATTCAACATTCGTTACACATGAGAGACGCCTGTGCGGCATCGGCGGAAATTTGTACAAATTTTTGGCACTCGCCAGCATGTAAAGTTTGCCACAACCCAAGAGCAACAGTAACTGCTACAACAACAACAACAGCAACACCAACAACACCAACAATAACAATGACAATGGCAATTCCCGCCGTGGTTTATTTTCCCACAGTGGCAGCAGCCTAATGCCAGCCCAGCTACGAATTTTGCCTCAATGCTAACAACATGGTAAAAAGGTAATTACCATTAAATTGTCCACCTGCAGTTTGTGTGTGCGTGTTGCTGTTGCCATGACATCCACATCCACATTAACATCCACAGTTGTTGCAATTCTACATCTGCCACAGATACGCACATTTCACTTGCATTTTGTCGCATTTGTATTGTACAGATTTTTGTTCTGTTTCTGGGCTTACAAACGGGCTTAAAAAACCCAATAACATTTTCGAAATATATACTCGAAATGAGAGTTTGGCAAATGTTACGAAATAAATTAAAAATGACCCACCGCCGCGAACAATACGCAAAACAAATAATTTAACAACGAACAAAAAAATATTTAACAAATTAAATTAATTAGTCCACAAAACTTTTAGTGAGTTAAAAAAAAATTAAAACTTTTTCTGGTTTCGGAAGGGGCTGCATTTGTGCCTGATCTGATGTGTACGTTGCATACCCTGTACAAATTATGTTATGATAGGCAGATTTATAAAATCTGCTTAGCACAAAGGACAATGGCAAAAACCTTAAGTTTTTATTATATAATTACTATTTTAGCTTATAAATTTAATATGGCAAAGACTTGTGTACAGGGCATATCCGATTCGAGTATTTCCTCTAAAGCTCTCTTATTTATTTACACCGAATAACCGCAAATTGTTGAAATTAATTTCACTTTGGACGCATTCCAATTTTAAACTACATAAAACAGCAATTTGTTCGTCCCTACCAGAAGCATTTAATTTTGCTATGCAGTAAGAAATTTAATGTTGATAATACTTTAAGTTATGGTTATAATGACAGAGAGTAAAACAGTGGATTGGTTTCTAGTTGACCATATTCAACCTTGGCTAAAAGGTTGCCAATTAAATATATTATAACAGTTATAGAAATTGCTGCCAGCAAATACCAAAACTGTCTGAAATGTCAGTGTCATATCAAAATATTATTATTTTTTTTTTTGCATTGTAAATGAAAAAAAAAAACAACTGCAAACATAATTGGCTCTGTGCAAGCTGCAGTTGTATGTAGTGCAATGTCTGTGGTATGCAGACAATTTGTTGCATGAAATCAAATATGCAATAAATCCAAATGCTAAATCAACAACATTGAAACATTTGAAACCTGTGACTCTGCATATAAAACGATATGCAATTTTGCAATTGAAATTGTAACGGAGAACTTATAGTGTGTGTGGGTGTGTGTGGGTGTGTGTGAGTGTGTGTGTGTCTGATTTACTACGAGGATGTTGTAAATGCATAAATTTATTGTCGTTGTGTTTTGCATTGAGCAGGACATTGCCTATTGACATACTGTCAAAAAGACGAGCAAAACATTTTTATTGAGCAACCCATTTTAATTGTTTATATTTGTTTTAGTTCAATTTTAAATTTTTTTACTATTATTGTTATTGCTGCATAATAATTGTTATTTTATTTTTCGGGCTGACTGTATTATTCTTCATTTTACAAAGCAAACAATCCACTCTGAATTTTATTATGCCTACTCAAAATATGTTTTCCAAATCGATTTCGGTTTTGTTATTTCTGTTGATACTACTAATAAAAATGTACATCTTAAGAATTGAAAATTGACCAGTTAATGTTGTTGTTTGCTATCTTGAATCAGATTCATTCATGTTGCAAGTGTTGTTAAGGTTCTCGTTGTGTTTGTTAGTGGCGCCATTGATAGGCAACAATCGACAGCAATTGCATTCGGCAATTGGCAGTCCATCAAGATTAGCACAAGGTGTTTGCAAATGCAGCCGGGCTGTTGCCTTCAACAAATCGAAACCAGATACGAAACGTAAAGCGAACTGCAATGCAAGTTGCAAGTGGCGGTTGCATGTTGGGGTTGCCTGCTTGCAGCTTGCCGCTTGCCTGGCTGTCTGCCAGTCCTTGTTGGCTGCTTGACTGCTTATAAACGCATTCACGTGACCGAAAGCGAACAATGCAACAACAACTGCAAATTGGTGGCGGGAAAAGGGGCAGTAAAGCTCCCCCTTGAGCTCCCCCTTGAGCTCCCCCTTGAGCTCCCCCTTGAGCATCCACATGCAATTATTGAAAGCTCCTCTGGTTGCTGTCTTTATTGCAGCTGCTTTTGTTTGTCTTAGGTGTTGCCAACGATTAACAGTTTATCTTGGCTTTGTTTGCCCTAACTGAGTTGCACTAATAAGCTGAATGTGCACCATGAACAGCATACAACAATTGACTTACAGCTAAAACACAATGCATTGTTCCCAATTTGCTACCAACATTTAGTTTAGTTTGTGCAAAACTGTTCTATAGAAAACATGGAACGCTTGAAAATGTTGGCTAAAAGCAAAATATTATCAAAGTATTAGCTTTAAGTGAGTCGCTCATTTTCTCAACTATCTGAGAAAAGATATTTTTCGATTTAAATATTTGCATAGTTGCACAACTTCACCTATTTTACACAATTGTATAAAACTGCAATTAATTTATTGTTTTACAAATGTTGTTATCCAATTTATGGTCCATCTTTCCCTGGTTTTAACATACCTGCAATGATAAAAAAAATAAGCAAAAATTAGTACTTTGAAAAAACGTTACAAAATCTGAGGCAATAACAAATATGTATATTTCAAGCATAATCTCAAATGTAAATTTTGTTGTCCAAACCCAGAATCGAGGGTCACCTCAAGATTCCGATTATCTTAGAAATTTAGAAAATTGTAATTATATCTACATGAATTATAAATAAAAAAAATATATATTTGACTTTTAGGGTTCAAGAATATGTAAATATTTGTGTGAGATGGCCTGCTTGTGGCAGTGACACGGTTTTGGCCAACTGCCTTGTAACCGTTTTAGCCATTTTTAATGTGTTTGGGGTTTTGAAAAAAAAGTTCTGAATTCTAAACAGGTCTGATTATGTGTTATCTTGGCTACATAAAATATAAAAAATATGCATAAAATGGTCTGTTATTGAAAAACGCGACTCGACGTTGTAGTTGCCCGCTCAGATAAGGGCTAAAACAGTCTCAACAACGTGGCTGCCACACAGTGGCAACATTTTGTGGGGGGGTGCAGCAGCATTGCGTCAGTTCGTAATAAAATAACCACCGTGTCTAATGCTAATTTACTGCGTTTTTATGACCGTTCGGTTGCCTTTTTACCCCCCTCTGCAGTTGAGGGAGCCCTTTCACTTTAATAGGCTACACATAGCACCACCTTTTTGCCAGTCTAACTCCCTGCCCGGCACTGCCCTGCCCTGTCCTGTCCTGTCCTGCCCTGCCCTGTCCTGCCCTGCCCTGCTCTGACTACCTGCCAGCCTAAATTGGAAAATTTATACGTGGCACATTAAAGGTTTGCCCCTGGAGCAGTGCCTCGGAAGCCCGAAACACTTAATTTGGCTTCACAATGAGTTACAAATTTTGCAATGTTCACCTTATTTTTTGGGAACATAAAATGTGTTGTAATTTGTTATATGTTTTTGCTCCTTGTTGTTGTTGTTGTTGTTTCTGAAATGCTATTGTTTTTTCACGACTGGCAAACTTTTGCATATATTACGAAGGTCGTTGCTATTTCGCTTTAATATTTGCATTTGTAAATTTAATTTTAGTATTACGTAGCGAAGATATGTTTTCAAGTTGAACAAGAGAATTGCGAGATAAGTTATACAATTGTTTTTGCATGTAATTTCAATTTATTTAAATATGTTTTTTGTTGGTTTCAAGCGAAGGATATTTGAGGTGAATAAAAAATAATAAGCTTCTGTTTCTGAATTTGGTTTATATGATTGACAACTATAGAATTAAACTGGTATCAAAAGCCAATGGCGCCTCAGCGAAAGATTAAGATTTAGCTAGAGCTAAAACTAATTTAAATTCTAAAAGAATTTCTTAAATCTATTAATTGTCAGCAATGTTATTGTGACCAAAAGAGGTGGATAGAAACGCCAGTTAGCCAGCCCTGTTATTTAAAACTTCAGTTAAAGGAAAACTAATTTAAATTATAAAAAAATTTTACTTAAATAAGTTGATTAACAAGTTCCTCAAATCTATTGATTTTTAGCCAAGTTATTGTTACCAAAAAAGGTGGATGAAAACGCTTACAACTAGCAGTTAGCCTGCCCTGTTATTTCAAACTTCAGCTAAATAAAAACTAATTTAAATTATAAAAATATTTTACTTAAATAAGTTGATTAACCAGTTGCTCAAATCTATTGATTTTCTGCAATATTATTGTTACCAAAAAAGGTGGATGGAAACGCTTACCACTAGCAGTTATCCAGGCGTGATTAAATATCGAGTAGCTTCAGCAGCAGCAATGGTTTGCCAAAAGTTTCTGCTTTGAAGTGCTGTGGCATTTTCCACTGATAAAACTCAGAGAGAGAGAGAGAGAGAGACAGACGCTGTCACGTAACCAAAATCCATTTTCCCCACTCCTCACTCCGCACTTGGTGTTCACAGGCTGACGCGGACAATGACAATTAATCAAGCGATAACAAGATGTAAATGCAATGCATTGAATTTTTTTTTCTATTTTTTTTTTTTTTTGCCAAGCTTTAACCCTGCATATTTCTCGAACAGACTTTGCCCACAAAGCAGGGGGGGAAGAGAGCTGGGGTTTGGTTTTGGTTTTGGTGGCAAAGCCCTTCCGGCGCATTGCAGTTTATTTGAAAATTAAATTTACGCCAAATTTGCGCAGACAGCTGGCTGCGTTTTCTTTTGCAACTACCCCTGGAAGTTTTTTATACTGAGGCAACTTCATGAATTGGATTACGGTGCGGGTTCTTTTGCCACGTTTACAAAGTCTCAAGCCATGTTTTTGCCTGCTGGCTAGCTGGCATCGTTGCATAGTTTTTTAAGTAGCTGCGTAAATTTTGAATCGCTCAGATTTGTGGGTGGGTACCAAAAAAAAAAAAAAAATTTCAACAGAAATTGCCGTCGGCAGCAGAGGCAAAAATGTAATGCATTAGTCGCAACGTTGAGTTCTGCAGATGGAAGGAAGTAAGGCATTTTCGGGGGGAGGGAGGGGTGTTGCCCAAATTCTTGTCAGCCAGCTTGCTTGCATATTACGAACAAAACGTTTTAAATAGAAATCTTGATGCTAATAATGAACAGGATGATGATGATGATGATGACGATGATGTTGATGCTGATGATGCAAGCGCGATTTTATTATCTTTGCTATATAAATTTGCTTGCTTTAAGTATTTTAAGTACTTTAAGTTTGTAGCCGTTTGTTTTTGTCGAGGTAATGAGACCTGACAAGGCTAAGCTCCATGATAGGCCAACAAATTAGCCAGATTTTCGTTTCATAATCGATTAAAACGAGGAAAACTTTGAACCACTATTCATAGCCTTGAGTCAAGTAAAGCAATTTGAGAAACTGTAAAATGAGTTACTATTTTTAGCTTAGCTCAAAAAAATGATGAATACTATATATATTTTTTCAATACTTCTCTATTTATGCAGAAATGAAAGAGCCAAGTTTTGCGTGATTGAATGTTTATTTAAATGTATACACAAAGTTTGCTAGAAATGAACATGATAAGTCTGGGTTAGAGTATTGCCAACTCGGGCACACTCTCGACTACAGCAAGTTGGCTTGCATGAAAGGTTTCAGCTAACATAAAAAGTTGGCATCCATAACAAAGTTGATGCGTCAATTTCTTTGCTGGTTGCATGTTCCATTTCATTTTAAAACTTTTCGTGTTACTTTCTACATTGAAAATGAGTCAGCTTAAATACTTGGGGAGGATTTTGTTGCCCCATTGTTTGTAGCAGAGCGGCCATGAAAAATAGACATAAGACTTTTATCTCATCACTTGGATGTCAGACGATATTAAACCAATTGAACTATAACTAGATATGAGAAAAAGGGAAGGGAAAATACTAAAAACTGAAATAAATTTATGCGTTAAATTAATATCCTTTTCTTTTTGAATTTATTTAAAAAAAAAATGTTTCTTAGTTTGTCGCAAATATTTTTTAGCATAACATGCTAAATTGTCGAACATTGAATACCATTTTGGTCAAAAAAATTTGGCCAAGAGCCGTTAAAAACACATAATCATAAGGCACAAATCTGTGGCAATCGATTCTTAACTTTTATTTCATTCGACGCAAATTCCATTAGTTATTTACACATACAGAGACAAAACATAAACATTCCTTGGCGCCATCTAGAATTTCACATAAGCAGCAGTGCCACTTGTTTATGTGGCAAGCGTTTTGTCTGCCCCCGTCTGAGTTGCCACATATGCGCTCATAAATATGCTACAAATGCACAAACAATACTTTTGTGTTTTTTTTTTTGTATTAACTTAAGACATCTTATGGCATACTTTGATTACATGGATCCATGACTAAACCAGATACACATTCATTTGGCAACAACCTTGGAATGTTGTCATCATGGAAGTGTGTGCCAGGGTTGCATATAAGTCACTACTTGTTTTGCCAAGTGTAATTAACTGATTGCTGGTTGAGTTTTTAGAAAGTTGCGTAACACTTTTTTTTTGTATTTTTAAAAGTTGAGCAACTTTGGCAAGTTAATTTAAATAAACATTAAATTCTGTAAAAGTCATTCAATAAATAATGAAAAATACCCTTGAACAAACAGCATTTATCTTAAAGTACATATTTGCATTCCAAAAAAATTTAAATAAACGTTAAATTCTGTAAAAGTAATTAAATAAATAATAAAAAATACTCCTGAACAAACTGCATTTATCTTAAAGACGATTAAAGTATATATTATATATATATATATTTGCATTAAAAAAAAAAGGATATTTCCAGTGATTTATACGGCGTTTATCGGAACTTTTGTTTTTATTTATTTATTTTTTATTGTGCTTATCACAACGGACTTTTGGCAGTTTTTGGCAGACAAACTCTCGCAGAGAGAATTGTGACCTATATCAAAGGCAATCATTGAGCCGATATATGCTTCGCATCGATTAATTTATGTCTGATTCTGTCTGTTGACAACGGATATCCGGTGAAATAAAACAAATTGAAGCCGAATCGCTTTCATTATAAAACATGAATATAATTCCCCGGGTTGCGGTTGCTTTTGCTGTCTTCTGTTTTACTTGACTTAACAGCTTGATTTTGATTTATAGACCTGTCAGTTAGGCAAAAAAAGGAAAAGCCTACGCAGAAAGTTGTCTAAATTTCAGTCGAAGGATAATTATAAATCATAATAATCTTTTAAAGATAAAACAACGCAAACAACTGAATAAATTGCTAGAAAAGCAAAACAATAGAAATGCTGGAAAATATTAAATTGGAACAGCTTTGGTCAGTAAATGGCAATTAGTTTATTTAAAATAAGTTTATTTGAAATAAGTTTATTCTAAATTAGTTGGTAAGAATTAATTAATGAGCAGCTGGCAAATATTTATATATATAATTTTTTTGGAGATAAAAATGAGCAAACGTGAGTTACACAGGAAATTTAATTAAAACTGACTTTTGCGGAGAAACAAAGAATTTTTAGCATATTACAAGTTCATTAAAATTAAAAATATAAAAAAAATAAATATATATATTTTGCTATGCAGAAGAGAAAACACATTAAGTGCTCTACACAAAATACTTGGCTTTTTACATTGTTTTTGCAATGAAGCACAACGAAATAACAACAATGAAAGCTTAAAACAATCAACCAGCAATTGAAAAGGAAAGCCAAAACCAACTTAAAGTTGGCCAAAACTGAATTGTGTATGGCCAAAAGTGTGGGAATGTATTTTTAGAGCTTGTTGTATTATTATTGTTGGGGCTATTGTATAGCAACCCCCCAGTTCCCCCCCTTCCCGTTTCTGTGCAACATTTGTAAGAATTTCCTTTGGTTTATAATAAGTAGAAGCAGATGTGTTGCCATGTTTTGTGTTTTTACTGTTTTGTTTTGTTGCAGGTGTTGTTCTTCCACTCGATGCACACAAGTGGACAAAAACTTCAATAGATAATATTTTGGAACGAACCTGCCAATGGACAATAGATTGAAAATAGCCACGTTTTCTGTGTGTGTGAAATACATTTACAATTTTCTTACCGTTTTGCAGTAAACATGGCTTTGTTTTATGGCAATCTCCAAAATTAAACAGTCTACTCAAAGTGCCTTAACAATTTGGCCATTAAATGTTTAATCAAATAATGTGACGAGAGACGAGACGAGATGTTTCTTTAAATATTTTGTACAACTCATAAGTCAAGCAAAAAGTTGGCCAAAAGTTGGCTGCGATAAGTGAAGCTATTCGACATGTGCAGGCACACAAAAAGTGGTCGCGGCAATCTGATTAAGGCCAGGCTAATTGTTTGCTCTGTGACTGACAAATGCGAAAGCCGACTGGCAAAAGCGTTGTTACACAAAGATCTGCTGCTCCTTTGCTCTAGCCCATCTTAGTCTTTTTTTTTGTTTACTATTTGTCGGCACACACACACACACACACAGTGTGTGTAAGATGAATGAGTGTTAGTTGAATGGACGACGCGACGCGACGGCAAAAAGAGCAATATAAAAGCTTCAGCGCCCCCCCCAAACCCTGTGAGGACAAATAAAAGAGCATCCCTTATGGGAGATGTGCTTTCCCTCTCTGTGTGAGTGTCTATGTGTGTGTGTGTGTCTATGTGTGTGTGTGTGTCTATGTGTGTGTGTGTGTATGACGACTTTTCTAATGTACATAAATTTCAACATTTGCTCATTTAAATAGGCATATTTTTGTCATTTTACAAAAGTTTTCGCAAATGCAAAGAGGAAACCTAGCATGCAGACGAGAGTAGTTGTGTGTGTGTGTGTGTGGGTGTGTGTGTGTGTGTGTGTGTGTGTTTTTGTATGCGGCATACTCAAACATTTTTTAGAGCGCAGGGATTTGCCATAAGCGCAAACATGCAGCAGGCCCACCGCTGCCACCACATTTGTATGCAGCACATGAGGTAAATAAGGTAAAGGAGAAAAGGGGGCGGTAGGGCGGGCGGTCGGCTGTTTCTGAGCCATACAATAAGGGTTGACTTGTGGCTATATCTATATGTGTGTCTGTGTGTGTATGTGTGCAAAAGAAAGCGCTGCAAAAATGGTCGTGGCAGGCGCCTCCTGCATGCACACACACACACACACACAAACACACACATGTGTGTGTATAGAGATAGATACAAGCAGACCTCAGACAGACAAAACACGCTGAGAGCCTGAGTCAGACAGTTGGGACGGCAAAACAGACTGTCAGTTGGTCCATACAGTTTGCCACGGCTTTGTCTGCTGTGGTGGGCTATGCTCTATGTGTGTGTGTCTGTGTGTGTGTGTGTATGTGTGTGTGTTGGTTGTGGTTAGGGGTGCGGCACCGGAATGCCTTATGTCAAAATGTGGTTTTTATTTCGGTGCATTTTACAGTTTTACAACCCACCGACGGACGGCCTTTAAGGCCGGCCATAATGACGCTGCTGGCATCAAAATGGCGCTTAGATAATTTGATTGAAGCCACACGGCTATTTTAAAGAGCCAGCTAAATGTACGAATTATGCAATGCAACATGGCCAAAGCAATTTAGCTGCCTATAAAATGAAAACTAAATTTTTGCAGCTTTTAAGTTTTTTGTGCGTTTTTTTAGCGTTTAGAGGAACTCAAGCACTCAATTTAAAGGCAAATGCCTGGCAACTAGTCGAATGCGTAATGAGGCGCCTGCCCCATTTTCATTATCCTATGGGGCAGGCAGAGGGGCAGGCAGGGAGGCAGTTTGCAGATCGGCACGCTGCAAAGCTGTTGGGTGCAATGAACGCACAATAGACCACAAGACAAGCATGGCTTTGCAGCCCGATGCAAATGTGCGAAAACAAAAAAAAAAAGCGGAAAAAAAGACAAACAAAAACACACACACACACATACATACAGGCACACACACACACTCAATGAGTGTGCTGCAGGGCCAGCACAGATCACAGCCCCATGGAGTTTATTTAAAAAGTTGGAACCGCGCTGCTGCCAGTTGGCAGCTTGTCGACTGTTGATTGTTTTTTGTTGTAGTATCTGCCAATATTGTTGCTGTTGTTGTTGTTGTTGTTGTTGCTGCTTGTTGGTAACTGTATGTTGTGTGTTGGCCCTTTTCAGTTGCAACTGTAGGCCAGGCGTAATCATTATAAAAGCATTACTACAACTTTTCATTCAGCTTGTTTGTGCCTTTGTGCATCGCTGAGAGAGGCAGTTGTTGTTGTTGTTGTTTTTTGTTCGAATGGCTGTTCAAATATGTATATATGTGTGTGTTTGTGTGTGTCTGGCATCAAATTGTATATTAACAGCACCGGGTAGCAACATGTTTCATTTTTAACGCCTTCACGCTGTGAGCCAAAATAACGTGCAGCTGCAAAGTTAACTTTTTTTTTTCTAGTTATTGTGTCTGGCAGTGGAAGCAGCGGTCTGCTTCTTCTTCTTCATCTTCTTTTTTCTCTAAACATACAACAAATGGGGGCACAGCAAATTGATGCCACAGCAGCAGAGCGTAGTTTTGCTTGCAATGAGGTCAACTGGCTGTGCAACATGACAATTATAATAAGCTTTTTAGACTCATCATTAAATGTCATAATCAGTTAGTTAGTTTGGTCATAAGCTATTTATAAAACTGGCTAATTGTGTGTGTATTTTATGATTATGTTTTTTGCCATTTTTCTTGTTTTTTTTTTTACTTTGAATAATTGAAAAATGCCAACACGCAGCTGCTGATGCTGCGTGCTGCTGCTGCATAATTAAAAGGCACCTCAAACAGCCATCCAATAAATATGCAAATCATATTAAATATCGTACAAACCATAAAAAATATTAAAAAAATTACTTAACAAACATTTGAAGAAAGCAATAAAAAAAAATATGAATGGAAAAAATAAATAACATCTCTCAATAAATGGCTTGAGTTCATTAAACTTCATCAACTAAAACGGACGCCTACGCAAAATGAGATATAAAGACGAACACAAGCACACATACACATACATACATATACACACACACAGACTTATCCACTTGTAAGTTGGCATTGGCTTCACGACGCACTTAAGCATTCTAGACATGATTTCTAGCTGTAGGCAAATTACTGACTTGGCTGTCTTCCCTCCGCTGATTTGGCTTGTCTGCCTGCCTGTCTTGGCGACTGTCAGCCAAGTGGCAGCAGCGCCATTGGCTGCCGCATGAAGGTGTACGGTTCGTTGGTTCAGGCACGTAGTTAAGGTGCCATATCGGCTGACCAAATTCCCTACGTCGCCCACCTCGAGTAGCCCACTCAAGCTGCGAATTTGTGTTTTTTTTTCAGCCAACAATGACTGGGCTTTGTCTGTCAGTCCGTCTGTCAGTCTGTCCGACCGTCTGTCTGTCTCTCTGTTCTATGAAGATATGCGGTTTGTTTACACAAACACGAATGCATCGGCTTTTGTATCGCTTTAATTCATTTCTATATAATTATATTTCATTCCCCTGACCATTTTGCGTAGGCGTTTGGAATATGAAATTTATGAAAATATTTGTAGTACTTAAAAAAAAAAGAAGAAATTCTTTAAATTTGTAAAATGTTGTTAAGTAATATGAAATGAAATTTGTATTATTATTTTAATAATAGAGATAGCAGCAGCTTATGCAAAGATCGCCACAAAATCCAAAATATTATCTATGTTGCCACAGCCGCCGCTGAGGCACAATTTGTATATTGTAAATAATATCGAATTGTACAATGTTATTCATTATTTATGCAAATGATATAAAATGCAACAATATTATTCATTATTTATGTAGAGTTCCGGTCATCTTCACCATAATACGGGATTGCATTTCGTTGCATTGTGTTTACAAATAGGATTACATGGAGCAGTCCATGACATGTCAATCCCATTCCAATTGCAATTAATTGTAAATTGTAATTTCCATAATGAATTATGCAAAAAAGGAGCAATAAACCGAGAATGCTGTAAAGCAACTAAATTAATAATGGTGCTATTCGTGCAACAAGCGTTGCAACAATGTTTAAAGAGCAATATTTGTTCCAAGGATTTCATATAAATAAATATATACATTTTTTGGGGGCTCATCGGATCAACGGAGTCATCGGATCTGAAATCAAAAAGCACTTAAGATGCCAACTGAAGCGTGCCAAGCCTCAGAATACAAAGAAGAAAAGTTTGCTGCATGAGGCATCTGACTGTCTCCCCCCTGTCTATCTGTCTCCCCTGTCTATCTGTCTCTCTGTCTATCTGCATCAGTCTCATATATGCAACACACAACTGATACAAATACATACAAAATGGAATAAGCATCCTGACGCTCTGTGCTCAACGATGCCGTGTTGATGGATGGCGTCAAAGCGTTTGTGGCATGCAACCAAATGCATTCAATGCAATGGAAGCTCGCGCTTCCATTCAAGTGAACCGATGTGTATTCAATATAATAAAAAGAAAAGCGTGTTGCACACCCGGTACCCGATACCCGTCCCGATACCCGACCCGATACCCAACCCGATACCTTTGACGAGAAAGCAAGAAGCATACCAAATATGTTATATACTTGAAAAAAATGTATTTGCATTGGACGGCTTTTTACCTTGGCATTTCATCGAGTTGAAATATTTGCAGCGACGGAGCAAACATATTCAAAATATGATGATGGAAATGCTAAAGTTGTTGACAAATAAAATGTTACATAAATGTGTGAAATATTTTGCAGTTCAAAATTCAAGTTGATACATTTCTGAGTTTAAAGGGTTGGCACATTGAAATCAATCGAAATTTACGTAAAATAAGTAAAAAAAAAAAAAAACTTGGCAATTTGTGTATGCTTTTTTCTGCCTGTTTATTTCGTCAATGTATAAAATAATCAATAGAAATTTACGTAAAATAAGTAAAAAAAAATCAATATAAACTTACGTAAAATAATTTTAAAAAAATAAAAACTTGCAAATTTGTGGCTGCTTTTTTCTGTCTGTTTATTTTTCAAGTGCATAAAATAATCTAAGAGGCGCATTTTGTTGCTTTTTGGTTAATCATCATTTGCTTCTATTTAAAGGCCTACTTAAGTTGCCGTCAAAAAAGTATATTTTAACTTAAAACAAAACATAAGTCGCTGGCCCACTTGCTTTGGCAGGCATGCAAAGTGCGCCTATTCAAGTGGCGTGGAGTGTGTTTATGCTTTGACTTTTGGCAAATAACTTAAGTAATTGCTAAGCCTTTTGCACAACTTTATAATAATAAGCACTACACTTTACTTAGGGGGGTGGGGTGGGGGGGTGTATGAAATTATGCTCAAATACGTCTGTTGCTTATCTTAAGCCATTTAAGTCAAACTCATTATGCTCTCCTCCTTAAGCGATAACGGCACAAAATTGACAGCCAAAGAAATGTTTATACCGGCCACTTGA
The DNA here is from genome assembly GCA_035042365.1 of Drosophila dives. Taxonomy (NCBI): domain Eukaryota; kingdom Metazoa; phylum Arthropoda; class Insecta; order Diptera; family Drosophilidae; genus Drosophila; species Drosophila dives. The sequence continues at coordinate 178,579 of JAWNLJ010000036.1, read as the reverse complement.
GACAGCTTGGCAATAAATTGAAATACACACACACACACACACAGAAATGAGAAGTAAATTTAATTTGACTGCATTATAATGCAATACGTAATTATGCGGTTCGCATACCAATGAGAACAGTAACAGCAACAACAACAACAACAACAACAACAATAGCAACAACAACAACATCATCTTCACATTGGAGCACATTATAAATAAGCTTAATGCGAATGCGAAAGAGCGGATATCCTTCTTAGCAGTCGGCACAGCCAAAAGATGACTCACTTGAGATGGAAGATGCAGCAAGCTATTAACAGCACACGCAGCAAGTGGCAAGTGGACAGGCAGCAGCAGCAGCAGTTGTTGATTCTTTCTGTTGATGATGACAATTGACCAGCACAATGCAATTACGAGCAGAGAGGAGAGTCCAACAATTGCCCGAGTTGGCCCAGCTGCAAAATATGTTGCCCTTTGCGTGCAGCCTTGAAGCGACCGACTGGCGGCATATTTGTGCAACAAAAAAAAGAAAGAGAGACGTACTCAAAGGTGGCCGTTGCACAGAAATCGTACACAACAACAACAACAACATTTTCCAATTATCATTGCAATTTGTGTTTCACACGAAACTGCAGCGGCTGAAAAATTTGAGTTAGCTTGCGGCTTTTGTTGCATGCAACATTGTGATTGTTTGAGAGCAGCAAATTGTAATGACAATCAGAATGTTGTATCTGTCTAAACGATGATGTTGCAATTATTATGCCTGGTGCATGTTGTTGCAAACTGTTGCATGTTGTTGCTGCTGCTAAAACATGTCATTGCTCTTCAAATGGGTTTGTAGGGCAGGCGTTGCAAGGTTGGTTTAAGGAGGGGGAAAGGTGGGGCGGCAGTCCACACACACACAGTCTTAATCAAATCAACACACTTGACAATGCGGCATAAAAAATCTCACGGCCCGCATCAATTTTCATTTCTGGGTCGCCTTCGTTTTCACGTGGAACACAAACAGCCACAAAATGAGCAAATACTGTCGCATCCCGAGGGCGACGAGGCAGGCAAGGGCGTCGTTAGACAAGATGTATGTGGCACAGCGTGTTGCTGGGAACACGCCACATTATTCAGAATCTGTGCGCGAAGGGGTGGGGTGTGGGCCGGGGAGGGGCGTGGAATAAAAAATTCAGCAACTAATTTGTGTTGGGACAGCCAACGAAACGGAAAAAAGAAATAGGATAAAACCTCCTTGCTAATTTTATGACGAACGTCCTACGCAGCCAACAGAGACGCAGCAGACATTTTCATCTGCCACATCTGCCGTGACTCCTGCTGGCCGCAGACATCTGCTTTCATCACCTGCCACATTCTCATATCGTACATGAATTTAGAAACGGGAAACGGGAGATTCGGATGTGGCACATATATTTCTTAACTAACACCAGACATATATCTATGTATGTGCAGCAGGACGCGTATTCTGGCCTTTTCTAAGCCGTGAAAATGTATATATTATATGTCCATGAGAAATTTACATTTAAATTAAATATTTTTATATTTATTTAAAAATATTTTGTCATGCATGAAATTGGCATTTTTGCACTTATGCTGGAAGCAAAGAGAACAAAACCTAAGCCTGTGCCACAGCAAATGTTCAGGAAGCTTGAAAACCATATTTTTGGGCACATAAAATACCCAACAACAAAAAAAAACCAGAAAGTTCAACATAAAAAGTAAAAATGTATTTTCAACAAATAACCTAAATATTTTACGGCTACCTTTTTTTGCGGCTTTAGCGCAACATGAAAAAGTTTGTTTTTTTTTGCGTAGTAAAAGTCAATTGTGGAGGTGCCCCCAAATGTTGAAAATAGGTGGAAACCGCATTACGATGAAGGTCTAATTATCTCTTAGGGCGCATAATTAGTATTCTTTAAAATTGTAAAGAGTTTCGGTAGCTTTAATAATTTAAAATTTAATTAAGTAATGCATTTCCAGAAAAACCTTTAAATTAAATATTTGCCTTTCAATTGGAACTAGATTAAGTTTAGTTAAATTTAAGTTGGAAGTAAATAAGCAAAAATAAAATAAAATATAAAATAAAAAAATTAAAATCGTCTTCTTTAATTGCCTAATTGAACGTAAAAAGTTAAATTCCATTAGGCAAATAATTAAAATTAACATTATCTTAATGAAGTCAATCGAAAGGTGTTCAATGGAAGTGTTGCTCCGTTTGACAGGAAACCTATTTTGGCAATTACGATTCTATTTTAATTTCGTTTTACGAAGCAACCAGTAAATTTTATACTTTTGAATATTATTCACTTTCTGTAAATTCAAAGCCTGTCAAAACCAGCATTCTATTATCAATTGTTACATCTTTGAGCGGAAATTCGAATCCTTTGCTGATTGAATTCCCAATTGTTCAGTATATCAAATCTGGACTGGGAATAACTTCAGGAATTGTTGACAAGTAAATTTAAGATCTGTACACAAGCATGCTATAAATAATTTTATTGTCCCTACCACAAAAGACGACTTGGCAAATGTCCTAAACGTGTCATTGATTAATAAAAAAAACAAAATTGTTCATGAGACACGATAAGTTAATCCATAATAAGCTATGTCTTCTCATTCCCTTTATGTGTTGTCTGTTTGTTATAATAGATTGTGTTTCATTTGCTAAAATCTAAGCCATAAAAATGTGCACACGGGGGGTAGGTTATGAATATTTATCTGCATTTCAGAGATCCTTCTATACGCCTTCGCAGCATGGTAAATAAATCTTTGTCAACATTTGAGGATATATTTCACAACTCTCAAACCTTTAAAAAAAAAAACAAAATACTGTTTCATATATATGAATAATTTTTCTGTGTAAACTCGATATTTATCGATAGACTTCGAGGTAAAACAATCGGAGTAGTCCAAATAAACCAGTGTTGTTTTAACATGGCTATTTTGTTTCTGTTTACCTTACTCAAATATTATTATATATACTACAATATTCCAACGTACGTTATTTGTCACAAATACAGGGTATCAAATAAACCGCAAAAGCAATCAAGCAACAAAAAAAAGGGCAGACTAAACGCTTTACAAAAATGTAATAATAAAAGTCATTGCGATAATGAAAAAGTGTGCAAATAAAAAGCGCGTAAAAAGCGCATAAAAAATGAACATTCTGAACGAAATGTTTTTCATGGGAAAAGGCGGAAAAAAAAATGCCACAAAAATGCTGCATACTTCTAGGCCCAAATTCAATGCCAACCTGCAAATATGCGCAAACCATTTTGCGTAAATTAAAGCCAGAAAAAACACTAAAGGCTATAGTTGTATTCAGCTAACAGGAATGAATAAACAAGTTATTTACTTGAAAAAAAATTAACTTTTATTGGTCATAATTAATTAGCAAACGATTGTCGTACAAAACTGGCTTATTTAGACGGTTTCGTTTGTATTTTTTCATGTAAAAAGGTTGCATGTTGCACATGTTGCATGTGAGCAGATGGACTCGGCTCTCAGCGAGGGTAAACATTCTTTGGGGTTGCTTAGATAACTCATCATATTTTTTGTACTTTTTTTTTAGATTTTTCCTATATGGGCTTTTGACGGGCAACACAACAGACAATCAATATTTGAAGATTAAATCACACAATTTTCAGGTACTTTACACAGGTGGAAAAAAGAGGTTGTTAGTTGCAAGGGGGTGGGGGGAGGGGAAATGACGAAGCCCCAAGTACGAATAACGGAAACTGATGTTAGCTGACATTACATGCATTAGAAGCTAAGAGAAGGGTATGAAGAGATGCCAATGCTGCTGCTCTTGGCTCTTGCCTCTTGCCTCTTGCCTCTTGGCTCTTGGTTGACTGCTTGCCTCCCTGCTCCCCTGCAGTGTCTGCTGTGCAGCATTTAACGGCACAAGCCCAGCGCTGATGGTTGCTGTAATCATCGGGGCATAGATAGCAGCAAAGCAGTGAAAAGTGAACGGAAGAGCCAGAGAAGCCAGAGAACCCAGAGAAGCCAGAGCAGCCAGAGAACAGTGCCACATGTGGCGAAATTGTTGTCAGACGGGTCGGCACAAAATTTCCCACGTTGCGCACTTTGCCGTGTCATTGAACGTTGTAATGGCTTTAGCTGATTCTCTGTGCCAGTTTCCATATATATATATATATATTTATATATATTTACACAAGGATGCTGCCATATTTGAATACCTAACTCTTTGGCAAGTGAGGGTGTGTGTGTGTGTGTGTTTAAATAAATTAATACGCTGTATTAGAGACATATTAGCAATGGCCGAGCAACGATGTGCCCACATGCTCGAAAAAGTAGTTTCCGTACTAAAAATCAGTCAAAAGTTAAAGGTGAAAGTTCAGCGGCGCCATTCACTGCAGTGTTAGTTACGGTTGAGTGCGCCCTGAAGTATGGTCCGGAAATATTTAATGGCACACATATGCGCGGGACAGATAACTGCCTGGGACGTGCCTGGGCAGGCAGGCAGGCAGCTCCAACTAAAATTCAATAATATATGCACACTTAATCAGGCGCAACGTGTGGCAATGCACACGAGCACATATTGATCACACATGCTGCCCCATTTTGTATGCAACAACATTTTAATGACTCGATTTAAAGTGGATGAGGGGTTATCAGATTCTTAGAAATTGAAATTGAAATTGCAGCCTCACATTTTATGTAAGTTTTTTAAATTGTTTTAACTGCAACTAAAAATAATCAGTTGACTTGTGAAGCTACAACTTATCCTAGTTTTATATAACAGAATGAATATAAGGTCTAATAAGTTTAGATCAGCTCGAAGCCAAGAGTTCTCGTTACCAAATGTTTATTATGCCATATATTATGGCCACCCCACACACAGTAACCGCATTATTTATATGCATAAAACTGCAATTATGAAATCTTTTCTTTGGCTCTGCCTGCTGCCTGCTGCCTGCTGCTGGAGCATTAAATCTGCATTGAGATAAATATGCTCAAGGAGCAAACCAATCATCGATAAATTTTGTGTGACAGCGAGCTAAAGAGGAAGGCAAACCACAAAAAGAAATCAATTTCCTGTTACTCCGACCACATCGCATGTTGAAGTTGCAAATGCGAACTGCGAACTGCGAACTGCGACTGCCACATTATCCTGCTGTTTTTCTGCCACGGAGCCTTGGCCCTCATCCTTTTGACATTTTTTTCTTCTTTTTTTTTTTTTTTGGCTTGGCAAATAAACTTGCCGAGCCACTCAAGGCTGCGTCGATGTAAAACTCGAATATGTTCTATACAATATATTCAAATGTGTGCTTTTCACTTCCTATTACCAAGGTAAACAAAAATTTTATTACCTTTTTATGAGCTCGCTGGAGTCACAATGTCGCCCCGGCCGTTAGCAGCCTTCAGCGAAAGTCTCGAATGAGTCTCCAAGACCTGAGCCCATCAACAAAAAAGGAAGAAGAAGAAGAAACACACATATACACACACAACTATGCACACAGACCATAAAAAATTGGGTAGTAAAAACGCAAAGTGCAAAGCATTGCAAATGCGAATCCCTCGGCGAAGGAAAACATTTGAATGAATTCCGTTTGAACTGGGCAAATTCAATTTGCAATGAGATCATTCCTGAGGAGACAAATTTCACAGAGCAAGTACATGGGGCAGGTAAGATGAAGCAACTCTCTTACTATCTCTTTCCCTCACCTGGCAAATCAGTTTATATAATTGATTTGTCTCTGATTAACAATGCATATAACCCTGATACGACAGACAAAAAAAGTACTAAATAAAATTACTTAAAGACTTTTATTCTATAGTGAAATAAGTTTATTTAATTTGAGTTCTTTTTAAGCGAAAAAGCAGACAGTTGAGCTTTGGCTGTCAAAATGATTTAAGAATTCATTCTTAATGTTGCGTCTCATCTGAAATCTTCTCAGTTGGGAAACGAATTGAAATGCCCCTCGTAAATTCTTAAAATATTTGCCAGAACGCACAAGACCCTAAAAAGTCTCCATATGAACATTTAAAAATTTTTTTTATTTTTTTTTTGGCATATATCAAGGCTAAATAAATTTGCACATTTTGTGAATGTTTATACACTTTGGGTTGGTCTTCTGGTCTATCCGTCTGTATATATATTCTCCAGCAGTGCGCAAATAATTTACTTACTATGCGAATTATCTATTTCTCTCTTTGATTCAAATATTAGCCACTTGAATACTGTTTATATATCTTAATATAGCTTAGCATATTTATTTAGATGTATATACATATATATATTGATACTCTTGCTGAGGGTATAACGATTTTATCGTCAAGTGCGTAAAACTCAATCAGACTGACTATATTTTGAGAGCTGTTAATCGCTTATAAAGAACCCATATAAACAATTAACGAAAAATTGCCAGGGTATATGAGAATAGAATCTATCTTAATTATTTTCTTGTATTTAACTTACATTGAGTCACTCAATTATCAATTTGAACATCAAACAGCTGGCTTTAAAAATACATTTTCTTGACCAGTCAAGTGTGTTAAATTCAGCTTTTTATATTATGACAGTTTTGCGCAAGACAAATGTATTCAACAAATGCTGTCATGCCGAAAGATAGCAAAACAACAAGAAAATTGAATATATATAGATGCATAATATATTAAGTTGATTGGTTCTTTTCTTCTTTTAGATTATTCATATTCAGTTTTAGTTTGAGCAAATAATAATCTAGGCAGGCATTGGTAATAATGCATTGTTTACATATTGTGAGATGGGATGTGCAGAGCTGCAATATCATAACAAAAGAAAGATAGAAATATTGCGGTTAAATAAATAAACAAATTAAAATTAGTAGTAATGCTCAACTAGCAGATACCCAGTACTCTAAGCAGATTATGTATAAAATATGCATATTTATTTTCCACAGCAGTAGTTAAATAGTATAAAATATTTCAATCTATATACATATATATACAATATATATAAATATCAATAAACTTTTTATTTTCTTGGAAGACTGTAAAATCCCTGCTAATTTTTTCCCGTTATATACATTTTTGTACATTAATTTTTGATATATGAAAATCTGTTTTTAATCCAACTTTTGCTTTTATTTTGGTTTATTTTTTTCATACATATTGATGAACATTTATTCAAAATATCATCTGTATAACATCAAATTAGCTTTTCTCCGAACTCGTGTCTTAGTCATGCCAACTGAAAATGTCTCAGGCGCCAATTGAGTCATCAATTTGCATCAGCTGTTTTTTTTCAAGTGCATTTATTCAAGCCTCAAATTGCCAGAGTTGTGAACTGTGAATACATTTGATATGGGGCAATTCGATGAGTCATTTTACGGGCTCTCACACAAAACTTGAAATATGCACATATTGAAGAAAACACTTGTACTTGTACACACACATATGCACACACACACACGCACACACATATTGCTTATTTAAATATGTACACATTCTCAATATGCTAGTTTAAATAATAAATGGTTAATTGTAAGCTGCTTCGTTGTTGCTAGAATGCTGTAGTCGAGTGCCGTCTACTTCAGCTAAATACACATTGGTCTTATCTTACTTGAGTGAATCACTTAATAAGCTTTTACATTTTATTGTCGACATTGATATGGCAAAAGTGATTAATTGAATATTTGCAATAGATCAGTTCAGCCAGTAAAATCACTGCTGGTAATCTTGGGAATGTGGCATCTATAGAAATAGCTTCATGACATCATCATATTTGAACAAGAGCAGCATATTTATATATGTATATATATGTATAGACACTTTGCGCAACAACAGTAAAAGCTATTCATTCTTAGTCCAATATAAGATTGAGATTTTAAACAAAATTATGCATTAACATAAACACTTTAGAAACACACACAAAAGCAGCTGGGAAAGAAGGGGTAAGAGCGATTCTCCTTCATCTGTGATAATAGCCAAAAAGTTGTATACAAATTAGCATATATATATATATTTTTTTTTTTTGTGTGGCAAAGACAGTCTTCGTCAGTTTGTCCACTTATCAAACTGACAACGGTCATTCAGTCAACTTGGAGGCAGGTAGTCAAAAATTGAAATTCAATTTCGTTTTCTTTTCAAATTAAAATTTGTTTGTCTTGAAATTTGAATATCAAATTATGTTATTTGATGTGCGACGCAGCCAATGCGGCTTGTTTATACATAAAAACTTAGAGAGAGAGGGGGAGTGGGGGGGATGCAGCAGAAGAGGGAGTCACAACAAACAAAGCAGCCAAAAACAAGTTGGAGTCTGACTGACTAGTCGGGAATTATCGATTTGGAGATACCCTAAATTATTCCAAAAAATATATTTGCATTCACAAATGTATTGATGAAATCATCAGCAAATACATGTATATATATAAATAAATATATACATACAGCTACTGCCTTACACTTTGGCATACCCTATATATAAAAATATTGCGACGCATTTGAAACTGTTTGTAAACAAAAAGTTGTTTTTCTGATGCGCGCCAAAAGCCGGTAAGCATTACAATTTGGAATTGAATGAATAAGCCAGTTTTATCTGTAGTATCTGTAACCTACTGTCAAGTGTTGTGTGTGTGTATGTGTGTGTGTTTGTGTGTTTGTGTGTGAGTGTGTTTTTGTGTGAAATTAAATAAACTTTGCAAGTGACTTATGCATGACGCTGTTCACAAAAATGCGCTAATACAAAGTGCATATGTATGTGTGTCTATATATATATATATATATATGTGTGCGGTTTAGATCGTCGCAGCACAAATGTTAAGTGAACTGAGCAACTGGAATTGAAACCGAAACCGAAACCGGTTAGATTTTTCAGCAGCCTTGAACAGTTTCAACTAACTCAAAACACTTTTTGAGTATGCAGCGTGTGCGTTTATTTTTAGCATCTATTCTTTTTTATCAGCTCATCACACTATTTTACATGATCGTGGGAAATTCGAGTACGAAATGTAAATGTTTGTCAGTAAATAAAAAAAAATTATATTTAATTTACAAACACATTTTGCTTATTTTGCTGTACTCACAAATAGGGATTATTTTTTTTTTTAGCAAGTTTTTGATCAAACAATTGATATAGTCATCGATCATATAACTGATATAGTTATTGATCATCCAGATGTTATTTTACAGTCTTATTACTGAGTCACTAGTAACCTGTTAGCAATAATACAATTTGCCAGCTGCAGGTGTTATGCAAAAATAACAATTATTTTTATTTAAATATTCCCACTGGAGACTACAAAATGCAAAGAATTTAAAAACCACAAGTAAATATTAATAACACATTTTGTACATATATAAGTAACATTAATCTAAATATATAATTAATTAATCATCTTTAATCAATGGCCTCGCGCATAATTTAATAATTAATAAAGCTGAACTGAGCTAATCATTTTTTTAAACTAACTCAACATAATAAATTAAAAACAAATAACTTTATATAGAAAATCAGATTCTATATAAATCTTATTAATTTTAAGATAAACTTAAGAAATGTATCTGAACTACTGATGATTTTTTGTACCCATATTCAACGAGTTTTTAGCTTAACAATTGAATTCAGCGTATTTAAAAAATGAACTAGGCCGACATTTCCTGCACTTTTTGCCTTGTGTTTTAATTTAAATAAATAAATTGATAAAAATTCGATTGCTCTAAAATGGTAACAAAAACAATTATGGTTGTATATTTGAACAAGAATCGTTTGGTTGCAATGACTATTTAAACTGTAAAACCGGCTGCATTCAATCAAAACAAACGTTGGACAGGTCAAAACAACTTTCGTGTGCCGCTAGTAAAATCATGGATTATTTTTTTTGGTTTTTTTGTTTTTTTGGTTTTTGTTTTTTTGTTTGTTGAAGCTAAACAAAATGCAAAAGTGGAAACCGGCTTAGCTTGCGCAACCGTTGGCAGCCGTCAACGACAAAAGCGTCCAAAAGTGTCCAATGGCGAATACCAACAACTTGCTGGCCAACTCGGCTGGCAACATACCGAAAAGCCATTAGAATAAATTATAAACATAGTTTTACTAAATTTGGTACGCGGTGCGATGCACAATGCAAATTGACACGACGACGACGACTAAAAGTGACTCACTAGAAGAGCGGATGTGGGGGATGTGGGACACTCTTCCTGTTCAAAAAAAAAAAAATATATATATATATATATATATAAATTGATTATTTTGCTGGTAGTGTAAATTGTTAAATTATTAACAAACCATAAAATACACAACAATTAACATAACTACGCTAATCAAAGGGCAATTGATAGTTGATAGGATAAATATGGCTAAATCTTTGACTAAGCAAACAGATCAGGTTTTAGTTAAGAGATATAGAATAAAAAATACTCTGTATTCAAGTCTTTAGTTGAGTATATTAAAGCATAAATTAAAATAAAAATTAAGCATATTTGCAATTTTGTATACTCACAACGGAAACAAATTACATTTCATTCAAAAACTTTACAAATAAGTAGCGAAAATCACAAATCATATTTCCAATTTCAAAGCAAACAAATTGAAAAATCTCAAACTAGTCGAAAGCAGGATTTCTTTCTGAGTGGTTTGTTATGTTTCTCAACATTTCCAAAGGACTTTTACTAATCGTCCATATAAATTGACTTAATCGTTGGGTGGTTTAAGTTTTTGGGCGATGAGTGGAGGCGTGTGTGGGCGTTGACACGACGATTGTTGACCAATCAAGGGCGGGGCATATCCCTAATATACTTTTAACATAACTGTATCCGAATTTGTGTAGTAATTTTATGGGGTTAAATGCTATTATTAAAACTAAACTTATCGTTTTATGGCATTTAAGATTTCTACTATATCTATGCATGAAAAGATATATCTTTTGAAGCTAGAAAAAGTGTTGAACTTGAGCCGACAGACATGGCTATATCTATGCAGAGCACTTTCATAGGCCAACAGCCACTGCAAAAGTGGCAAGGCAAATTGATTGTTGGGCCTTTTGGTCTAATCCATAAGCTGCTTAAGGTTCTCATGCAAAACCACAATTTGCCACAATAACCTTCAGCGTTGGTAGTTGCTTTCGTTGCAGAAAGTGCCACATTTGGCAGAGTCTCACACACACACATGCATACACACATATATAAGCTCAGTCAGCTGTAAATTTCGGTTGCATGCAATTTCTCGTGTTAACGAAAGTTTTGTGGCCAAGAAAATAAAAAAAGAAAACACGAGGAGAATATATCGCTTTTCTTTTGTTTACACTGTGGCATTCGAAAAGCCTGCGACAACATGCAATGCCAGAACCAACAGCCCAAAACCCAAACCCAAACCCAATCCCAAACCCAAACTCCAACATCAGGTTTTATTTTTGCTTTAGGTTTTTGCGCCTGCTCCTTTTTGTTATTGCCACTAAACGCTAAAGCATAGTTTTAGGCGTCTACTTGGCGCGCCTATATGGCGACGCACGCTTCCTGTGCCTGGGCCGGAGCCGGGCACGGGCCACGGGGCCCAGGGGCTTGAGCCGGAGCCGGTGCCAGAGCCAGAAACGGGGCTACCCCCACAAAATAAGAATAGTAATAGTAATAATAAGCGCCAGCCAGAAAGGGCCAACGGCCGAGGCAGGCGGCGCCAACATAAAAAGCTAGCTAGCTGTATATGTGTGTGTGTGTGTGTGTGGATTTCGACTGGGCCCTGTGCCAACTAGTTTATGGTAAAGCACTAAAATTTTCACGCTCGTTTTGTTTGTGTTTTTGTTTTGGTTTTTTGGTTTTGGTTCTGGCTTTTTGTTTTGGTTTTCTGCCAGTGACTGTTCCTGTTCCCGTGCCTGTGCCTGTGCCTGTGCCTGGTTTCTGTGCTCCTCCACGCGCAGGTGTCGTCCTGGTCGATTGTTGTGCATATGCATATGCGAATTGTGCTTGCTCACTCGACCTTAACACTAACAGCCAGCAAAGCCTGGCCTCAAAACCCAGCCGCAGCAGTCACTTAAGAGTCACTTCCCCAGCCGCAGTGCCGGGGTGGTCCGGGGTCCGGGGCACAGAGCCTGATAATGATCAAGGCGACCAGCCGTTAAAGTTGCGCCTATTGTTTTTATGCAACGTGTGTGTTGTTGTTGTGTTTTTGTTGTGTTTGTTGTTGTTTGGTTTTTCTTCTTCTGTTTTTTTTTTTTGTGTTGCTTTGTTTTTTTTGTCTTTGTTATAATTGCTGTTGAATTGATGGCGCAAGGCGAAGGTGGCGCCATTTTTTTTGGCCAGCAATTTGCAAATTGTTTTCGTGGCCAGCCAGTCGACGGGACGCAGAGAAATGATTGTAAACATTCGTTAAAGCCATTAGTTCTACATCTCTCCACAGTGCTACCTTTTTCGCTATATGTGTGTGCATTATATTCTGGCTTGCTATTTTTTCTCTCTTTGTTGCCACAGGCATTGCGGCAAATACTTTAATGCAGCCATGTTTTTATACTTTTTTTTGCTATTGTTTACGAGCGATGCCACTATTTGTGGCAGAGTTGAACCAAAGCTGTACAAATTATAATGGCATTGTCAGCGTTAGTCTTTAGAAATGCAAAAAACGGGGTTGACTCTTTTTTTTTTTTTGGTCGCGAATTCAGCACAAGTTTTTGTTACGCTCAACGATGGTTAAGAGTGGCCTTTAAGCCTAATATGAAAGTGAAAAAATATATGAGTTAAATATTAAAGTTAAGAAGCAAGAAATTTTATGGAGTAGCAGCGATATTAAGCTAGCTCGCAAGATTATTTATAACTTAAATAAAAAATTAAATATTGATAAGAAATGGTTATGATAATTTAAAGATGGTATAACAGCTGAAATCTATTTAGTTGAAATCATTTTAATCAATTATTAAATATGATTTCAATATTTGTATTGCCACAAGCATTTAAATAAAATAAAATAAAATGCAACCTAAATTAAATTCTTTCTTTCTTGGCCAATTATTGCACCAACTGGAAGCTGACTTTGTGATGTCTTAAAACTGCGAATCTTCCACGCAATTGTGTTGGCTTCACTTGGTATTCTAACTCTTTTTTATGACCACGAGAATATTTATAATTTAAATAAAAAAAAATTAAATATTGAAAAGAAATGGATATGCTAATTTAAAAATTACATAACAGCTGAAATCTATCCAGTTACAATAATTTTTATCAATTATTAAATATGATTTCAATATTTGAATGCCACACGACTTTAAATATAAAATGCAATAAAAATTAAATTCTTAATGCTTTCTTGGCCAATTATTGCACCAACTTGAAGCTGACTTTGTGATGTCTTAAAACTGCGAATCTTCCACGCAATTGTGTTGGCTTCACTTGGTGTTCTGGCCCTTTTTTATGGCCGCATTGCTGATTGCTTTGTTGTTATTACACAAGAGAAGCCGCCGTCGCCGCCGCCGCCGCCGTCTTTTGCTGTTGCATTTCATGATTTCGAGTGTTTACTGTTGATGGCAACGATAGCCACACCCTTCTGTAAAAACGTAGCAGTAACTTTTCATTTTTTTTTTTTTGCATACTCCTGTTTGTGCTGTGCTATCCTGTCCTGTCCTGTCCTGTCCTGTGCTGTCCTCTCTTGTCCTGTGCTCGTATTGAAGTGCCTCCAGTTTGTTGTGTGTCGTGTGTTCATTTGCCAGCTGGGCTGTGTCATGAATAAATTTTCAGCATCAGGACCCGGACCAGAACCAGGACTTTCATCTGCGGATAAAGACGCTCATATGCGCAACAAGCACAGCTGTTGCTGTTTGCTTTTGATCTTTGCTCGGCAAGAATATAAAAATAATTGTGAAAAACAAGAAACGGCAATTGACGAACCGACATAAAAAGCGAACGATTAATCGAATGTCCTGTGGTCTGTTCAGTTACAAAAAAAGGACCTCTAGATTTGTACAAATAAAACGGAAAAACACACAATACAATCAATATATATATTCCGGACACGTAAGAATGCTCTAGTCGAGAGAACTCAATTAGGAGCCGCCATGCTGAACCCAAGTCTTTAGCTAACAATTTTTTTAAATTAGTTTTGCTATCAGTAATCGATTTCTATCGGGAGGGGAACTATTGTATTTCCTTTCATTTTAAGAGTAATAAAAAATTATTAAAGTGAATTCTTATAAAAATAAACTCATAGAAACTGCAAGGGTCGAAGGGAACAAAATTAAGTTTTCTTTTCCTTTACCAACTCTGGCAAATAACTTGCCCCAAAGCGAACTGAGTTTATCTTTAACAAATGAAAACGCTTATTGAATTTGCCACGATGTAATTCACAGTTGTGACCATCATATTGGTTCCTTCAAACGAGACTAGTCAAAGCAAAAAAAAAAAAAAACGTTGACTCATAAAATTGCAATAGAACCGCAGGCGGCATCAATGAGAAGAAGAAAAAAATCAATACAAATCAAACCACAAAATGTGGTGATTTGTGTGTTGCCAGTTGCCAGTTGTCAACACAGGTTTTATTCCAGAAAAAAAAACAAGCAGTATTAATCAAACGGCATCACTCAGAAAACGAGTGTTAAATGACAAAATTCAAAAAAATGTATAAATATTAATTACTTAAAAGAAATTGTCTATAAAACGCAATTACTTAAGGCTTATGGATATATATAATATAATATAATATAAATTATAATATAATATAATATATAATATAATATAATATATAATTTAAAATAATATAATATATAATAAAAAATATATATATATCCTTTTTAATTATTAAAATGATGTTTAGTTTTACTTAGCCAAGCTTAAGTCAGAAATGTGTTTATTTTATGAATTTGCTGCAAGTTTGTTGTTAAATAATAAAATTTAAGAAATTTATATATATATTTGTTACTTAAAAGAAATTCTCTATAATAATTACGTAATTACTTAAGGCTTTCGACTAATTAATAGCTTTTTAATTATGAAAATTATCTCTAGTTTTACTGAGGCTAGCTTAAGTCAGCTCAAAATATGTTTATTTTGTGAATTTGCTGCAAGTTGGTTGCTTAAATAATTACATGAAATAAATATATATATATATATATATATATTCTCTATGATAATTAAATAATTGCATAAGACTTATGGACAAATAATTCCCTTTTAATTATGAAAATTATGTTTAGTTTTACTTAGCCAAGCTTAAGTCAGCTTAAAATTGTTGTTTATTTTGTGAATTTTGCTGCTGCAAGTTTGGTGGTGCTTAATTTCGTCCTTGATCTGTTCGTAAGGACGACGTTCTTCAGTGATAATCAGTAAAGCACATTTGATGTTTTTAATTGAGTACTTTTGCAACACTTAAGCACAAACACAAACACACACACACGCTCGCACAGCATTGTAGTGGTGTGCCGACACACGCACACCCACACACACACACACACTCAAGAGATGACGACGTGTTTGCCAGCAGCAAAGAGATAAGTACAGGCAAACACAATGGCACTTTTCAAGTGCTGTTGACACTTTTTTTTTTGATATCCTTTTTTTTTTTTTTTTGCTTCTATCTCCCTTGATGTTTAGCAGCATTTACTTATTTCATTGTACTTAATCATGTCTAACAGCTTTTGGCCCGGCCCTCAATTATAATGAGTTGCACTTTGACGTTGCTTCAAGTGTTGCCAAAGTGTTCAAGTAACAACAAAAGTGCAACGGCTAAATGGGCAAAAACCCTGGCTATAAACCCAAACAGCCCAAAAACGAAACAGTTTTATGGCAATTTCTAGGTCTCTAGACATGTTTGTAGATCTTAGCCACAATTTATGATTGCACTCGTAGATTAAAAGACAATGTTCTAAATAGAAAAAACCAACTTCTGTTAGAACCACTTTTAAGCAACTTTTGTGTTGCTTTTTGTGGTAACAAATTTTGGTGTAACTTTAATGAGATTTTTGTGGTCAGGCAGAAAGTCGTTTACAAACCGATATACATGGCTATATCGATGTAAATGTTGTTGATGCCGAGCAGGAAGAGGAAACTGCCCTCGAATCATGTTACATGAATTGCATTCGAAAATATCCTTGTTACCAATTTTGATTGGGTTCAGGCGGCTAAACGTGCATGAATCAGCCCCTGCAAATCGGAAAGGTGAGTCACAGTCAGGGTCAGTAGTACGCACACAAAGGACTCACATGAAAAAACAAAATAAAATAAAAAAAAATAAAACCAACACGCGCCGAGGGTAATTTGAATTTACATATGCTTTCACATACATAAATAAGCCAGTTTTAATTCTTGGCTCAACTGAACGCGACTAGAATATATCCTATAAAATATAAGCTAATAAATGCTGCTCTATTTTAATAAAATTATTTATAAATAGAGATTCTGCTACGCTCCATAAAAATAGTCGCACAGTTTTCATGTTAACCTTTTTATAAATTTTCATATGTTTTTTTTTTTATGTGTATTTTGTTATAAGCCCAAAGTTTAGCTGGAATAAAGGGACATGTGTGAACTTTTACGATTTGTTTGTACGCTCTTACTTTTTACTATGCATAATAATAATATTTTCTGTCTATGCACTACATTTGTTTTACCTTGGCCAAAATCAAGCACCAGAAGAGGGCCAACAGCAGCTGGCACAAGCGAAGCGTCATTTTTAATAAATTTTGCTGTGACTCGCTGGGGGTGTCGGGTGTGTGCCCTGTGTGCTGTGTGTGTGTATGTGTGTGTGTGTGAGTGTGTTATGTGTTGTGTGCGTGCCATGGCTTACCCTTGCCACTTGGTGTTTTTAAACAAAATTGACGACGACAACAAGGACTGTTGCATGTTGCTAGCGCTGCTGTTGCCATTGCCGGTGGCAACCCCCAAAGCGCGCCCAGCCAAAACGGGCCCAGAGTCATAAAGGGTATTTCTCTAAATGCGTACCAAGGTGGGGCACACTCACACACACACACACATACATATACTCGACAAAGTGTGTTTGCATAAATGCCAATGTTGTGGGAGGAGGGTTAGGCGCCACACCCTCCCGCCGCTGAGGCAGTCCGTAGATAGGCAGTAACACAAACATTTTTAGCAACGGTGGCCACAATAAATTTTCATTTGTTTACCGTGTGTAATTAGAAAATTAAAACCCAGTTTATATGCCACCACCAGAAGCACCGTTGGCTGCGCTGACACATCAGCAACAGCGGCAACAACAACAACAACAACAACAACAACATTAACATTTGCAGGCCAAACATCAGCGGCTGAGCGACCAAGTGACCAGTAAATGCGGCAGCAACTTGGGGTGGCATCGGCATCGGCACCGTTTAATGGTATTCCTATATGACAACGGGGTTGCTTTAAACATTCAATAAAATAAGGGGGGCAGCTCTAAATTGGAGCCGGGCTGAGCGCAACTTCCTTTGCCAAAGACCCAAATAAATATGTTGGGCCGGCAGGTTTGTGCAAAAATCTTTAGCAGATAACAATTTGTGGCTCCCTCGGCTCGCAACCGGAAAGGGGCAGAGAGAGATCGTGTAAAGCACATAAATTTAAATTTTACAACTCACTGCTTTTACGGCGCAAAAATGCAAAGCTTGTAAAACCCGTCACAGGAACATCGAAAGCATCACGTCGCAACGTGTCGCCTGCAGTAAAATCACCCAAAACTCATAAGACTAAATATGTATCACAGAAGAGACTGGGGGGGGAAACCAAACTGAATTTCATATTATGAAAAAGCTGACAATAAATGGTACAAAATCTTCAGTTTAAGTAATAATAACAGGGATTTATTATTTTATTTACTTTCTAGTAAATTAGAGTCTATTATGTTTAAGAAGTATTTAATTTATTAAAGCTTTAGGAAAAACGTCACTTTTGTTGCCTTATTATTCAAAAAAGGAAAGTTGCGATTTTCTAAAAACTATAGTTTTTATTCTTTTAATAAAAACTGAATTTTATATTATGAAAAAGCTGACAATAATTGGTACAAAATATTCAGTTTAAGTAATAATAAGAGGAATTTATTTTTTTATTAACCTTTTAGTAAATTAGAGTCTATTATGTTTAAGAAGTATTAAATTTATTATAGCTTTCAAAAAATCTTAACTTTTGCTGCCTTATTATTGAAAAAAAGGCAAGTTGCGATATTCTTAAAACAATAGTTTTTATTCTTTTAATACAAACTGAATTTCTTACTATAAAAAAGCTGACAATAAATGGTATAAAATCTTCAGTAATAATAACAGGAATTTTTTTTTTATTACCCCTTTAGTAAATTACAGTCTATTAGGTTAAAGAAGTATTAAATTTATTATAACTTTAAGAAAATCTTCACTTTTGGTGCCTTCTTATTCAAATAAGGAAAGTTGCGATTTTCAAAAAAAACAATAGTTCTATATATTCTTTTAATATGTTTTGCTTAAAATTAAAAAAAAACACACACACACCTCTGATTTGCGGTTTTTTTTTATGCGTACCACAAACTTTATCATTAGCTTTTATAATATTAATAATTATTCGTATTTCTGTATATCACAAATAAAATAATTATTCTTGCATTTCTACTAATTATAAATATATTCTGAAACTTTAACTTTGCATGCATTACTTTATAATTATAGATGTAAAAATATGCCCGAGTCAGGTATAATTCTCGTTCGTCTGCCACACAAACAAATAAAAATTACAATTGCCCTCAACTTGAGGAAGCGGAAACACAGGAATTGCGCCTGCGGATTGTTCAAGAATGCCGTAAAAGGCGCCACTGCCAGCATTTGCGGTGTAACACCTTTTAGTGTGATTGGGCTTGTACCACGACCCTCCTCCCCCTCTTCGCACATTCCACCTCTTGCCACACTCAGCTTGGCTTACCATATGTTTGCTCTTTCTGCACTTTAATGCGTTACTTTAGGGCGTCATTTGCCCGACTGCGTCTAGTAAACCATATTATTCTCCCTTCTAACTTGTTTTACGCACAATTCTATATAAAAAATTAGCATGCGAAATGGGGAATGTTTGTAACCCATCAAGCAAAAAAAAAGGACTTTCCAAGACATACCTGAGACTATATATATTCTTGCAGACTCGGTTATTACTGCTATTTTCCTAAAAAAAACTCCAAATGTCTTAAATTTTAAATGTACAATGTTTAAAACATGCTTAAGGAGCAAAAATGAGACATCAACAAGACATAACAAGAAGTAAGCCTCATTAGTAAAAGCACATAATTTTCCCATCATAATTAAAACTGAAATAAATTCTCATTTCTTTAGTTTTCTTTACGTACAAATAATTATTTTTTTTTTGTGGCGGCATTTTTCTTTCACGGTTAGTAAAAAAAAACACACACAAATGCGAAATGCAACACGAAATCAAAAGTGTTAAATTACAATACTGGGTGGCCAAGTGGACTGGCCTGAAAATGTGAATAGGAAACCGAGTGAATGTGCCTTTTGACTGAGTGCAAGACAGATAAACGGACAGTGATTTTTATTGAGTACATTTAGCATTACAGAAACTTAAAGAAACTTCAACTTAAAGACATGGCCTGGGCATAAATATTTAAAGCAATTTATAAAGCTATTGTAGAAAAATAATAAACCAAATAAGAAAAGAGAATCCACAAGCAAACATATTTGCAAAACTAGTCAAGTTAATTGGGGTTCATTTAATATTTAAAGATTTCTATAAAATATGCTGGAATGATTCAAATTTAGTTGTTAGCTTAACTGATTATCTTTGTTAAGGTTCAAGACACGAACACACGCACAATCTTAAAGTAAACTGGCAAAAAACCAAAATCGTGGCAAGTGTATGAAATATGAAAATTGTGTCAACGAACTAAACAACTACATCGAGTTTTTCTCATGACTCGTGGCAACGACAAAATACTTTAATGAAAAACCAGCCAAGGTCTATTAAATTCACGTTTTTGGCCTGTCAACTTTTATTTTTTTTTTGTTAACACAGAAACAAAATAAAAAACAAAAAAACAACTGCAGCATCGACATTTAAAACCTGAAGGTTATTGCAATAATAAATTATATTAAGAAACTGAACAAATGACTGAATGGCTATGCGGTCAGAATCAAATGCTTAGCTCCACCGGCGCCACACCTCACCTCTCTGCCCATCCCTCGCAGCAGCACGGGCACATAAAGCTTAGCATGACACAGAGCTGGGCTTTATTATATGTGACAAACACAAGCAGCGAATTAACACTGTGTAGATTGTACATAAAAAACGAACACGCCTACATATTTAGCAATATATATAAACAATAAGAGTCTTAATACCTAACCGCCATAAAATATTTTTGCATACCAAACAAATTACTAATCAAAACAATAGCAATAACAGCAGCAGCAGCAGAGCAACAGCAGCAAAGCTACAGCAGCAGAGCAGCAGCAGCAGAGCAGCAACAGCAAAGCAACAGCAGCAGCAAAGCAACAGCAGCAGAGCAACAGCAGCAGAGCAACAGCAGCAATAGCAGCAGCAGCAAAGCAGCAGCAGCAGCAAAGCAGCCGCAGAGCAACAGCAGCAGCAGCTAAGCAGCTAAGCAGCTAAGCAGCAGCAGCAGCAAAGCAGCAGCAGCAAAGCAGCAGCAGCAGAGCAACTAAGATATTCACAAATCAGCAATATAAAAATTCTGAATGGATTCAAGTAATGTGAATTGAATCGACATTATTATTGAACGTGTCTACAACAAACAGTTATAATTATATACATACCTAACAAGCTCGTTACACACAACATATTTAATTGTAGGGTATATATATTTTTGAGCACTTAATGATGCTGTCAGCATTTGAGCGTGTGAACATTAATTACCTTGGCGTAAATAACTGAATTATTTGTTCAGGTTTTGTATATGTCACGCAGTGAATCAAGAAAGTCAAAATCTAATTAAAATTGTGTCATCACAGTTAACATTTTTAAAATTACACTGCACTAAATTGTGCACAAATTTAAGTCAATAGAATTTTAATCAACATTGAAGAAGTTAGCCAAACAGACAAGTTTTCTTGTTATTTTTTTTCTTCTTTTTTTTTCATTTTAGCTCCGTTTAGCTTAGCTTAAATAACAGAAAAATAGCCGCGAGCAAATGGCTGCTCTCGTAGCTTTCGGTGTGAGAGGAGCCATCAGATGATGCAAGTTATTATGCAAATATGTGTGTGCCTGTGTGCAGCTGCAACAGAAAAGCTGCACATAAATAATTCATGTGGCGGCCGCATTTTAAGTGGCCAAAAACAAAAAAAAAAAAACAAAAAATGCACCCACCACTTTACTCGCTGTACTTGTCCAACAGACCCTCAAAGTTCAGTTGTTGAATACCGACAGGCCAGCAGAGACCATCGAGTAGGGATCACCATGGCTTAAAATATGTTTGTATATATGTATTTACATGGAAAACATATATATATATGTATATATACATCTGCATAAGAGTGCCTTTGGTAAAAGTGGTTTGGGCGTGTGAAAACTCGCTATTGTTTAAGTTCTGAACTATCTAGAAAGTCAGATGACTTTCAACTTATTGCCATAAAAATTGCATATTTTACATGGACTTTTTTTCTGTTTTGCTTTTTTTTTTTTTTGTTTTAGTTTGTTGAATGCGCTGCGCATCCGCCCTAAATATAACCAATTTTCTCTTATTTGCTCTGGTTGACAAGCCCGAAAACTGAATTTGTGTCTTCCGCTGCCCGAAATGGTAACAAGAAAATAAACAAAAATAAAAAACTAAAAACAAAAGCGTCAAGAAACAAACAACGAAAACGAGCAGCTGACTGAAGTATGTCGATTAGTGCATACCCTTGCGGAACGGAGTCGGATAAAAAAAAGTATTAGCTGAAGAAAGCGACTGATATTTAATATGGGTGTTAATAGGGCTACCTACACTTTATTTAGAGTGCTCTTGACAACAGTTCAACTAGGAGATGCCCTGTAATTCAGATGGAAAAAACAAACTTAATCAGGGAAAAATATGCATTATGAAATCAGATATGCTTCCATTGGTATATGCAGCAGGAAATGACTAGCTGACCCAGATACTACTGCATAAATTACTCTTTATGCTGATATGCTGCACGTTTGTCTGATTATAGGGTATAATAACCGACAACCCATAAAGTGAGGCAGCAAATTTGCAATTATGCTGTTTATTTTTAGCTTAAAAATGCAGCGCCGGCAATAGCAATCATTTTGTACAGCATAGAAACGAGTTCGCCACTCGAATTACTTGCAATTGCATAAGCAGCAGTAAAAAAAACCAACAACAATAACAAAAAACAGGTTATCTAAGCTAGAAGCCCAAATTCCAACTGTGATTTTATGTTGAGCTTCGATTATTTATGCCCATCACCAACCCCCTGTCTCTGTCGCTCTCACTTACTCACCTCTCTGCTTTATTTTTTCCTGTTTGCTACTACTTTAGTTTTTCGGTAAACCTCATTAAAGAGAGGCGCAGCGCAGCGGCTACGTCAATATCAGCGCTGTCAACAGTTGCTCTTAATAGCATTTATGAATGAAAACTGTTAAATGTTTTTGCACAAAACAAATGGCGATGCGTATGCGTAATCTGTAAGACAGACAGACAGATTGACAGACAGATAGACAGACAGACAGACGGGCAGACTAGCAGGCAGCGTTGTGAAGAGGTGGGGAGAGAAAGGCTTGCATCGAGACAAACTGCTAAATAAGCGAGCTAGGCAAACCATTTAATAGCTTTTACAACTACAAACACAAGGAACAACAGCATTTAAGCATGAATCAATCATTGCGATTCGACTAGAGCTTACCCCTTAAAGAACTACAATCGTTTTTCCTGTTTATTAAATGATAAAGTCAAATCATAAATATTACAATTTTACTTGGAAATTATAGTAACTATTTTTTTTTAGAACAGCATCTTGAAGTCATATTTATTTATGGTTATTTATTACCAACTGACTGAGATAAAAACCAATTACGTCATTGAATGAATGTAGACTTTGTTGAGGTTACAACTGATATGCAGGGTATTCAGATTTCGCACATGCGCGCGATGTTTGCTGCTGTGCTGTGCTTGGTATTAGAGCAACAATTTGCCGGCATAGTTCAATGAACGCACAAATGAATGCACTCAGTTGCAGCCAGTTGTGGTTGTTTGTTGTTTACGTTGTTATTGTTATTGTTTTTGCTGTTGCTGTCTCTGTTATTATTGCTGTTGTTATTGCTGTGGCTGTTGCTGTTGTTGTAGCTACTGGTTTTGAGATTGTTCTATTTACGCTGCAAGTAAGATAAAAAGTTTGCACAATGTGTGACTCTCACTCTCACATTGAGAAGTAATAACTAGCATACAAGCAAAAGCAATATTCAATGCCCACACAATCTAAACAATGTGAAAAATAAAAGCAATACATTAAGCTTAACTAAAAGATACCCTGTAAACCAAAATATATACAAATAATAGTCTAATGAGTTTGTTTTTTCAGCTCATTAATTAAATCTTAATACGATAATTTTGACTAACTTTTTAAGAGTGTTAAAAAGAGAGCAGCTTTAATATCAGCTTTAATGTTTGCACATCTGTTAGCCATGTTTTATGCAAATGTAGAGCTCGAATTTGTACAGTTGAGTTTGTGGCAAGCCATTGGATTTGTCGCTGCCATATTTGTTGCAATATTTCTATTTGCCATTGGGGCTTTGTTTTCCGGTTTCTTTGCCATTTGCCGGCCAGCGGCTCTTGTTTGCCACCTCCCAACCCCCCCACACACATATTTTCTATTTTTTTTTTTTTTTCATATTTTGCCGTTGTTATTTTCCAATAAAGTTCGTAGCTTATTTCACCCTGTGCAGAGTGGAATGCATTTTGACAGGCTCAGCTTATGAGCACATTGTAAAATATGACATTTTATTATTTATATCGCTTGTGTGGGGCTGATGATCAACTAGTGCCCAGCAGTATTTATTGCCTTTTTTGTTAAACTTACTTTTTGGTGACAGACAATTTGTTTATTAAAGCCACAGATGAAAACTTCTGCTTAGAATCTTTAGTTACCTGCAAATAGAACAGAGAGAAGAGAAACCAATTAGAGATTAGTAGAGAACACAAATCAGTATTTAATCTACAATTTGAAGTCAGAAAATAGTAGTAGTTAGTGCCATACATTGTGGCTGTCTATGTGGCACTGTCTATGCATGTTGCAAAGCAAAAACTGTACTTTGCATAGTCTCAAAGTCTACTAAGTGTTGCCTTGCTCAAATTACAATTCCCTAATATCTTGTGACAGTTTATAGTGCATTTACAGCTAGTCGTAATTCCTTCCAATATATATTTGGTAAATGTGTATTATTACTTCTATTCGCACTTCAGCATATTGCTAGATTCGTAAAATTTGGTTGCGCGCAAAGCCAATTCTGATAATATTACATTTTAGAGACGTACATACGATAAAAATCGTAATCGAAAAAGGGGATAATAAAAAATGTAACAAAGAGCAAGTCGCAGATGGCTGCATCATTCTCCTCTAAAGCACTTCCCTACAAATCGCTTGAGGGCATTCATACTTTCTTTATTTTCATTCCTTTTTTTTTTATTTTTATGTTCTAGACCACATTAATCCAAAACCGCTTTTTCTAGTACAGTTGTGGATGCGGCAACAAAATGCAATCGACAAATCGTTTCAGAGTTGCAGCAGTGGCAATGTTGCTGGTGTTAACGTGGATTCAACAAGGGGGGACAACAGCAGCAGCAATTTGAGCTGCACCCATTAAAAATTTTACCGTCCTTTGGAGTAGAAATGGCCATATCTGACTGCCTGCTCTTACTATAATATATGCAGATAATCACCTCTGTTCAGTGCAGGGTATCTGGTCGACTAGAGCAACCTTGATTGTCTTCTTATTCTTAAATTGATTTGAGTTGACTACTATAGTTGTCGGCATTCCCACTCAAGTATCAATTTATTGTTGCCACAAATGCCACCCGACCGATCCCCCTCAGCGATTCTTCCAACGATTCAACGATTCCTTGGGCACTTCTATGCCACAAAACTTCATATTCCCATAATCGCTGGAGCAATCAACATCTTCAATGGTTGCCTCTCATTCAGTTGGTCAATTGTATGGTTAGTTGCCTCTTCCATTTCCCCTTGGATTCATTAATTCGCACAAATTAATTGTTACTCGTGCATTTCTTGATGCGCGCTCCAAAGGGCCATTCATTCGTTTTCGGTTTGGTCGAGAGCTAAAAACAAAAATCGTGCACTTCTCGTTTGCCACACCCCCCCCCCTTTTGATCCGGCAACCACTAATGACAAATAATAATTGCTTGCAATTTCTTTAATTCCACTTTAGTTTAATTACTGAACTAAACTGGACTATAGAAGTGCTTGAGGCACATACATATACACATACATATACATATACACATACATTTATATATAGATGTTCATCTGTGTGTATTGAATAAATGCTTTTCATTAATAAAATAATGTGTTTCTGTTTCTGGCATTAAGCTATTTGTGAATTCTTGAAATATTTTCAGTCAGTATCCGAGAATGCGATATGAAGATTGTGGGATTATTGACGTAACTGACAAATTCCAATCAAAATAATTTTTATTTAAAATGCTTATAAATACAATTTTAAATATAAATAAATATTTAAAAGCTAACATTTTATCTACAATAGAATAAAAATAATAGGAGATAAATAAATTTAAAAAAATTATGCTGGAATTAAAAAAATATCTCTGACAAAAAAAAAACTTAAAAACAATGCAGGAGATTTAAAATATAAATACGCAAAATTCGATTAAGTGGGATTTTTTTCTCGAATACTTTCACTGGAGAGTTTTAAACTGCCGATGGGGGAGGCTATATTTAAACGATTTTTGCAGCTATAAAGCTCGCTAAATTAATGAATGGATACATATTTTTAAACATATATAAATATATATAGATATATAAATTATTTAGTCTGCGTACGAGACGAGATAGCTGATTGGCTGAATGAATGCTTTCTGGAATAACTGACTGAGCAGTGTTCAAATTAAATTATGCCATGACGCGACACACACACACAGGAACATACACAGGCACACACACACACACAGATGTTCATACAAAACATTTTTGGGTTCCCTTCCCCAGACCCTTTGCAAGTATTGTCGACAGCTCAAAGCTAATTGAATTTCTCACTGTCGCTTGCAATTTGCATTATTACATTTTTAGAAGAGCATGTGCGCGACTAAAAGTGTACATACATATATATACATATATATATATATATATATATATGTATGTATGTACGTATGTACATATATATTTAATATACAAATTTTGCTTATTCAAGCGGAAATGAGATAATGAATGAAAAACCACACAGTCAGCCCGCCAGCCAGCCCGCCAGCCAGCCAGCCAGCTGGCCAAGTATTTAGCTAGTTAGTTGATGACCGAGTGACCTACGCAATATTTATTAAATTCATCCATTGCTAAACGGAATCCGTTTTTGTCCACTTTTCAATTGTGGCATTTTTAGCAGTGTAGCGTGAATGGGACAAGTAAGCTCTAGTCGTGAGAGCTCGTCTTGCACATATTCTGTTAAACAATCGTAGAGTTTAATCGGAGCTAAATAAAACTCATAAATTCAAATAAATTCAGAAATATAAACTCAGAAATATAAACTCGGAAATATAAACTCAGAAATATAAGTCGCATTATCAGTATATGAACCAAATTAAAAATAAATATGTGTTTTCTATGATCTTTAAAGAAACTTTACTCATGATAAGCTATCTTGGAACAATTAAAATTTTAAATAAATAATTTCTTAATTCGTAAGACAATATATGTTTTCTTCATTTATTTAACATATTTAATATTTGCAAACATTTAAGAAACATTTCTTAAAGAAAGGAAAAGAATTGTTCTCTATCCATCTTGATTTTAGGAAAGCTTAAAACGCCTAATATAAAATAACATTTAAACTAAATAATATAAAATACCAGCTAAATTATATTCTGTGAATACCAGCATTAATAATATTAGTTCATTGAAAACATTATAATACACTTTGGAGAGAGGCTAAGAAAAACCCATCACTATTAACCACACATTTTAAGCTTTCAGACTCTTTCAGACAGAAAGACAGCCGTATTGTCAGAGAGTCGAACTTGGTTAGATCATAGCGACTTTTGATGCTGATCTATAATTTACACATTTTATGTGGTCGTTGATGTCACCTGATGAACGTTACATAAATTTGCACAGCTTTATTGAACCCTTTTTGTGGGTATTGAATTTACATATGTGAAACCAGTTAAACTGGTTGATTCTAGAAAAGATCCTGCCTCAAGAACTTCTTGCTATTCGTAAGTATAAGAATGACAAAAATGACAAAATGAACTAGGCTATAGATGTGGAATATTTTTACATATTCAGAGAGAACTTAAAGGGTAGACTTACTACTCGGACTTACTGAAATCAAAGCAGTCTTTTTCTTTTAAGTAGCATAAATAGTTAGTTTAAAGCTTAATTACAATCAACTTCAATAGCAGGTCAGCAGACTTGAATATACTTGAAAGTTGAGAAGTTGAGATGCGCTCCGCAGTCAGTGAATTAATCGAGATAAATTCTCAAAAGCTGCGTATAGCCCACGCTTCAGAGTTGACGGCAAAAGTCAAGCTACGAATTACAGAAAGGATTAATAAACAAGTAACAGACAGCAAGAGGATTACACACACACACACAGACCCGCATCACCATATCGAGCAACTATAGTGTTCATCATAATCAGTATCTGATACTTTTGAAGAACAGCAGGGAGTCCGGGGAGCTGAGATTGTTGCATTACACACAGATGCGCATCGCAGCGTGTGCTCCAAAGTGCCTCTATTCAAGTGCTGCTCAGACCGCAAGCTGTGCTCAGCTCAGCCCTCCTTCCCCCCCACCATCACAAAACTTGAATGGGATGGGCCTTAATGCTCACTTATGCTGCAAGTTAATTGCATAGCCAACATAGCCAATTGAATTTGAACAGGTAGTAGGGCAAATACAATTTATATAATTTCTGCAACGGAAAGTTGAGTCGTTGAGCAGAGAAAAATTTGCATATGCTTAAGATTTATTCTCAGTTTTTTTTTTGTATAGTTTTCCTAGAAAAATTCTTTGGGTTTTTAAACTTATTGGGAATTCTAGTTCGATTCAGATTGGAAATACCTACGAAAGTTATTCTCTTTTCCATTTAAATGTTATTCTAAAGTTTGAATTAATTTGCAGCTTTTGGTTTATTTTAGCTGATAATCTTAAGCAATGTTTTAATATATATATATATAGCACACACACAAATTATAGATACAAGTAACAAATATCTAAGAGTGCTCTTCGTTGAGTGCTGTGCAACATTTCAGTTTAAGACACAAAATATGCTCTTGGGCTTTGATTTGTAAAGAAAAATGCTTCACGCCCCTATGGCTGAATAAATTTGTTTACACACATAAAAAAAAAACGCTGAAAGCCGTCAATAATTTGAGAAAACATTTTTGTGTTCAAATCACTCCCCACCCCCTCGCACCGAACGAAATGTAACTGCTCAAGCACATAAATCAACACTAAAGTCTGTGAAAAATCAAGACGGAAAGCGAAAAAAAAAACGAAGAAGAAAAAAAACATTCACAAAACCATTGAACATTAGCGAAGTTTTCAAGCAGTTGGTTGGAAAGCAGCAGGCAGTTAAAAAAAAAAAAAAAAATATATATATATATATATATATACTTAAAGCATGTAAAATTTGTAAAACATAAAAATGTAAAATGTCGCTTTCAAACTGGGTCTCATAATGGAATAAGGCAACAGAAATATATGTGTAAATTAAGGGGAAATGCATACAAATTTAATTATGATGATTACTTGGTGCATGGTTTCGATTTGAAGACATCGTGTTTTGGGAGACACAAATGTGAATTTGCATGTCGTTAATCAAGTTTGTCAACGCAAAACTTTTGTGAGTCGAGAATCGACTTAAATCAACAGCACAAGAAGAGTCGGAATATGCTTTGGCACCCGGAATGAAAACTAGGGATTTGGTTAAGGCAAAATGAATTGGGTTTTTGGGCTTTTGGGGATGAACAACAAGATATGTGAAAAATAAATAAAAAAAAACTCTAAAAATATGCCTTTTGACAGCTTGCAAAACTTTTGCATGACATTTATCATTGTCGCATAACAAATGAGCGACAGCAGCAGCCGCAACAACAAAATCAACAAAACCAACAACAACAACAATGACAAGAAAGAGTCAGAGCTCTCCGCCTACTCAATGTTTAGGCCATCCACACACACACACACACACTGATACACACCCACAACAATATACACAGGAAACCTTTAAGTTTCTACCCTTTTTGAACTCACTTTATGGATCATCTGGGGGCCCCAGCCTCAAATTTGAGCAAAATTTATATATATAGTTTTTCTGTGTCCAGATTTCGAAATATCTGTGATACATATTGCAAAAGTTACGATTTTTTTTTTGTTGTTCAGTGTTATTTATTACATCTTGTCATAAGGCAAATATTTCAAGATAAGCAAGAAGGGGTTAAGATGCGTTCACTTCACTTCCTTCACTTGCAGACTTTATGCTTGGATTTAATACATACATACAAAATAAAAAAAAAAAAATATATATATATATATATACCCTGTGGCACATACATGTGTAAGATAAATGCGATCTTTAGTTTGGCAGTGGCACGAGGAATAAAAAACAAATGATGTGCATTATGGAACTGGAACTAAAAATAAGTTTTTTATGAACTCAAATTAAGGAGGGTAAATTAATTGTAGTAACTGCTAAATTATATCTCATATCATCATATTCGTCGCTATAGCTTCAGCCTATATCTTTCCGTGTCGTAAAAACTTCAAGTCATTTCCACACCCACAAAATAAAAGCTTTTATTTCCAAAACGTGATGATTAAAGCATTACAAGCAGGAAGGTTTGGAAGGTTTGAAAGCCGAGTTGGGTATTCGTATACGTGGAAAAACATTTGTATATATTAATTATAATAATTATAACATTAGGACCCCAGCGGCGAGTAATTTAGCTTACATTAAATGCGACCAGCCAACGCTAATTGGAATTTTAGTTTAGACTAACACGCAAATTACTTAATTCCCAAAAAAGAAGTATTTTCATCAGAACAAATTGTTTTAGAAAGGTTTTAGGGTGAAAGACCTTTAACCGTTTCATATATATAGCTGTAATTTGATGCATCTAATCAAAATTTGTACTGCAATTATTATATTTGTGCAGATTTGATTAGATAAAATACAAAAAAAAATTTAGTAATTTAAAAATATGTCAAAATCTTATCAAAGTAGGTAAAAATGACTTATTTTCAAGGTGCTGTTTACAAGGTACACTGGGTTATAGTATGATAAAATAATAAAATGAGTAAGCTTAAAAAAAAAATATAAAAGCCATTTTTACTGTTGCTCAGAAAATGCAGCTCTTTAATTTGCAACTTTAAATAAAAAAATTTTATCAGCTTCAGCTGACAAGACACGCTTCATTTTCGAGTTTAGAATTGCAGAGTAAATTAATTAACAAAAAGACAAATATTAAATCAAGTAGACCAAAAACGAAAATTCATTGATAGCTTAAACGCTGGGCTGGGCTGGGCCAATTTCTATTTTTATCTATATAAAAAATTTATTAGCAAATCATAGCTGAACTAATTAATTGTATTGTCTTCTTGTCTACACCACTTGTTTAATAATTAAATAATATTGGTAAAGTGTAACAAGTCCGTTGTTAACCCATCGTTTGTGGCATTGACCAAATTTAGTTCACCATAATTGATTCAAGTGCTTATCGCTATGTTCCCATGCACATAGATACATATATATGTATTTATGTATTTATATATATAATTATATATATGTATATACATATTTATGTATTTCTTATCAGTCGAGTTGGGTGCAAACTTTGTTGTGCAAACGCTTTGTGTGTGGATATTGTTTTGTTTGCTTCTTTTGTTTTCTTTCAGCTGCTTTGCGTTGTTTATTTTTGGCTGCCCGTCAACGGAATGTTATTTTTTTTTTTTGTTGTATTTTTATAGTTGGTCAACAAACTTAACTAATATCAATTAATTAAAAGCGAAAGCGTTGCTCAGGAGTGGTGCGCTGGGGAGTCGAATCGAGTGGAATCGTGTCGAGTCGAGTCGAGTCAACTTGGGTACAGAGATAATAATATTAAATATTAAATGCCAATAACTGAAGATGCGTACAGCATTAAATATTTATAAAAGTTCTGCTCAGCAGTAAACTGCTCATCTGAAATGCAACCGAAAATTGATGTCGCAGCGTGTCGCAGCGCATTAGGAAATGGACAACGCTACCTTTTGGCTTAATGGCTGAGAATGCCAAGTAAGATTCTCATTCTCGTTCCCAATCTCATTCTCATTCCCGTTCCCGTTCCCTTTCCCTCATTCTTATTCTCATTTGAAACTCCCAACACGCGCGCACCCACTTGCAAAATATTCATGTGCTTTGGAGTCACGTCAGAGCTGACTTTTTATGATGTTGCAGCCAAAGATGCTGTGGCATATGGAAGTAAAAAAAAAAGTAAAAGGGAAAAAAAGAAAAACATTTTAACCGACTTGCTTTTAATCGTTTCGTTTTCGTCGCGTATACGCAATGTGAAGCCTGTCGCTTTTCGCTTAATTTATGTTTTTACAACAGCCCCGTCATGTCAATCATCTAAAATGCTCCAATGTACACTTTTTGACAACCCTTCCAACTCAGCCAAACCCCTTTTCGTGGCAGGCAGGCAGGCAGGCAGGCACACACAAAATATATGCTAAGAACTGTTGCAAATCGCATTATTTTTTAACAAACAACCAACTTGCAGCCCCCAAAAAAAATGGCGTTGCAAAAAACAAACTTTAAGCAGAGCCTTTTTACATGTTGGTTATGCTTTTTAAGTACTGCCAAGACAGACTTGCCAAAGTGCCTCATTTGACATCGTAAGACTTTCCTAGTTGTTCATTATGGCTGTAATGAACATATTTGAGGTTTACACTGCGCGAAAATTGCATCACAAAATGTATGCTTAATGACATTGTTTGAAAATGACAAGAAATCAGATTTAAAACTGAGTAAGAAGATTTCCTAGACATATACACACGCCAGATATGGTTATAAGGATTCGCCTAAAGCTGCTAATCAATAATATATATATATATATATATATGCGAAATGGGATCGAAAGCGTCTCTTTTTATACGTGTCAAACTTCACAAGAAAATTGTAATACCCTCTTCAAGGGCATTTAAGTGGTTTGGTTTGGCTCGGCTGCCACTCGCTTGACGAAAATTGAATTTGAGAACATTCCCAAAGAAAGGGAAAAATGAAAATGAAAATGGAAATAAAAAGAGAATTTATAAAAACAAAGAAAAAGCGTAATTGAAAGGCACAGTCAACAAATAGAGCAACATTTCAGCGGCAAAAGCAACAGTGACAGCAAAATGCCAGCAGCTCTCGCAGCTCTCAGCGGAGGCACGAGGCACGAGGCACGGGGCACAAGGCAACAGCAGCCGGTAAAGTTACAACAACCTAAAAACTGACTACGCACCAACAAAATGGCGGCTGTTTAAACAGAAATCGAACAAGGAGGCGTCAACGTTGAACGTGCAACAACTGCAGCAACACGAGCCGTTAGACGCTGCCTTCAACACTAGGTTTCGCTTTTTATACATGTATATATATATATGCATATATATATGTATATACTATTCGGGCCATTAAGTGTGCGCCGTTCCCCTACGGCTTTGCCACTCCAAAAAGTGTCCTTGTTTGCCTGTTATGTTTTTTAACGTTACGTAAATTGAGTAAATTGTGTGCATTTTATTATGCTACACTTCTTGCTGCCACGCATCTTCCACCATTTTTGCCCCACCATGCTTAACTCTTTATAAAACATTTTGCTAGACTCCCTACTGCTGCGGCTGCTGTTGTTGTTGCTGTTGTTGCTGCTGTTGTTGCTACTGTTGCTGTTGTTGCTGCCACTGCTGCTGCTGTTGTTGCCTCTGTTGTTGCTGTTGTTGTTTACTGTCAACTTGCTGAAAATGTCTTCATCCCTTTATGTGGTGCGAAGTGTTTTTTGACTTCCATTGAATTATGTGTGTGCACTTTCACAACAGCTTCGCCTCAGATTCACAAAATATTCTCTTTTTACTTTGCATACTTTCGGAATTTTCAAAAATGAAGTGCACTTGATTCCAAACTTTACACACACATTTATTATTTAAGATATTTCTCGCTATTTTCTTTCCTCTTAACCAATTTATGGTTATTTTTTGTGCGATTAGGGAGAACACAGCGTTAAAAGTTTAAGTTAAACAAAAGTCCTTAAAAGAACACAAAGTTTTATGGTAAATATGAACTAATATTAATATATTTATTATATATTATAATATACAATATTTTATTAAATAATTTATTATCATATCTCATATTATATTTTATGACTGGCAAGACCAATTAACAGCTTGTTATTCTTCATTTTAGCAATAACTCAATTCTCTGTAAATACTCATTTTTAGCATTGTTTTAAGCTTGCTTTCAAAAGCACTTAAAAAATAAAATTCGAATAAATATATTTCAATGTAGGCTTCTGTGGCAAATACTAATTTGCCAATTCATGGCACGTTCAACAAATACTACTTTGCTGGCAGACAAATACTAAAATAATATTTACCAAATTTGCATAGACATTTTTTCAAGATGTGTCACTCATACATTTTAGCTGTGTAATCTACTGAATCGACAAATATTTAAACGTTGACGTGTAGCACAAAAAAAAAAAAGTTCAAAACATGAGAAATAAATTCTAATAAAATGTGAAACACTGCAAAATTTATAGCATATTTTGTTTCTACGTTTTTTAATGAAAGAGCATCTAAATAAATATAAATTTAGTATTTTTGCGAAGTACAAATTCTATTTGATATTGCAGTTGCCATGGAATCCTTAAAAAATCAACGAGGTTTTTAGATTTTGATTTATTTGCATGCCAAACGGGTTAATTACAAAACATTGTGGCCGAAGCATCAGAGCACACCACATCTGTGTGTGTGTCTGTGTGTGTGTGTGTAAGCTGGCGTGTGGCAGCTAAATCGACTGGCAACAGCGCTGGCAAAACAGGATTTAGTAGGCACAATTGTTGCTGTTACATGATGATGCAACAACATGGGGCAGGCACACACCTATCTGCCAACACGTGGGCGTTCAGTGGGTTTTTGGGCGCCAACGAAACAAAGGCAAAATCAAGTGGGAACACTATAATCGAGATTAAGCTACTAGAATATAGTATATATACATATATACTACACTCTCGTAATCGGTTGTAAATATGCTTTTTGTATAAGTCTCTGCTTGCAGCGCTTTTGAAATAGTGAAAATGCAACGCTTTCAAAGCAAACAAATGCCAGTCTGAACGCTCTTTGTTTTGATTAGCTAAACACAAATTGAAAAAACACGTTTCTTCGTTGCCTTAAACTGGCCAGACAACAACAGCAACAAGATGAATAGAGACAAGCTTCAAGAGACACACTGCCACAGCCGCAAACACTTAACACAAACATGAAAAGGGCTAAACAAGCAAACATGCCACCGATTGAGAAAAATCAATATGAACTACTCTCTTCAAACATGTCTTACAAATGCTGCTGCTCTCTGTTGGCCCACAGACAATAAACATTGTACAAATGATGTACAAAACAAGATAAAAATCGAGAACAAATTGAAAATCAAGAAATAGACTCCAAAATGCAACTTAACTTTCAGCAAAGTTAAATTGAATTGAAATTAAAGCAACATTTGAATTGAATTCTTGAAAGTATAAAAAGTATAAAATATCTGTTAGGAAATTGAATATATTTTGTATTTTGCCTGAAAAATCATCGCACAACATTTCAAAATAAAGTCAGTTAAAACAAAAAAAAAAACAGTGCCTTTGCAAACTAAAAGGAATTTAATTTACTGCCCAATATGTGCATACTTAAGTCAAAGAAACCAAACAAGGCTTTAATAGTGACCCTCTGCATCTTGGCCATTATTCTAAAGTTGACTATCCTTGCTATGGAATTCTGGGGTTGAGCTTACCCAAACTGAACCGATGACTATCAAAGGGATTGAAAACGTAATTTACCTGCAAAACAGAGAGAAAGATGAAAGAATTTAGTTATTGTTAAATTTGTTATCTTTTTAACATGTATTTATATTTATTTTTAAAAGTTAATGTTAAATAAAAGTAAATGGAAAATGTTGCAGGAGCACTTTTAAGATAGCATCTGCTATTTAAAAAATTATATAAATTATATAGAATGGAAATACTCCGTAAAATGTATATATTATTTTCTTAAATGTTTCTGCTTTTTACTCTTGTTGCCTGTCGCTTTTTTATCTTTTCCAGACGTTGTGTTAATTAGTATAAATAACTAGCAAACAAAAAAAAAAACACACAAAAGAAGAAAATGTCAAATAAAAAAAGGATTACCCCAATTTGAAATCTTGCATTGAAGTCTAAACAAAAAGCAAGTCAAAAGCAACTTATTTAAAGCTGAAAATCTGCTTAAGCTTTATTTGTGCATCTTTGCCACGCATTTGGGGTGAAATTTTAATGGGGCTTCGATGAGTGGCCAATTTTGAAAAGTGTCAATAGATGTTCACCTGTTTGCCCTTTTTACCGGCTAATCTATATATATATATATACATATATATATCTGATAAATGACTAATGCTTATTCGCAGATAAGCATTTTATTGGTGTCGGATGATTCAGTTTTGGAATCGCTTAAATTAACTAAATTGAGAAGAATTTCAGCAGAACTTTTGTCATCGTGATTTTCAGAAATTTCTTATGTCTGTTATGACCAAATGACATTGTGGAAAAGGTTGTTTGAAAGTATGCACAAAAAAAGAAGCATTCGATTTCGTCTTTAAAAAACTTGTCTAAGCTTAAATATCCATATTCCCCTATATGTCAGAATGCTTTAGCTAAATGACATATAAAAGTCAAAGGCAGAGCTTTGGTTTTTTTTTTGTGTTTGCATTTGATTAATGAAAATGGTTTTCTGTGTACTTTTTTGTGTCTCTACCGGAGCAATCTAAACATCTGAAAGTGTAGTGTAATCCAATACTCTTTGTCCGAGTTCAACTTCAGAGTATGTGTGTAACCTTTAACTGGACTTGTGGCTGGTTGTGCAGCAGCAGCAGCAGCATCATTAATTACAAAAACCAATAAAAGTATTGGACAGCGACAGGCTAGTCCCAAATAAGTTGTCATCATTAGTTACATTTACCAACACAATTTCCGCCCAAAAGAATCCTCTCCTAAGTAATGATAGTCCATAGGAAAAAAATGTGCACAAGCAATTTCAACAAATTGCCAAGTATTGATGAGTTATTGGTAATGAGTTCGCTTGTAACACACAACAACAAAAAATTGCGCTTAAGCCGAGTCTATTTTTGTCAAAAAAAAAGCGAAAAAAAAACACTCAATGAAATATATAGAAAGAGTCGGAAGTAAAATACTATACACGAGTTGGTTAAATGGTGGCTGTAAGCATATCAACGGATTCCATGATTACATACACACACACACACACGAATCTAAAAGGCAATCTGTATTAAGGTAGCGTAGTCATTAATCATTATCATATAAACATCAATTGACGTCTAAAGTGCACAGAAAGTGGCACGCAGCAGCAGCAGCAGCATGCGTCTGCCCCCTGTGAGAACTTCTTACCCCATGTTGTTGATTGGCCATTGAATTGGCCACACTCAATCGGAAAAAACCAGCACAAATTTGAAATTGAATTTGCCGTAAATGAAAGTATTTAAAGATACAAGATACAACTACAAAAGAATCGATGGATTCATTCGGCAACAAAATCGAGTAATTCATAAATTAATCGTTCAGATTTTCTGCCCGGGCCTATTTTTAGCAAGAATAACAACAAATCAACTTAGGCTCTTCATAAAATATTAGTAGAGAAAGCTATATGGAATAACCGTGAAGATTTCAGCCGAATTTGCTGAAATTTTAATTAAAAAATTGTTGAGTAAATTTGGCTTGGATGATTAAGTAGTCTCAGCTCAAAGATTGTTTTTTCTAAATATTAAAGCATCATAGAAAATGTATTGGATAAACTTGGTTTGGATAATTTGTAAAGCAAAAAAAGTTTATTTAATGTTCAGAGAGGAAGATATATATATTTAAATATATACAAAGAAAGAGGAAGCCTTTTTCCAGCATACAAAAGATTAAAGTCCAACTCTGATAACAAAAACTAAAGTTGTTTTTTTAAGCTTCCGAATTGATAACATTGGCATTCTTTTCCGGCACTTCAAATGAAGAAGCTCAGCGGGAAAGCAATCAACTTAATACAAAAAATATCAAGTTGAGCAGCATTTAAATTTATTTTTTGAATTAGCTGTGCAATCGCCAAACAAAATTCTAGTATATTCGAGAAAACAAAGC
The DNA here is from genome assembly GCA_035042365.1 of Drosophila dives. Taxonomy (NCBI): domain Eukaryota; kingdom Metazoa; phylum Arthropoda; class Insecta; order Diptera; family Drosophilidae; genus Drosophila; species Drosophila dives. The sequence goes on along the minus strand of JAWNLJ010000036.1, from coordinate 141,141 downwards.
AAAGTAAATTTAGATACACTTTCATTTCTAATGTGGCATTCAACATTCAATCTAAGGGTGCATACAAAGTAAGTGTTTATTTTTAGACATCTTTATTTACATTTATTTGTTATTTGTATTTGATTAAAGTGCTTGTTTCTAGTCTATTTACGATGGACTCACTGAAGTTGAATTATTCAGTTTATTTGTAGCCATTAAATTGTCCTTGGAAAGATTGTAAATGAAAATAAAATATATAAAATATATAACGCATTTCACATCGATCTGTTTTTCATAAAGCCAGAAAAATTTTATCATTTATTTAATTTTATATATATTTTAAATTTATTTTCTTCTCTTTAATCTAATTCGTATTTTAGAACTTGTGTTGGGCGAAATCTGTTTCCATACACATTAAATAAATATAAAAAGTAGAAATATATTAAATTTTCCCTTAGTATTTGTCATATTTTTGGGCAGAAGATTTTCTTAAGTGATGCTATAAATATAAATTTAAACCAACATAAATCAATTTGCAATTAGTAATATAAGACGTGAACATTTCGGATAAGTCCCATTAATATTTTGGCTTTTACACACTCACACACACACACACCCTCAAACACACACACCCTTGTGAATAGAAGTGCTACTGGTCTGTGAGAATTTTTCAATTTCTTTAATGCAATTTAGGGGGACTAAAAGCGTTGAGTCAATTGATGCACTTAGGCGCAAGATTTCGAGAATTTATGAAAGGTTTAGGGGCAGCGAACCAACAGCTCAACAGACAGACACAGAGGCTTGTGTAAATTAACTTTGGGGCACGCCCCTGTGTGTGAACAGTGTGTGTGTATGGGTGTAGCCGAAAGTTTGTCATGATGGGGCAACAAGCCCAAAATATGTGGAAATTAATATTGAGGGTTGCCACTATTTTCAGTGCTCAAAATACAATTCCCAGGCACAACAACAGTGCACATTTTTGTGCCCAAATTTTGGAATTCGACTTGGTGTTGTACTCGTATATTCATCCCAAAATGTTGTTTGAATGGATGATTAACATATGGGAAGGCCAAGTGTTTGCTTTGCTGTCTCCCAGTTTCTCAGTTTCTCCGTTCTACGCCTTCGACAAATGATTATTTCAAATGGGGCGTGGAGAGTTGAAAAACAAAGCGCTTTAATATCAAATTCATGTGCCGTATCAAAATAAAGTATTTTTAAAAAAGAAAGAGATTTATCCAAACATACATATATACAGATATATATATATAAAGAGCAAACCAGCCTTGACTTTAGTGTGACTGAATCAGCAATTCTGATTCAACTTAAGGAGTCATCGTCGTCGTCATCGCCATTGCATTGAAATATATCAGCCAGCACAGGAAATATATGGGGACACTGGTCCTGTATTATCGTAATATTTTTTTTGGATAGCCTTCGGTGTGTGGCACGCCCATATCGTTTAGCCGACAGCCGACAGCCGGCGCATGCATGCAACAAATGTAAACATCCATTGAAAATATTGAGTAATTACATATCGCCAGCATTTTACGAGGCCTGCACAAATGTCGGCACAGCAGGCGCTAAATGTGAACAGCCGGCTTTGTCATTGAATTCGAATGTGGGTAGAAGATTTCATGTTGGCAGCCCAAATCTCTCTCAAAAGAAATATACACTTAAAACAAAAATATAGCTCTTAAAAGAAAATCAGTCTGATAAGTAGAAAAACGTTTTATTTTTAGGAAATAATTTATAAAAATACTTAAACAAATGTGTCAAAATTAGAAAACTATTTTTCTATTTTCAGAAACTAATTTATTAAATATAGAAAATATATCTAAAAAGTAGAAATTCAGCACAAATCATTTCCTAAAATTTAGAAAATTATTATGTATTTTGGTATCGCCGTAAAAATGTCAAATTCTTTTCAAAGTCAATTAAAATAATTTATTAATAAATTACTTAAGATGTTTGTGTATGTAAAATCTTTAGATTTATGTAGCCATAAGACTTTTCAAATTTAGCGAATTTTCTCTGAGTGCATAGGTCAATTGACGAAGATCTAATCATTATTGCTGGAAAGTAATTTTTTGGTTGCAACAAGCCAATTACAATCGCCTTCATATAAGGAGTGATGTGTGTTATCTACAAATAGTTAAGCAAGCGACAACTTATCATCGCCAGCAGCCGCAAGCGAAGCGTGGCGAGACGAGGCAACTGTCAACCACTTCAAAAATGCGTGGCTGCTGCTGTGCCACCATGCCACATGCCACATCACACAGTGAATATGCCCCTTTTTGCTTGCTTTCTTTGGCTGACACACATTTCTCGTTCGCATTTTTACTCTTGCCGCTTTTGTTGTACGCCACCCTAGCGAATAAGGACAAGCCGTAGAGCTGGGGGGCGCCACTGATTCGACGACTAAACACAATCCATTCCACTCCAAGCCCAGAGCTCATCCCACTCAGCCACCCACAAAATCAGGCAACGAGGCTCGCTGCTAGCTGCTCGCTGCTCGTTAAGCATTCCAAGTACGACGCACTTACTTTTTGATAAATAATGTACACGATATGTACATAAATACATACATACATATATACATACACACATACAGACATACATATATGCATATGTAGTATGTATGACTGTGTGCAACTGTGCGTGTCATTTGGGGTTTGGTTGTTGTATGTGGCAAATTAAACAAAATGGCAAGTGTGCAAAATTTAGAATACAAAATTCAACATTTTGTACACGAATTGTTCATGGGGATGGAATAAAAAAAAGAGGAAAAATACAGCAGAAAAGTTTATTTTTGTTTTGTTTTGTTTTTGAGGGTTGGTCCGAATTCGCCTATTTTATATTTTTTTGCACAAACATTGCCACAAGACGCGCGCGCAAAAGTGTTGTTTGCTTAGGGAAATGGAAATGGAAAACAATTTATATTTATTTACAATTTACATACAAATAAAAACAGTAAGTGTGCAATTGGCTGTGCCGCAATAAAACGTTCTATTTGTCTTTTTTTTTTAGCTGCTGCCACTGCCGCTGCTTCATCTTTGTCTTTTGCTCAACCAAGCAGACACATTGTTTGTGTCTGTGTCTGTGGCGCCTCAAAATGAACAAATTAATTGACAAGCCGAATTGGAATAAAAATATATATAAATATATATTTTATTAGACAAAAGGATCAGTTGCTGAGGAGATCGCCTGAACGCCTTGGCTACCAAAACGTGTGTGTGCAACAAGATACAACAAACTGAAAATGTAATTAATATGAAACATCTATCTACTCATTACCAAAAGACTTTATCAAACAACGAAAATCTTGAGTACAGCCAAGGAGAGGAAGAAAACAAGCTAAATAAACATTGACAATGTTGGCGAATTGCTGCTGATGGAGTTGCTTTTCCTGATGGATGGATACAAATTCTGCCTCCACGCAATTAACAGTGGGAGAGCTGCAAGCTTGATTTATGGCTCTAATAAATACGAGTTTATCAGATAGCAACCGATGCCTACATAATTGTACAACCAATTAGGAAAGCGTACTGCTCAAGCCCCCAAAGCATAAGAGCCAAACAAATGTCTCAGCATCAAATCACAAAGCACGCATATCCCTCAATTGGCTCTAGCTAAAACTGTTTGTGTCGCCAGGCGGAGGCAAACACTCGAGGAGTTCATTTTATACGTGTTAGGAGGGCAAATACACTCAGAGAAAAAATCACAAAAAAAAACTCAAGTCAACTTATTAGAATTTTAGAAATAATGTGGAATTATGCGTTGTCATCAAACAATAAAAACTATTTATAAAAGTAGAAAATTCTTAATATTAGAAATATTTTTTTTATTGTAAAAATTGTAAAAATTTATGTTGTTTAATAATAAAATAAATTATTACAAAAAAAGTAAAATATTTGTGTAAACAAAAAACACACCATAAAAAATAGATATATTTTTTCAAAATTTTAGAAAACCCAAAAATGGATTTAAGAAAGTTAAATTCTGGATTTTAGAAACAATAAAATGGCTACCAAAAAGTGTGAATATTAAATTTCAAAACGGCTTTTTTCGGAATCTACTTGTCTAGTTTTTGGATGACTAATTGGTGTTTCCTATAGTTTTAGGGGATGCCTGGCCTGACTTGGCCTGACCTGCCCGCGGACGTGTGCGAAATGTGTGACGCACCACCAACGGCTGTGCCAAAGTGTTGCACTGAGCTAGTTTGTGGCATGTTGCGAATAATTGTCAGCCAGTCAAGCTGAAATAAGTAGACAATTGTTTAGTTATCATAATGTTTATACACAACACGTTGGCTGTGCAGAGGCTTTAGCTCATTATTCGATGACTTTAACAGTCTTAACTGATGCTGAGAACCTACAACACAGTTTGGCTGGCAAGTTGCAGTAACTTTTGAGTGCTTATAGAAAACATTTAATAGTTGCAACATTGATATGATGGCAGCTGCAACGGGATGTGGGCTTCGCTGGGCCATTAAGGTTAGCTGATTGGGTTTTGTGAGCAACCAAGTGGAGGAACTTACACTAAATACATATATATTATATATATATATATATATATATTGTGTGTGTGTGTGTGTGTGGGTGTGGTTATGTGTGAAAACACATATTTTAGCATTTCAAATTATGTGTAAAACTGGCAAGGCAGCCACAGCAACTACTATTGTATAAGGGACGTGCCACACACACACGCACACACACTAGCACACTATAACACACATTTTGATAGTGTATATGTGAACTCGCACATTTGATGATTAATTGCAGGCAACATGATAAATGATTGAGGGTAATAGGAGTAGCGACGGCAACGCCACGTAGTGCAGAGAAGCTAAACGCAGCCACTTGGACTATCATGTGAGCTAGGAATTGGCTGAGGGGGGGGGGGGGGGGGGTGACAGGGCGGGTGTATGTTGCTCTTCCACAAGGAAGTGGCAGTGGCTGTGGCAGTAGCAGTGGCAGTAGCAGTAGCAGTGGCAGCAGCAGTGGCAGTAGCTGTTCGAGGATTGAGTCTCGTTGTTGGGCGTTGAGTTGCCTGCAAAGCATTTAAAGCATACAGCTTGGTCCTCACGTCTGGGCCATGTTGAGCACACATATATATATATATATTTTGAGCAATTGCACGTATTTCGGATTGCTTTCCCTTTGTTGCTGCCTCTGGTAGAAAAAAAGAAGAGCAAAAAAACCCAAGCACTTGCTTGACTGCCAAAAGGAATGCGTTGGCGACGTGTTAGTCAATGAAGTGGGTGGAATTGTAGTTGTGGCTGCTGTTGGCTTATTACCTCCACGCATGTGTGTGTGTGTGTGTGTGTGTCAGTCTGTGTGTGTCACAGGACATGTATGTGCATCTGTCTTCATGAATTTAGCAGTGCCGCATTTTTTTGCTCCCTTATTTTGTTTTATTTCTTTTTATTCTATTTTTTCTAACTTATTTTTTTTTTTGGTTTGGTTTGCTACGTGCTTTTTTGAGTTTGTTACGTTTTTGTGTGTTAAACGTTAACTGCTGATTGCATATTGTGTGCATTGTTGGTCGTTGGAGCGGGGGAGGTAGGGCTGTAGGGGGTTGGGCATAGCTGTGTGTAGTCAAAAGACCCAGTCAGATATTTGTCTGATTTCGCCACTTGTCTGCGCAAATTGGAAAATAATCCAATACATCATTTTTTTTACATTTCGTGCTCAATTAATCTCTAAGGATATACACGTTTTTGGATATTACAATTATTTTGTATAAATTCCAAATAGTCTATAAGCGGATTAAGGAATTCGTTGGTGTTAATAATAATTTATAAGAATTTAGAATTTATTAAAAGATTTTACAACAGTGGTTTTTCCATAACATTTTAAGCAATTTTTATGTAGTATAAACTTTTGCTACTTTTGCTGTAATCGTTAACAATGCTTTTTATTTATTTCAAATTTTTTTTATGATATTTTGTATATTAATTTATGATAAAGGAACATGAATCACTTTTAAGGCATTATCTTTGCAGTTGTTAAACGACAAAATACTTACATATTTTGAAGGCTGATTATTGATGTTAGTAAAAAAAACAGGTGAATCAAATTGCTTTGAAAAGCGATTGGAGGATTTCTAATATTTTAATCGTCTGAGTTGGCTTAAGGGCTTTGTGAATGGTCTAAAAATAAAATGTACAAATATTGGAGTTGTGCTTGCGATGTAAATGATTTAAAAGCATAATTTCACAGCAAAGTGTGAGAGGATCTGCAGATGTTTCTTTACATACAGATTGAGATATATATTTAGCGTTGTTTGTTTATCTTTGCCACAGTTGTCTGAAATTGCAGACAAGTGTCCGAAACAAATGATGCCGTCCACATGACTCAGCATTTACATACACACACACACACACACACACACACACACACACGCGCGCGCATGGAGTAATGGGAGAGTGAGAACACAAACAATTTCAATAAAACACAAACAGATCACAAAACACAAACGGAAACACCCGGAAGTCAACGGGAAATAAGCAAAACATCCGTCGCATATAGTATATATATAGTATATATTAATTACAGCGCTGCGCACGCCCTTCTGGCATTCGATATTTGAAATGTTTTTTTTTTGTTACATTTCGGGCCACTTGTCTGACACATTTTGGAGCAACAAGCTTCCTTAATTATGCGGCAATTTGAACTTTATAGCCGCCAGCAATAAGAAACCAAGCAAAAAACTTTTTCAAAGTGTTGTAAATAAATAATAATAGGCAATTCAAAGTTGTGCAAAAAAAAAATTAAATGCTGCAGATGAATGAAAACTTGTTAAGTTGTTTAAATCAAACAAGTGAATTGTAAACTACTCAACTTGGTTGGAAGCTGGTTAAAAGTGAAGAGTTTACAACAAATTTCCAAACAATCTTAAAGCTATGCTAAAATTTTTAATACATATTGAAATTATAGTAAATGAATCATTCGTGTGTCCGCAAAGCAAAACTAAAACTTATTTATTGAAATTGCTGAAGTGTGCGGTTTTTTTTATTTCCCAATGTGTGAAATAGTTGAGAATTCAATCTGGCATATTTGCTTAAATAAATAAACAGCACATTAATCGCCTAAGATGTTTAAACAATGATTTGTACACTCAGCAAAAGTGTTAGAAATCGCTATACTTTTTATTATATTTTTCAAACTTCCGTTTCGGAATTTTCCATTCTTAATTTGAGCTAACTGTGTTCTTAGATTTAAGAGTAACAAAGTCAGCAGAACACAATAGATGAAGCTAGGTCCAAGTGCAATAATAGTAACACAAATAACAATTACAATAATAAGTTAATGTATTAATTTTTATCTGGCATGCAACATTCAATTTCTTATTCAATTTGTAACTGCCTCTGTTTCTGAAGCATTCACAATATGCGTCACATGATGATAAGCCAGCCGGCAACTCAGCATTATTGATAATAAATGCAAACAAAAATAAAAAAGAAAAAATAATAATAAAAAACGTGAAATCAGCTGGTGCTCTTGATAAGTCAGAGCTATGTTAGTCGAGGTTTATCAAAAACAGCAAAATAATAATATATAAGACAGAAATACATTTTTCACATAAACACGACTGCTAAATGTTTGTTTGTTTGTACATATTTGTATATATATTATTTAATACCATATGGCAAATTTTAAATTTTGTTAAAAATTCATACATATTATGTATACACTCAGATGATAATCAACAGTCGCCACTTTTAATTTATGACCGCAAATATATATTTATATATAAATGTATATATTCTTTTCATATTATAGAAATATATTTATAAGAAACAGATTCATTTATACAAACGCTGTGTATAAGTTCTTTATTGTATATTTTTTTTGTGCATTCGCTTTTTTTTATGATAACTGTTTATTTTTAGTGCTTCGAATGTGGGCAAAAAAAAAAAACATCTACGCTGCATTTATTTTTTTTGTTGACACAATAGCTTGGCTAAACACAAGTGTCAAATAAAGCGAACATTTTTTTGGCGTTTTTTTCGGATTGTGTTTGGGCTAAATTGGCTAAATTATTTATTGATTTCTACTTCTGTTTTCAACCAGAAATTGCGTAATAATTTTGTTGTTTAAAGGCCACCCGCCAGTTATGCAAGTCTGCAGGCCAAAATGCTTAAGTCCAAGATAAAGTAGCGCAACTAAGGCAATTAATACAGGCAACAAAAAAGAAAAATAAAAAAAAATACAAATTACGAACCAACATTTGCTATGACGTCAATTATAAAAAATATAGAAAATATATATGTGTGATAAACGCACAAACATAATGAGAAATTCAATTCGCTATATAGAAACATTTTACAGATATAACACTTGAAATCTAATCATATAGAAGGCAGAATTTTATCGAAAAGATTTAGATATAAAATACAAATAGTTAAGAAAACTAAAATTGTCTGTTCTTATACCTTTGGCTAGGATAGTAGAATTTATTTATTTGCCAAATAACCTGTCTAAAGCAGAGTTTTGGTAGGAACAACTTTTTGGTTTATTCAGTTTATCCCAAACAATTTTTTTTTCTTTTAAAGTAAAATTAATATATTGGAACTTTGCCAAGGGTATTTAATATTCGGTGTGACTGAGCTAGTCGCTGCTCTTACTTTGTTTAAATTCTAATCAATCAACAAAAGAAACGCTAACAATATCGTTAATCAGGCCCAGATGATTGATGAATGAGTTTGGATGAGACAAATTTAATATTATTGAGCAGGTAAAAATGACACTCACCTGTTGCCATTGATCCTCGATCGATGGCTGTGATGAGAAATAGCCCGTTGTGCAGATGCGCTCCAGTTCGTTGAATATATTCCCGCTCGGTAGTATATCCATCTCGAGATCGTCGTCCTCCGTGGAAATAACGTCTAAGGACTCCGTGATGAAGCCGTCTCGTTGCCTTGAGGGTAATAAATACGATATTGGATTCGCTTATGCGTTGGCTTATTGGTTTCTTATTTGTATTTGTATTTGTATTTTTTTTATTTATTTTTTATTTTTTGATTTATTTTATTGGTCGTCAATTTTGAACGACAACCAAATTGTATGCAATAATTTGATTTACACTCAATGCTACATATACAAATATAATTGAATTTAAATATTTGATTTGATTAGAGATATTGCTGCTGCTGCATGCCATTCGACGTGGCATCCACTTGAACTACACTGGACAGCATCGTAACACGCACAGATAAAGATATAATATATATATATAAATATATATATTCTAGATGCAGCTAATTCATTCTTTACACTGGTAATTTATGTACATTATGTTTGCTTTGGGGTTTTTTTATATTTTATTTATTTTATTATTTTCTAGCACGTATTTATGCGTTTTGATTTTGTTGTTATTTTTACGGCGTCAAATTCTCTCATTTGTTTGGCCTATTTATTTAATAAATATTTTTAATTGCACATCATTTATTTTAGGTTATGTTGCGCAGTTCATTCGAGCTGAAATACAAGAATGCAATAAAAATAATTAGTAATAAAATTAATAAAAATTTAATTGTTATTGATTTGCATAACATGTACTAAACATAAGATTTACAGCTTCAATTAATAAATTGTCCGAATTTGTTTTAATGTTCTGTATGTGGGAAGATGCTTTCTTCGTGAATAATGAATAAAAACCGTCACGATTCAACAGACTTTTGTTAAAATATTGTCATTTGCTGTTCGAAATTATAAAAAATTTATGAAAAACATATGGTTAATTAACTGCAAGTCAGTAATTGTTATCAATGCTTTTATTGTTTTTTTATGGAGCTCGGTTTCCAGATAATAATTGCCCACAAAAACCAAATAAAACTTAATCTTTAACTTTGTAGTACATTTGCTGAGCTTGGGTACTCATTTTTTATATATATTGCTATTAAGACCCTTAACTGCACAAAAGTCAATTTATGCAAATATTATTTTAAAAGCCAAAAAAAAAAAAACAAGAAACTTATTTTGTAAAGCTTAATTTGGGGCAATCATTTAACAATTTTGGGTTTAAAGTTGGATTATCATATTTTGCTCGAAGTTTTTCAGCTTTTTACTTATTTATTGAACAGAAAAGGCTTATATATTGGTATTTTTTATATTGCTGGAATTTCAGTTTACGAAACGAGCAGATGGAACTCTCCAACCAATAAATATATCCACTTTTATGATTATGAACAGAGTATAAGCTTAGCTAAGTCTGCCAACGATTAATTTCAATGACAATGTATGTATGTATGTGTATATATATATATATATATATATTAAAAATTATGTATGTGAGTAAGTGCCCAACCTATGCATAAAGTTATGCGGCAGTTGTGCATTTTACTGCATGCCTTTCATATATATTATATTTAGCTTTTGAAGCCATGCTCAAACTGTTTTCACTATGAAACAAAGTTTTGGGTCAGTAACCCCATTGAGTGTCGTACCCACACACACACACACACACGCACACATACGCTCAGTCAGATAGTCAGTTTTGTTAGGGCTCAAATTATTACTGTTGTCTGTCGACAGCGGCACGGAGCTGGCACCGGGCTCAAACCCTATTAGCTATCTGCCTGCTATATTAGCCTGGATTGAAAAAAAGGCGAGGCGATGCGAGGCGAGTTCGGTTTTGAGTTCGGCTTTGGGTTCGGATTCGAGTTTGAGTTGGAGTTCGACTGCTTCGAATATGTTGTATTTTAGTTGAATTTCTAAGCGCTTTGTTCCCTTTATCCCTCCCCTGTGTCAAGCAACAAAATACGGCAACAAAATGCGGCAACAGCAACAACAACAGCACCAATCGGGCCTCGTTACGTTGTTTATTTTTTACTACCTGTTTCGGTTTGGCTCTTTTACAACGTGTTTCTCTTCTTCTACATTTGTTTTTTTTTTTTCATTTTATTTTGTTCTCTTGTGTTAACTGAAAAAGAACCAACCCGCTTTTGAGGCAACCAACAACCGTGCACTTTCCAGTTGGGTTTAGTACAGTCTTGTGTTTTTTTTTGTTTTTTGTTGTTTCACATATATTTTTTTTTTTGGTTGCAACAGCACATGGTAGCTGTGTGTGTGTGTGCGTGTTGCGTATTGGCCTTAGAAGCGTGAATATTCAATTTATGATTCTGTTTGGAAAGATGCAACTACTGCTGCGGAAATATTGTCCCATAAATATTTTGTATGATTGCACAGTTCTGCTTTATCTTTATCATTCTGAATACTGTAAATTATCATACGCTGCCCACGCTTTAGCACCAAAGTCTTGCCCACACATACACATACATATACAGCTCGTACGCAGCGCGTTGAGTATGCTTTCCAACTTAGCACAACACATTCGTATGCATATGTGTTTGTGTGTGTGCGTACTCAAACCAAATACCCTTCAATCAACAACTTAACACACACAAAAAAATTCGCTCGCGTATACGGTTTTGTGGGTGGCAGGGGCCGAGGGCGGGGATCGACGCTCACGTCCGCTTGCAGCCTACGTGCGTTTTTATTTATTTTTCTCCTCTCTCTGCTTCTCTACTTCTGCTGTCGGCTGTCGGCTTCGGCGTCAGCTTCTGCTGCGGCTGCAATGCGTGAGCATCGCCTCGACAACAAAGCTCGGCTTACATTGTATTGTCACTGTGTTGTTGCTGTTGTTGCTGTTGTTGCTTTCCTTTTTATTTGATACCCAGTCGAGTTACTCGACATAAGTCTTGTCAGAATGCTTACTTTCGCAAGGAATACGCTTATTTGGTTTAATTATTAGGCATTTCCGAGCTGATTTTTTATGTGTGCCTTATATTTGTACATAGGAGAACAACCAGACCAACTTTTTATTAACTTTTTTTGCCCAAGACAGAAACAAAACAACCACATGAAATTTGTGACCTGAACTTGATTTGTTTCAAATGCAATTTCTTTTGCTTCTTTCGTTTCGCCGCTATTATCTATGCATCTGCCTGCTGTTCATCCTCTTCTTCTTTTACTTTTTCTTCTCCTACATAACTCATTCACATTGTTTCCCCCGTTGCGTTGAAATTCCTGCTCTCCACCTCCTCCTTCTCCTACATCCATACACAACCCACATATCAACACTTTATTCATTTCACACGTGAATTGCTTTAACATAAAACGAACAGAAAGAAATTTTCATTTTCATTGCTGCCTATTTTTGTGTGTAGACCTTTTGCTTGTTGCTAGCTGACTGCTGACTGCCTGTTTGTTTGATTGTTTGTATTTCATTAAGAGTGGAATTTTTCCACATATAAACCATATCAAACCTATAAGTTGCATGCGTATTGATGTCAGTCCTTAATCGTATCTTAGCCAAGACAAACTTGGCAAATTGGATGAAAATTCTATGTTCGTTAAACTTTAATCGTTGATCAAATCAAATTTGAAGCGATTCCATACCAAGTGGATGAAAACTCCACTCTCATTCAGTTATTTTCTTCCTGCAATTCGATAAATAATTCGAATTTCGTCAAGCTTTAATCTCCTAGAATATCAAAATCGAAATTAATCCATGCCAATTGGGTCACTTGTGCGAAAAATCTACTTTCGTCAAGCTTTAATCGTCTTTATATAAGTATTCCGTGCAAATTCCATTTATATTCTAGTTTTGTCAAGCTTTAATCCTCATTAATATCATTTTCAGCCAGTCTTGCAAATTATAAGAAAATTTATAATCTTCAATGAATTTTTATATACAATCATCATTTTTTTTCCAGTAATTTTGCGATCTAGCTCGAATAATTTTTAAAGTTTGTTAAATATATCCAACAGTTCCCATTTTCATAGAATTCAACTGTTTATGTTTGTAAACAAAAACTTTATTTATATTCACGATTCTTTTTTCAGGGTGCAGTGAAATAAATATTAATAAAAATAAGACAAACACTCGTTAATTTTGGGCGACAGTCTTCAAGTCTTCGAGTCCCTTCTTATTTTTGGAATGTGCTCAAGAATCCGACAGAGCAGAGGAGTGCCACATGTGGCATGCTGTGGCTGTCTCAATTGAACTTGCAACAAGCGAGAATTGAGTTGAATTCTTGTTGTTGTTTTTGAAGATATTTTTGTAGTTTATTTTCTCAAAACCAATTGGCAACTATAAATTCTATAAACAAATATAAATGACTATTGACGGGGGGAGCTGTGAATCAGGGAGTGTGGCAGATACGTATCCATGATTCGTATCAGTTATTATAGTACCAAGAATTACTGAATTTATTTATATTTACTTTTGGTTGAATTGCAAAAAAACATCAACTGCAAACTGAGCCCATGTTCGATGTAAACAAAGAAAAAACAAATGCGGCACTTGTTTCGCCAGATATGCCACAAAGGTATATATATATATATATTTATATATGTATACGATATATGCACACATTTAATTTACTTCGCTTCGACAAGCGCAGAAAATTGAAAAACCGCTGGATGCATGAATCAACAGCATTTCTAGTACATTATGCCATTTGCTACGTGATTTAATAGGAATTAGAGAACAACTCAGTTACTCATGCAAATTACAACGTATTTTTTCCTATTTATTTTCCATATTATTTCTTTTACACAAACAGCAAAATAACAACAACAAAACGATCAACTTGAGATGTTGGCTAAAAAATGACAGCAAATGATTAAGCGGTTGGGGTCTTAGGTGTGGGTTCTTGGTTGGGGTATCGGATGCTACATATTATTACATTAAATATTTTAAGCGTGCGTTGTACGTTTGTATGAGCTGAGTCATTCTGCTTTTGCGACTGCTGCTGAGGGGGAGTAAGCGAGAGAGAGAGAGATAGAGATGCACAGCATGCTTTAGTCTTTAAGTTCTTTGGGCTGCAAATGAGCTTGAAGTTTTCTTCATTCACTTTGACGTACCTCTTCAGCTTGTTGTTGTTGTTTCGGTTGTTGCTGCTGCTGCTGCTGCTGCAACACTTGTTACTTTGACGCACTTTTGCGCAGCAAAACTTGTTTGCCCACAAACACACACACGCACACATACACACATGTATCTGGTAGTTGTAGACGAAGACTTGACACACAGAAACACACAAACACACACAGATACACTTAGACTGTCGCCGACAAAGCAACAATAAAACGCAGGAAAACTTTGAATGGGATATTATTAATTGCATTTACTTTTTCTATTTAATATTGAATATTTATGAACTTTTTGCTTTTGGTGTCGGTGTTGTTGTTTTTTCACTTCTTATTTGCTTTATATTTTTTCGCAAATGTTTTTATATATTTGTTGTCAAAGCTGTTTAAATTGCGGTTTCTGCTGCTGCTGTTATTGTTGTTTTTGTTGCTGTTGTCCGTTTTATCAGAGCATGTTGTTATCAACGCTTTGTTTACAGCACGGACACACACACACACACGCGCAGCCTGCACAGATGAGGAGCAGCATTCCAAGTAGTCGTATTTAATTTTGTATATATGGCACACACACTGTTAAATTTCTCACTTTCTACTCAAAGTGCATTTTTTTAAGGGGAGGGGTAAGGACAGAAACGAACGATGCTGTTAATGCTGCGACGAAAGCGAGTGCGGTTTGTGTGCTGTTGCTTCTAATAACTGCGACTGCGACTGTGACTGCGACTGCGACTCGGACGCACGGGTGGACCGTTAACGTAACCGGTAAAAACAAGACTGTTGCTGCTGTTACTCTCACTGAGACACAAGTGCACATTGAGCGACGCTTAACAGACAAATGTTAAACTCAGAGAGCCAAAATTGTTATTTAACAGTGCCCATTTTCACGCTCAGAGAGTAAAATTGTGCTCTGCTTCCCTTTACTGCGGCGTATTGAGCAAGTCGCACAAACTCACCACAGCAGCGAATTCAAACGAGAGGTGGAATTGATAACAGTCAGTTAATATTAACATGGCATGGTCAAATTACAACTATAGAAATATATAATAACAATTTTATATATTAATAAACATAAGCATTAGCAGTATATTGTTTGTATATATCGAGCAGCATAATTGCAACTAGCAGCGAAAACAACTGATTAACAAAATGTTACGGGAATAACAGTTGTTGTTGGCTTAATTGCAAATAAGCTACCGACTAAACAGCAAACGCCCTCACGTGCATAGAGATTAGGGCAAACTGAGCTGCGTTGACAAATTGACATCTTGTTGTGGTAGCATAGACACACATACACTCACACACCCACACTCAGAAATATGCATATAGTAACGCACTCACGCACACACGCACATAATTAGCTGTCACAACGGAAGTCACAGAATACCGTAAATAGTATAAAATATGACATGCCCAAATGGGCGCTAGACAAGACCTAGGTGCAAACAATGGCATGCAGCATTGTCTGCTAATTGTGTGATTATTGCAAATATTTGGCATCAAATGTTTTGGGCTATTTGCTCAACAAGCTGTGAACGTATTAATGTTATAACTATTATGGCATGTTAAGTAAAGAAATATTATCCAGCTAAGAGCACATCTTAAGGGAAATACAATAACAATAAGAATTAAATTATGTCAAACTATAGAATTAAAAATATTTATAGTTAATACTAATTAAATATTACAAGTAACTAATGCTTAAAATAATTTGCTTATGTTTACAAAACTGAGTAAGCAAAATATAGCAATTGGTAAATAAATTGTTGACTTGTGTAGATTTTATAAAATGATTTCTAGTTAGTTATTAGGCGTTAATTACATGCTGTTAATTTGCAATTTATTTACGTTTTTGTAAGCTTTTATAATGCTAAAATGCTTTGAGGACTGTTTATTACTGCTGGCCTATTGAAAACCAGGCCGTTAAGGAAATCATAAAGTGCATAAGCTAATAAAGCAAATTAAAAAAAAATATATATAGAAGCTCGTTACTGGAATCGTCAAGCAGGCAAAGGCAAATTACCCCCCTCTTTTTCTTTACTTATGATTTTCACGGGACATGTTGGATCTACCAAACTATTTTAAAAATAAATAATAAATATTTAATTTAAAAATAAGTATATTATATATTATTATAATAACAAATTAAAAATTATTTATTTTTAAATACTATACAAACAGCGCACATTTCATTTAATATGTTCCTTCATGCACAAATCAATACAACTGTTTATTACAGGGTATCTTATTGGTCATAAGATATTATAAGTGTGTATGGACTAAGCGGAGACATTCATGGGAACCGCTTATGCATGTTAAGTGAGAGGCAAATCAACAAGGAGGGTTGCGGCGGTTGGGTGGAGGAGGTGGAAGGGACGGAGGAAAGACGGAGTACGTTACGGCCATATCATTCAATTTATTAAAAATTTACGTGGTAATATTTTTGGGATCGAAAAACAAAGGAAAGCCCAAAACGGAATAGATGAAAACATAATACATGCAACGCCATGGCGGCTGTTGGATGGAGGGTGTGGGGAAGTGGAAGGTGATTGGTGAGACAAAGGAGAAGAACGAGAAAAGCAGACAAAAAAAACCAACCAACAACAAAAATCCACATGAATTGGAAACTAATCGGGCAATATGGAATATGGAATAAGCTTGATTATTATGCACATCACAATAATCGTTATCGCTACGGGTGGGTGGGGATGGGCCGAAGAAAGGCGAAGAAAGAGATAAAAGAAAAGCTAGGTTTGGCTGGGATCTCCTGCTCTTACACATATACATATGAACATGAATATGCAAACCACTGTTACAAATACACAAAGTAAAAAATAAAAATTGCTGAACTTAAAGATTTAAGTAAAATTGTGTAACTCTTATTGGGGAAAACTAGAAAAGAAAGCAAAATTAGATATTGACAGATATTTGTTTTTGTGTAACCCGATATTTTTCAGTGTTTTCGGGGTTTAGTAAATTCCTTAGGATTTTTGTGGTGACCCCAATAAAAAATTAAAGCATTTACTCAGATTTGAATAAAATACACAGAAATTGGCAAAAAAAAAAAAAACTACACTGTGCATTAATGAATTTAATTTATAAAAATATATAAATATTTAAAGAAAATTAAAATGAAAAATAGTCAACAAATTTAAAAAAAAAATTAATTTAGGACTTTTGGGAGTATTTTCTCGAATATAATTTTATTAGGACTTTCGGGAGTATTTTCTCGAATATAATTTTAACTGCAAAATACAATAGATTATGGACTATCTATATAGCAAACTTCTCGCAGAGTTCCTTAGATAATTTGTTAAGCTCAAATGCATATTTGAGATTAAGAAATACTAGTTATTAAATTGTTAAATTATTCTTATCGTAAGAGAAATTTATCTATATAGAAAAATCTGTTTTGTTTGAGCTGAAAGTATTTTTTGAATAAAAGGTTAATAATTGAGTTTTTGCTTGTTGAATTTTATAACAATAATCACTTGCAACAAGTTAAAACAATTTGTGAGCAAGAAGTTTTTTGGTCGAACAAGTTTTGCTCAAAACACACACATTTCCCAGCATGTTTATACATGTTTGCATGCATGTCTGTTCATGTTTGCATGTATGTTTGACTATGCAAAAGGCTCCATTATCCAATTACAACAACGCTCTATTAATATTTACGTCAAATTTAAAACCTTTTGCCTTGCTGGTAAATGGACCTTAATTTATTGCATTTGCAACGGCAACGCTCAAAGTGCACTTTCAACGGTTGCACATTGCACGTTGCGTTGCAAGTTGAATGTTGTTGCTGCTGTTGCAGTTGCAGTTGCCACTAGCGCAGGCTGTTAACTATATTACTAGCATACCCGTTAACCATGGCCAGCAGCTAATAGGGTATGCTCAGTCTGAGCCAGAATAATAAATAAATGTTGCAATCTACTTCAATATTCAGTTTTATATTTTGACTGTATTCATTTAAATTTAATATTTATTCAAATCCAAATTACATTTGACAGTAAAATAAATATGGCCATAGATAGGGAATTGCTGCACATTTCGCCTCCACACCTTAAACAAATGTTCAATTTCGTAATTAATTAAGGGTTAATTTAATTTGTAACATTTATTTAATATTCGGTTTGTTAACTAACAGTAAATTCTGTTCACATAAGTGATGCAAGTATTTACAGGGAGAGCTCTAATTTAATTCTATGTTTTATATTTAAATAAGGGTAATTTGAATTTTAAAATGAATAAATATTTGGAAATGTTTACTAATAATTAATGTATTTTAAAAGCGTTGGTATTGTTAGGTGTTAACCGAGGAATAGCAAATATTGCTACCTTCCCAAATAAATTCTCATATTTATATTTAAATAGTGTTAATATGAATTTTAAATTATTCAAATGTTTACCAAGTGTATCAGATATAGATTCTTGGTAAGATGATATATAGATTAAATATGAGCTGCCATAGCAGTAAAATGATTCTCTCCGATTTTGATGCAATGTACCCATTTGCATTTAGCCATGTTTCATTGTTGTAAGAATCCTTAATAAAAGAGATTTTTGCTTACAGCTGACATCTTTTTTTCAAGTAACGTGTAATGATGATGATCGCAATTTCATTGATTTGACTGTCTGCAACACGAGTCGGCATCACGTTCGACCAAAATTGAGGCAGTTGGCAGCAGCTGACGCCATTTTAGCAGCCCTGTCGGAAATAACCCTGTTGTTACCAAGCAGCTGCTCATTATTTCCCACTTTAGTTACTCGAAAAAAAAATAAAAGAAAGGAACATAAAAAAATGTCATTAAAAACAAAATACTTGAGAATAAAAGTGATATGTGCAAAGTTTTGCTCTCGCGCACAATGCGCAGTTGGAGAGCAAAGCGCCAAATGTTGTTCAGATGTTGAGGAAAACAGCGTGCCAGATTTTTACTAAGCCGGTTGTAAAACTTTCATACAAACCCTTCGTAGTACAACCGGCACTTGAACTTTGCTACTTGCTTGTTTCTTTTTTTTTTTTGCACTCTTTTTGCACATTTACAGCGCAGGCGATGTGCAAAGAGAGCGAGAGAGTTGTGGAGAAGAGAGCGCACAATAAAGCCGGCAAATATATTAAGAGAATTGTTGACAAGTACACAATACAAAGTTTTACAAGCTTTACAAATGTAATGCGCTTAAAAATTATACTTATTTAATAAGAAACTCATTGCGTAGTTTCCTACACTTGCATTTATGTAAATGCATTTGTAAAAACACCGGTAAATGCACTAATACACACACACTCACGCACGCACTCACATTTGCTTTGTTTGATTGCGGCGCCTGTTTGTATGCAATACTCCGCTCACTCAACACACACACACTCGTTCGCGTTATGTGTGTGTTTGTGTGTTTGTTTATTGGCCGAGTAAATGCAAAGCAGAGCGCAATGACCCGACCCGATGTATTCAAACGTCGACTCGTTTCTGTGCAGTGCACAACTTTGGTCGATACCTGCCTGATGACGACAGTAAAACGAGACGAGTGCTAATCGACGAACATCTTTACAGTTTACAGTTTGCCTACCGACGACGATGACGTTTAGCAGCGCTCGCAACACTCGTTAGTATTTTTGGCTCGTGTTGCACAATTCGTGCAGTCTCTTTCGCTCTCCGTCGCTCTCTTTCGCTCGCGGAAATTGAACTCACCGCAAAGGCGCTCGAAATGAGCAGCGAAATTATGAGTTCCTTCCGTAATTGCACAAACTGCCAGCGGTTCACACGAGTCTCGTGCGGCTCTTGTACGAATTAGAAGCTTTTATGTGTCCAAGTGCTCTTCAAAAGCATCCTGTATAACAGTTGACAGCTCTCTCTCGCACTCTGTGCACTTCTCTTATATTACTCACACAATGCGTATGACGTCACCTGTCTGATGCTTTACGCTCAGTGTAAACAAAACATAAAAAATATGAATGGCTTCTGCGTGTATCAACACAACAAAGTCGGCGAAGAAGTGTGAATGAAATATATATTCACCACTGAACAATTATTGTTATGGGCTGAAAAGATCAGACGATTTCTTATTGATTGACCTTTTAAATATTGAAATAAAGAGCTGAGCAAGCCAGCAAATTTGTGCCTTCTTTTATGTTTTCAATAACAGCGAGTAATCGAACAGCAGATACCCTGTAGGCAAGCGAAATGAGAAGTCGTGTTAAGTAAATAAATTAAATTTATTCACAATTTGATTTTAGAAAACATTATAAACTAACTTTTGTGTTTAATAATTATAATACTTTTGACATGGAAATAAATTTCTTTACTAAAAGTTAGTTGCTGAACTGATGAACCTGAATTTGGCAGTAGATTTCATGTAACCCCTAAAAAAACAAAGCTAAAAAATGAATTAAAATTTAAATATATTCCTAATCGACAGTTTGGAATGCATCTAATGGGTATTGACAGAAATTGACAGGGCAGTCAGGAAACGTCGGTCGGCCTCGCATTTAATTTGAATTCTTTATATTTGAGGCAGTTTGCTGGCCAAAGCGCATTTTACCAATGCGAACTGAAGTTTTTTTTTTTTTTGACAAGAATCTGGTCGAAGAATTTCTGTTTTCGAATTTGTCATGTTTTCGCCTAACAGCGCAGCAGTCTATAAAATATACTCACACAGAGAGAGAGAGAGAAAGAGAGAAAGAGAGAGTGAGTGAGTGTGTGTGAGAGAGATGGATGGATGGATGGGTGCTGGTATGTGCAAATATGCGAAAGCTAAACGTCATAGCAACCCTTTCTTAAGGGGTGGGGGAAGTGTGGTGGTCGGGGAGGGGGGAGGAGATGGAAAGTTTTTAGCGCTTATCTTAAGTCGCGTTGACAGGCAGCAGTCAAGGCAAGGAAATACATAGCAAAGTACAAGTTGAAGATGAGATTAAAGCTGCTGCCGAAGCTGGACAAGCGACAAGCGACAAAGGACACAGGACACAGGGGACACGGGACAGGGGACACGGGACACGGGACACAGGAGTCGTGCAAAATGTCAAGCTATAGAAATTGCTGCGGGTATGAAAAATGGTAAAAAAAAAGAACAAAATTGAAAGAAAAAAAAAAAAAAAATTAAAGAACATAGTTGACTCTTTTCCTTGGGACACTGGATGACAGTGAGTGATTTGACCGTACCCTCATTTGCGTGCAGCCAGCAGCAGGCAGCAAGCAGGCAGCAGGCTGTAGCAGGATGAAGCAGCAACCAAATGGATTAATGTGCAAGGATGCTGCGCTGACGGAAGGACATCCGAGAAAATTACGTCAACTACGCACTTGGCAGGCATGAAAATCTATCCCGGCAATAGTTAGAGAAAGCAGCAGGAGAAGCAGCAGCAGGAGAAGCAGCAACAGCAGCAGAAAGCAGAAAGCGTAGCTCATTTACGTAGCTCATTGCACTCGAGTTACACATAAAGCCAGAACCAGAGCCAAAGCCAGAGCCAGAACCATAGCCAAAGCCAGAACCAGAGCCATACCCAGAGCCAAAGAAACAAAGCAAAAACTTTGTCGAGCTATTTTCTGTGCTCCAAATGACAGCGCAATGTAATAATGAAAAACTTTTTCTTTGTCAATTTGATGAGCATTAAAATTTTTCAACATCACACACAACTGAGGTAAAGGCGAAAAAGAAGAAGAAGAAGAAGAATAAGAAGAGCAACAGCAAAAAAAATAAAGGGGCATCACTTTACCGTTGTTTTGAGCTTTAAAAATGAATCCAACATTTGTTACCCGCTCTCTGTTCCAACACCAAAAGGCCAACAGCAAAAGGCCCATTCTGGCTGCACATTAGCTATGCCAACTGAATCTCTAAACAATGGCACAAAGCTAATGTTTGCCACAACTTATGTGCAACCCTTTGTATAGACAAGGCTTTTACTGCCTACCAAAGGTAGCTCAGCTTATTATCCAGTTAGTAAAATTCGAAAATGAAAGGGTTTATTTCTATAAAAAAAAAATTATGATGAAATAGGAAATATTTTCGATTGTTTACAGGCAAACAAAAAATATATTTCTTAGTAGTAGAAATTCAAACAGTTAATTAAAAAAAAAATATTGTTTTAAAACATAAAAAAAAGAAAAATAAATTTGTCTTATATATGTCTTGCAATGATGACATTATTTTTTCTTAATAAACTGATGACATTATTTAATAAAAAAATATAAAAATAAAATAATAAATAATTAATAAAATAACAGTTGCCTTTTCTACTTGTGGAATTATGTTTCTTAATAGATTTCTTATATAAGAAATTACAAAAATGAGGATAATTTTCTAATAATCTAAGCGATTTTCTTTTTTATTATGATTTTCTAGCGAGATTATTTATATTTCTATGCGTAAATATTTTAACTAAAATTCGTGTAAAAAAATTAACTCAACTCAAGTTAGATCAAATCATATTATAGAAATCACCTTTTCAGAAATGAAAGATCTATGAATTTTTCAACTTGAGTTATAACTGAGATAAAAAAATGATTTACAGATTTTCAGTCTTTTTCTAATAATTATAATTTCATCCTCTTTTTTGATTCTAATTAAAAGTTGACTTGTAGAATAAGTTCAATTTTTCACACACGCTTTTAGCCAGTTTGACGTTTTTTTAAAAGCCGTCTAAATGCTTACTTACTCTTCAAAAACCGCCAATGCCTTATGAATGAATTTATCAGATTAAACTGCTTCCGTTTGTATTTACAGTATTTATTTTTCAGATTGTATTAAATTTGTTTTTTGGTTTCCCCAATGCTTGGTAATAATATTGAAATCTTTTATTTATTTTTTTTATTGAAATTTCTAATTGAATTAATTACAACGTTTTTTATTTTATAATTTTATTATATTCGAAATTTAAATATATATAATAATAATGAAGACATATATACGTATATATATATATATATATATATATATATATATATATATATATATATATATATATAGGCCTCATAACTCAATTAAGTTTGGACCTGCTCGCAATTTTAAAGAGCCATTCAAAAATTTGTGTCGTCTGCTGTTGCCTCTTCCGGCTGCCCGGCAACACCACCAACACCACCAGCAATCACATGTTCCACATTTTAACTTTGTGCCTTCTGTGGGTGCCTGCTGGAGAGAGAGAGAGAGAGAGATAGAGTCCTGTAGAGACCCAGACCCCGAATCTGATGTGTTCTGTTCTGTGTTCTGTGAAGCCAGCGAGAATTGTGGAATTCAAAAGCTATGCGTAACGCTGCCGCCGCCAACGTAGAAGACTCTTTGTGTAAAAAGCATTTTTTGGGACCCGGACTCGAAAACCAAACCCAAACCCGAACCCATTTCCGCCGACCATCTTGCCACAGGGCGGGGTGGAGGGCACAGGCTGGCATGCCGTTAACCCGCTAGCAAAAAGTGCAAAATCGCTCAAATTATTGTTAGAAGCTGCCAGAAACAACCACCACTGAGAAAACTGGCAAATTACAAATACAACAACAACAACAACAACAGTAAAAGCAACAACAACAACAACAATAACATTGTCCAGCCGCTTGAGCTTTGCCACGCTTTGCTTTGAGCACTGGTTAGCATAGCTCAAGCAGCCGCAAGCGAAAATTTCAGCGAGCATGCCCCGTGTGTATGTGTGTGTGTGTGTGTTTGTGTATGTTGGCAGCGTTGTGAAATGTTTATAGCTCTCGGTTGGAATGACTCAACTTGCATGCACGCAAAAAGAAATGAAAATGAAAAGTGTCCTTGCCTAGCAAATGGCTGTGTTAGCCTGGACAAAATAGCAATTTTACACACAAAACTATTCCCATACTTGGTGCAAAAAATTCCTTTTGATAGATTGAAAATCATGTGCGAAAAATTAATTAAAACAAACATTTTTAATTGCTATAGTTTTTTTATTTAAATATATCAGTCTAGAAAAAAATAAAAGCGTTGATATTTAATTAAATTATTTTTACATGTTGTATTATTAATAAAATAAATATAAATATAAATAAATATAATAAATATAAATGTTGAAGCAATTTAATATTTATAAAATTTAAACTTAAATTAAAATGAAGTCTAACATTTCTGTAATCGAATCCTTGTTGCAAGGCATCATTTCTCATTTTATTATTCTTTCTTTTTTTTAAGTAATAATACAAAATTAAATGCAAATTTCCAGTTTGGCTTTACACAGTATTCTTAAATTACCACTTAAATTATTATTAAAAAAAGAAATTTATGAATTCAAATCTGTCATCTTATTAAATTTTGCATTTAATATCGCTTGCCACATACTGTTGCAATCTTATCTAACTGCTGTCAAGTTGTCAAACATAAAACAAAATTGCTTAATTAACGATTTGCATTTGAAATGAGAAAACATTCGAATAAATTGTCACAACATAAAAACAAAACTGAAATTGAGGCAATTTGTTGTGATTTGTTGTTGTTGTTGTTGTTGTATTTGTGTGTTGCCTCTTAACACACTTTGAAAACATAATCAGCTATCGTCTGTTGGGTGTGAAAGTGTGTGAAAGCTGCACAACCAAGTCCAGTTATTTTAAACTATATCCCCAAATAGAAGAGGACACTCAATAGGGAAAGGGTGAGTGGGGGAGTGGGGAATGGGTAGTTTAGCCTTAACCGACCAAACCAGGCTGGTCCAGATCTGCTGCTCTTCATCTTGTTTTGTAGTTGACATAGATGTTATTTGTGTGGCTCCCAGCAGTTTACCTGTTACACACACACACACACACACACACACACACACACACATGTGTGTGTGAACGTTTAAGTTGCTCACTTTTCCTATCTGGCTCTGACATTTCTCGACGCCACATCCACAAACACATCTGGCATCTTCTAAAGCTTCGTCCTGCTTGTCCTGAAAGGATTTTAAATTTAGACTCAAGCACGCTTCAAGTTACCTTTGCCAAGTGCCCATCCTCTGCTCTGACACCCCCTCCCCCCCTCTCACACCATCCTCCACTGCTCTGTGCTGCTGTTTTCTGTTCTTTTCTGCTCATGTTGCACCTGCCGCAAGCGGAGCGTCGCATCAGGCGACGACGAGTCGACTTTAAGTGTTTCTATTCCATGGCAGCCACACTTCATGCCACACGCTGACAACAAGCTGCGAAAAAAAAAACAACACCAGCACAACTCCCCTGTGCCCCTTGCTAATTACTTAACAGCCCTTTCAGCTTTATAATACATTTAATTATTGCATTGTGTAGCGAGTGAAATTAAAAATTAGCTAGAAATATTTATATACAATAAAAAAAAGGGAGAAAAATTTATGACTAGTTTTTATTATGTTAATATTTGCACATAAAAAAAATAGTGAAAAAAGATATGAAATATTTGTAAAATATTTTTACGCAATGAGAGATATTTTTATATATTTTTTTTATTTTATTTATGAAAGCAGTTTAATTATTAATGAATAATAAATTTGCTCATGCCACCAGAATCAATGTAAAAAAATGCTGTAATTCCACAATTTGTGTATAAATAAAAATAAATAAATATACCGAATAAAACTCAGAGAAAAAAAGGTTTTTATTTAATATGTAAATATTTTTAACTAATAACAAAGAAAAATTATATTCATTTTTGTTAATATGTAAATTTTGAAGTAAAACTAGCGAACAGTATTAAAAAAAAAATATCAATAATAAAAATGTGACATTTGTTTAATGTTTTGGTTTGTATAGAAACAAAAAATATTAGAAAAATCCTATAATATTTATGTAATAGTACAAATAGTAATCATTATAGAACACAGATATATATATATATATATATATATATTATTTTATATATAAATAATATATTTATATACAGATCAATCAAAAGTTTTATCGAACAGCTGCTTTTATACAGATTGAAACGTGTCTTTCTTTACAAATGGGAAACTTCTGTTTTTTTGTATTTGTTTAGATATGTTTATTAAACACACACACATTGCATAAATATTATAATCGACATAATAAAGTTATTCAGCCAGTGTAAATATAAAATATTGGCCATCAAATCGCATGATTGCCTCACACAAACAGGATAAGCTTTGATGTGTCAGCAGGAATCCAGTGACCAACTTCACTCCCCCCCATCGTCCCTTTACCACTCATTTCCTGCCACCTTTAAGAGCCAGTGAGGACATGTGTGGTTAACGCTCTTTTTCCTTGTCATGTTAGCTGTTTGGCCAACTAACGGACAACTCTCGCCTCGTGCTGCGGTTTCCAGCCATCAAATGCAAAGCCTGACTACAACAACAAGGCACATTGTCAAAATCTGTCACTTGTGCATACACACACAGTAGACACACACACACACACACCAGCACACACACACACATACATACATACGCTCACTTTCACACCTTAGCCCAATCTCTGTTGCCAGCAAAACTCTTAGCTGACATCCCGCCCAGAGAGCTGTCAACAGCAACTGGCCTGAAGCAACCACAAGATTATGTAGACATTTTAGACACCCTCACGCAGTTGTTGAGCATATTTTAGAACCTGTGTCTTGATTGCCATTAAGCCAACAGGACGCAACTTCAGTTAGTAAACAACCCAGCCGATAACAGCAGCAGCAGCAGCAGGCGGCACTTGCAACAGCAGCAACAGCAGGCGGCAAGCGGCAGTTGCAACTGGGCTAACAATTCTTAGCTGTGGTCACTTTGACTTAGATATATAAATATATAGTTTGGCATTGCTTTTAAGCTGATTTCCATTTTACACGGCATTACAGCCACAAACATTATCTTAAGCAAAATGAGTTGTCTAATTGTATTTTCTTGGCTTGCAAAATTGTTACAGAATTTGAGTTGCAGCCTTGAAAATATGCATTTTTTAATATATATTATATATTTTTGTATATATATTTTTCAATATTTTTATATTATATTTTTTATAAGCACTTTGAGACTGGCAAATACTTCCTTAATTCAATTAAATTTTTGGTCACTTCTTAAAGCTGAAATTCAAAACTAAATCGATGAATTTAAAAGAGGGAAATCAACTTCAACCTTCAACCTTTGAACCCTTTTACATATTGTCTAATTAACCAAACATTTGATGTGTGCATAATTATTAATTATAAACGAGCCAACGAGCAATGAAAGAAAATTTTGAAAGAATTCCCGCATAATTGACATGTTTTGTCTGGCAAATGCATTCTTGGACTTTGATGGTAATTAAATTTTAATAAGCAATGCTCTGTGCCCTTTCCCGTATAAGTCAGTAAATACAATTATGCTTTGATGACCGTATGACCAGAACATATTAATTTTTAATTTGTTCAAATTATAATTGTCAAAGCTATTAAGCCACACACAGCATACACACACAGTCATACACACACACAGTCACAGTCACAGTCAGAGTTAAATTGAAGCGGATATTTGCCGCCTGTGGCATTTGCAGCATTAACTTTAACACCCCCGAGACATGACTAAGCCCAGCCCTGTAACACACACCACACACACATACAGACACACACAAATTTAACCTCTTCAATTGACCAGTCGATTGTGTGTCTTTGTGTGTGTGTATATTTTTCCATATGGGCATGTTTTGTGTGTGTTGACCTTCAATGCCAGAATATGGGTGATATTCTTGTTATGCTTGATAACTGAACGCAAGAGAAGTGTATTATTTACACAAAAATATCTCAGACATCTAACTATATTTTTTTTAATCTAAGTTACTAAAATTATAAATAATTCTTATAAAATTTGAGCTTAAAAGAATCTCTAATTTCGAATAACCTATTTAAGTGACTCAAAATTATTCAATTAAACAGAAACATTTAATTCTTACTTTATATTATTATTTATGTAATTATTTATATTATTATTTATATTATTATTTGTATTATTATTTATATTCTTATTTATATTATTATTTATATTCTTATTTATATTATTATTTATATTCATATTTATATTATTATTTATATTCTTATTTATATTTTTTCTACACTCTCTTTTTTATATATATATTTTTTATACTCTCTTTTTTATATATATTTTTGCCACATCATGCATTTAACCATATATGTAAACTATTTGTTTTCTATCGGTTGGCCTCTTTTTAATTAAGGCAAAATGACGCATTGCAACTTAATTGAATTACTGAGCAATTTATGAATGAATGGCATGAATCATTCATTCTATATTCAATGAATGCGTAATACGAGTGTTTATGATGCCCCGTGCCCCAATGTGTGCCACTGCCCCAATGTATTAATTTTGAAATTCAAACGCTAAAGTTAAGTTGCTGTTTTGAACTCATTTATTTGGAAAAAAGTATCTACAAAATTGCCATTTGACTGGAAGAGTATAAATTATGCTGAAGTCGAGAAATGGAGCCGGATACTTTTCCAATCAGCACCCAGTTCGTACCCAGTTCGAGTGTCAAGGGCCAAAGGAAAGACAATTTAATTAATTTACGACACAATTTCACATTTTCAACATTTATGGTAGCTGGGCGAAAAGGGTGAATCTAGACACAAATGCAAACACATGTGGCACGTTGCCCGGTTTGGTTATTATTCATTAACAGAAAAGCCACAAACTTAACCAAGTTGCTGCCTCTCCTGTTGCTGCCACAGTTGCTGCTACTCCAGTTGCTGCTCTTCTTTGAGTGGTTCTTGATTGCTGGTTGGTTTCATCAATCAACGTTTCACCCTTGCCCCCTTGCCCCCCTTTGAACCGCATGTCAGCCCTTAGTCAACCTTCTGCGTTGCTTCCTCTAATTACATTATTTCTTTAATAAATGTCAACGTAATTGACAACAATGGCTCGCTTAAGATCACTTTCACATTTTAGCCAACTTTTTTTTTTTTGGCCATGACCCATGACCAAATAACCATATATTTTCTATTTGAAATGCCAGCAGCTGTTTAATATTTAATGGTTTATTTTTACTTTGATGTTTTGCCACTTAAAGTTATTTTACATTTATATTTATTAAATGCTTTGCCAACTGACTATGAAATTGAGTTATTACATTAAATTGTGGCCGTTGTCAAAATGAATTCCACAGCAAAAAAAAAAAAAATTACAAATAAAAAAAAAACGTTGCATGCCTCAGCTTGCACACACATTTTAAATTCCGCATGGTCGATTCTTTTTCTCTGTTGCTCTTTGTTTTTTTTATCCTGAATATTTTTCTAGTATTTCAACGTCTGTTTGACAAACATATATTACAGTTGCAACACATACATATATATATATGTATATATATTGTCATGATTTTTTCGTGCATCACTTCTTGCACACATTCGTAAAATTCACATTCAGCACCTGAAATGTCTCCGCTTCTTCTATTTTCCAAATTTCACACCTGCAACATGCATTCTTATTGAGTGTTGCCACAATGTTACTGACATTTGCCCAAATTCAATATTGCAAATGCATTTGTTTTTGTATCTTTAACAGATACTCAAAAGGGGAAGCAAATTTGCATATTGTATAAAATGAACTGCAACATGTTTCTTATAAGGAAAAAAATGCTTCTTTAATGTCTTGCACAATTCTGCTCAGAAGTCTATACAATTATTTTCCAATCATTGAAGTTTGTTCACTTCGTAATCCCAAAGACAGTGCAAACATATGGGCCAAAACTCTGACAGCTTTCATTAAGTCGCCAACAACTTGGAAAAATATATTCCATTAATTGAACAAAGGTAAAAAAAGCAATGCTTGAAATGTGC
This sequence comes from Drosophila dives, assembly GCA_035042365.1. Taxonomy (NCBI): domain Eukaryota; kingdom Metazoa; phylum Arthropoda; class Insecta; order Diptera; family Drosophilidae; genus Drosophila; species Drosophila dives. The sequence continues at coordinate 111,586 of JAWNLJ010000036.1, read as the reverse complement.
CTTATTTAGATGTTTGTCACTTGGCCTGCCCAAAACGAGGCGAAGCATGGCTTGAAGCACCCAAGAGAAAAACCTATTTGGCTTATTTGGGCCAAGTGAGGTGAAGCACAAATTTGGCAGCTCATCTCAAAGGAGGTAAATGTTAATTTATTGACTTAAATGCGACCTTTTAGTAACTGTCTACGATATTTAATGGTTAGACAAGAGGCTTATCAGAACGTCTCTTATTTTGTAGTCTACAGGATTTAATTTATGGCCAACAACTAGCAAACTGGGCCTACTGACGATTTTACCATATTCCTCTTGTTTTGACGCAAGAATTAGTTCACTTTCTTATTTAAAGTAAATATTTCTAAAGCGAAAGGTTGTCAAAACTGGGTTTTTCTTTCTTTATTCGAGTGAAGAATTTTTATAAAATCGATAAAAATTGCATGAAAATCCAGTTTTTTTTAATATTTGTAAACAGAGCTGTAATATTCACTTTCTTTTTGTCTACATTATTATTGTATTGTTTACACAATTAATCATCTTAAGATAATGAAAATATAACAATTTATGGGAATCTAAGCCAGTGCAGCTAAGTTTTAGCATAGCACTATTTAATTACCCTCTTCCAAATTTCACATATAATTTTATAAAAAAATTTCTATAATTTAGGCATATTTTCTATTATTACAAAAAAATATAAATATATCTAAAAAATGGAAGAAAATATTTCTATCTAACGAAGTTTGCTTATATATATTAAAAAATTGTTAATCAGTATTTAAAAAATAAAAGCTATCTGGTTTTCAGGGAGTTTTCATTTTAGTCTTCAATTTTTCCAAAATTCAATCCTATTCTTATACCAATGTTAATTTATAAATACTCCCTTCTCTTAATTGCCACAATGTACGCACAACATCAAACATTCAAGTCTTAAGAATTCATAAATTTGATTGTTCAAGCAGAGTTAAACTGATGCAGATATTTCCAGATATTTATTCTGTGTTTCTACTTTTATTTGCGTCATAATTTCGCTTTCGTTTCGCTTTTGTTGGGGAGGGGGGCAAGGCAAGTGAATTATGCCAACGTCCCTTTTGGGACAGTCGCCAGCTGATCTGCCACTGCCTCTCGGCTGAGTGGTCTTATTTTATGACCTTTAACCGGCCAATTGTGCGTATGAACCGGCTGAAGTGTCTACAAGAGACGCTGCCCGAGTGTAAATCATATTTACAGTGGTACAATAATTGAATTAGGCGGGCCCTAGGAGCACCACCAGCACATGCCCCCCCTGAAAATGCCACTGTTTCTTTTTCCATTCTCACTCAATACAAATAAAATTTAATTAAGCACAAATGGCCCTTTGACCTTTGAGTGTGCAACGCGTTGCTTCTCTTTGACTTTCCGATTCGCCTCTGACTCACAAGTTCTGAGGCCTTCGCTTTTTTTTCTCAATACTTTGAATCACAGTTCGATAATCATACAGACGAACTCGCTGCACAGATCAGAAAGTTCAACTGTCTTTATTGTGGATGGTTGGTTACCCAAGAAGTTTTTATCAGAAAATGTACCTGCAGCGATAGGTCAAAACTTGTAAAAACCAGAACTATCTGAAAAGTGTTCCGATTTTCAAAAACCACCTCTTTTTTATGATGCTTTTAGCTAAAGATCAAACGTACATACACAGTTGGCAATTCGATTCTGACTGGAAATTCATTAAAAAAAAAATACCCTCAAAAAGTATTTAAAAGAAAATAGTTTGGCTCTAGAAAAATACTACATTTAAAGTTGAAAACGGCATTTGGACTTGATATTCATGGTAAAAAGAATACCCTCAAAAAGTGCTTTAAAGAAAGTAGTAAACCTTCCTGCCATAACTTTGTCAAAAGTGACTCGATTTTCAAAACCTAATTATTTTTAAAAAAGGTTTGAGCTCTAGATAAATACTATATTTAAAGTTAAGAATGTGATTTGACCCGATTTTCCCGTTTATATTAGCCTTTAAAAAGTGATTTGGGAAAACTCAGAAATCCCATAGCCATAACTTTGTCAAAAGTGATTAGATTTCTCAATGCCAAGGGAGCTTTTATCATTTATAGCTCTTGTTTAAATCTCTTCATCCTCTGATCTAAAACTATCGAATCGTTTAAATTTCAAAAGTCAACTTTCAACCAACTGGTTGTTGTCCAATCTTAACATGTAAGTCAGATAATGTTTCAACCAACAACTGTTGAGGTGCACACGCACATGGTAATTGGACAGGCCAAGTCAGTTCATAGCAACCAGCTTCTGATAATAGTTCAAACAGCTCTCAACTGTTTATCCAATACAATGTCCGCTCGGTAGTTGTACTCGCTGCAGCTATATGTTACTCGACGTAAAGCGCCATCTTTTGACAAAATCATCTTTCGAAATAAGATAAAGAAAGAACTAAACAAAGATAAATGAGAGATAAATTTATAAAAATTAAAATTTATTCAATGCAGTGCACAAATTAAAACAAACTTTAAATTTAAAAAATAAGTTCAGGTAACTGAATATTATATTCAAAAAATTAAATACAGTTATTTCTAAATGCACACAGATAAATGGAAGATAAATTACTCATTGAAGGAGACGCCTCCGATCTCATAAATTATATATATTATTAGTCAAAATCACTATCCTACCATGATTTTTTTTTGTGATTATGCAGAACTGCCCGAGCTGTATATGTATCTTCATTAAAAATTAAAACATAATTAAATATTTCAATCACCTAGCCAAAATTTAGATGTAACCAATTTGTTAGCGCTTTTCAAGTTGTTTATTTTTTAGATTTATATCTGAAACATTATCTTACATTATAAGTAAACATAATTGCATAAAAAATATGAGCAGTGAAAGACAAGTTTTGAGAACCCTTCAACAAATTATGTGTTATCGGAACATTGCCTTAAGAGCTAATTTTATTGTCAATTAAATTACAAACTATTATGTAAACACACACATTTAAACACAAACACACACACACTTTTGGGAAAGAAAGTCTTTTACGAGAAACATGTATTTATATTAGGGTGGATCGAAAATATACTTTTTTATATGCCTTTTCTGTATGCTTAATCAATGAGATGTTTTCGAAATGAAGGTACAAATTTTCAGGTAGTTCAGCAGACTTGAATTAAAAAGAAATATATTAAATTAGGAATTATAATCTAAAATTGAGTGTAAAAGTAATAGTAAACTTATAAGAATTATAATAAATTGTGAAAGTTATAAAATACATTTTCAATATATTTTACATATTTATTTTAAGTATTTATTATATTAATAAAATTTATATGATATAGAAGATTATTTAATGTATAGTGTTGGTTATGTTTAGTAGAATATTTATAACAAATAAAAACTTTTTTTTTAAGAAAATCTGATATTTAATTTTAATTGATTAACAGAAAATTAAAAAAAATATTATATATATTTATATATATTCCGTTATATTATTTAAATAGTCTGCTTTGAATGCTATATTTTTCAGCTTGCATACCTCATTTGAGGGACTGCAGAGTATTCATAATAAAAAATGATGAGCACGTGCTTCCCTTGGCCAAAACATCATGATAAGAAAGGCGCAAACAATTTGACAATTTAATGTGGCGACATCACAACCTGCAACCGCAAACTGTCCGCGCGAGAGTCGCTGACAACATTAGCCAAGACAGAGCTGGGGGAGAGAGCCGCAGCCACAGCCAGGAACAGAGACACAGAGTCCGAGTCAGGGAGTGATGAGTGGAGTGGAGAGTCTATAATTATAATTCCATTACCAATGGCAATTGCCTGGCAGGAGGGGGCGAAGGAGGCGCGTGTGTAGGCCAGCATCGAAGGCCAAGACACACATAAAAAATAAAACGGAAGAAAAAAAATTTAAGGACGAAGCCAGCGCGATTTTGAAAAGGTGCGCAGATCCTGTGCGCAGTCATGTCAAAGGCAATTGAAGTGGCGTAATTGCTGACAAAAGCGAACCAACCTAATGATGGCCACTTGCCACAGCACTTGCCACAGCGCTGGCCAAGGATAATGCGGGCCGCACCAACGATTACGCGCGCCCCAAAAAGGAGCAGGTGAATCAGTTGTTGCCCTTCGCTCGGATGCGGAAGTATGCATTATTCGTTTGATTTTGACGAGTTCTCTCTGTGAGAGCACTAATTTAGTTACACTGTGTCTAACTGCACCGCTCTCCCGCATTCTCCCTCTCCCCCTCTCTCTATCTCTCTTAATCCCTCTCTCGCTTGTCCTGTGCCAATTAGAAGAGCACACTGCAGCTGCCAATACTCAAAAAGATCGATCAAAACCATACAAAAAAAAGGACCTGTTCGTCGCATTTTGTTTAAGTGTAAAATCCACTTGCAGCTACACAAAATTTAATGATTATTTTTAGCCTGCGTTTAATGTAATACATTTATTTTGTTTTTTTTTGGTGTTTTTACATTCCAATGTGATCAGCTCCATAACTTAACTGAGTCTGAATCGATGCCTGCCCAGCGTATTTTTTTTTATGTCCATGTCGAAGCAGGAGCATCGTGTGGCGTTTGGTCCGCTGTAAAGTTGTTAACTCTATTTTTTTTTTTATTACCACATAGTCATCCCGAATTTCATGTCAGGGGTCAATTTATTGTCGTTTGGCGAATTCACCGAGACTTGCTCCCAAATGGAGAGTGGCCATAATAAAATGCTCTGTTGGCCCTCAACGATGACAGCGCTCTAAACAATAAAACCTAATTATGTAAATGTTACAGTTTTTTGGCCACATTTGAGGGCGCTACTGTTTTTTCAATGAATTTTGGTATATTCATCGATCCGCACACCAAATTGACACAATTTTAATGATGTTGCCGCAGCGGCAACATGTGGAAAGGCAGGAAAAACATTTTAATTTTTATTGCCTCACATTTGATTTGAAACCGTTGTCGAGACCGTTTTAAATGAGAACATAACTGCTTCTGGTTGCCACTGGCTGCCAATTAACCCTTTCCCATCATCATCGTTCCTCTTGTGTGTATGCTGTGTGTGTGTGTGTGTTTGCCGCATTTTACGGTTTAATTGCGCTCGCACAGCGGTTGCAGCAGCGGCGTTGGCCACAAGAAACAGAGAAATCAATCTCGAAATGTGTGTTGACAACTCAAACTCATTGCGAAGGTCTCCGAAGATCTTGGGTTCAGCTGCGGTCGGGTGTATTTAAGTGTACCTTAAGGAAATTGCCCATAAAAAATGGCTTAATTTAGCCAGGCAAACAAGCGCAGTCCAAAAAAACGAAGAGATTTGACCAACATGTTAAAGGTAAGAAGAGAAAAACCCTAAAATGTGTGTTGACTGTAACTGATGGCCCTTGGGTCATGGCTTAGAAAGCGGAAGTCGAATAGGCTTTTAAATTGTTTCAACATAAATATATATAAAATAATATCTAAGATATATCTTAGACTTGAAATTGTTTTTAATAAAAATATTCACATATAATTGCATTTAATAAATAAAAATATATATATACAAAATATATATTTAGTTTTTTTTATCAATTAAAATTTGTGAATTTATTTGTCACTATTAAAATATATATAAAATATGTAAAATATATATTCGTTTACTTATTACATTTAAAATAAATAAATAGCTCAAAATATTTATTTGTTTACTTATTACTTTTAAAATAAATAAAGAATGAAAATTATTTATTTGTTAATTTGTTACTATTAAAATAAATAAAAAATTTAAAATCTGTATTTGTTGACTTATTACTTTTAAAATAAATAATACCATGAAAAATATTTATTTGATTACTTATTACTTTTAAAATAAATATAAAATTTAACATATGCATTTGTTTACTTATTACTTTTAAACTATATATAAAATGTAAAATAATTGTTTGTTTACTTTTTACTAATAAAATAAATAATAAATATAGTAGATGTGTTTCTATACTTATTGTTTTTAAAATATTTTTTATTACTTTCAAAATAAATATAATATAAAATATTTATTTGTTTACTTGTTACTATTAAAATAAATTAAAAAAAGTAAAATATGTATTTATTTACCTATTTATTTTAAAATAAATAAAAAATGTAAAATATGTATCTATTTACTTATCTACTTTAAAAATAATAATTTATATACATATAATAATTCAAGTCGGAGCACAAGCAACTTGACTTTCAACTGAAAATTTAATTTATACAAATTAATAAAAATTGTAAATAAGAAATATTTGAGGAATACAAATTTAAATTTCTTTTATAGAAACGCAACAAGGAAATTAAAAATCAAGAAGACTTCTCCAAGAACCTTACAAAATTTCAACTTTCCAATTTCCTTTATAGAAAAACAAACAGTAAAAATAAAATCAAGAAGACTTCGCCAAGGACAATTCAAAATTTAAACTTTTCAATTTCTTTTATAGAAATACAATAAGGAAAAATAAAATCAAAAAGACTTTTCCAAGGACAATACAAAATTTCCAATTAATTTTATAGAAATACAAACAGGAAAAATTAAATCAAGAAACCTACTCCAAGGACAATACAAAATTTCTACTTTCCATCAACACAGAAGCTCAACTTGTATATCAAAATTGAATAATGATAAATGAATAAAGAAAATATGTCAAAATACGCAATTTGCTTCTAATTGAATAAATGTTTGAGTGCAATGCCAAACCAGCACATTTCTTGGCATTGTCAAACATTTGGATCTGCTAATCGCGTAAAACATAACACCATTAAAGCCATAAAATAAATATCTGTCGCATCGCTTGGCTTCTCATGTCGACGACGACGACGACGGCTGCTCATCTTGTACAATTCCAGCGACAACATTTTGATTTATGCCAAAAACGTGTATTGGCCACAAAAACCAAAACACAAATCAAACGCTAACAGCGCGACGAAACATTGCGACAATCCAAGCTGAATCCTACAACGAAAGCGCTGCTCCTTCGTGCAGCAAACAGAAACGGCTTCACTGCATCGGATCGGTTTCTGTTGCTGGTTGTTTCTGTTTCTGTTTCTGTTTGAGCTGGTAGAAAAAACCAACAAAACGAGCGCGAAATCCAAATGCTCCGCAAAGTGAACGGCGTGCGCGTTTTTTGTCGCGTCCAACTGATTTGAGGCGTTACAAAAAACGCCTCGGATCGGAAATCGAGAGATCGAATTGTAGATCTGTACGCTCCTGATATTCCCGATTGCTGCTGTCTGCCCTGGCCAGCCTGTGCCTCATTTATATTTCGAACGCGAGCGTATAAAAATATTCTGTTGCCCCAATGTGGCATGGCCCAAAAGTGTCGCCCCCAAGCTTATGATCGCAACGCAATCACCGACCCAACATCAACGTGGCAACAATTCTCTGCCCGTCCACAGACAAAAACCCATTTTTTTTTGTTTGTATTTTGTTATTGTTTTTGTTTTTGTTTAAAGCCAAGCATCCAACCTGTCAGTCAGTCATAGTCATGCCTGATCATTCCAATGTGGGACGATCTGGCTCGGAGCAGTTGTTGGGGTGCTCGCTGCGGATTGCTTTGCTGCTGGCTGCTGGCTGCGGATTGCTTTGCTGCTGGTTGCCTCAAGGAAGGCCTTCACACTGTGCTGCATTCCTGACCACCAGTTTTCTTGTGCGCATCCTCAACGCCTTTTAGCATTGTTTATGAAGTGCAATGCCCCTCCTGCTTCCAGCTCTGCACGTGATACAATTATGGCAGCTCTTTTTTTCCCCCCCATTTCCAGCTTCCAGCATTTCACCAGTATTCGAATGTCTCGCTTTTTTTTTTTGCATCCCCTCCAGATTCAAGCTGCAAAACATACGTTTTTCGCATATTTAACTCAATTTCAGCATGTTTATACTTTACGAGAAGGTTTAATGTTTTATCATCAGCTTGACACATCTAGTGGCAGGGCATAGCTTTAATATTAATATTTATTTTTTATTTTAATATTTGTAATATTTTACAAACATTTTGCTTAAACATGGGAAGCAATTGAAAATGTAACTGAAAATTGTAATACTGATTAACAGATATGAATGGAAAGTAAGGAAATATTTTTTTAAACTTTGTTTAATCTTTAAAAATAATCTTTAATCTTTAGTAATGGTTTATGTAACAGGCAGTTGGAAGCATAATTTAGATTGTTATATTTTGGGGTATATAAATTTGTAATATACAAATATCTCAATTATTGATAACTACACTAACTAAGTTGGAAACATAAATATTTATTTTTGTTTATGAGTCTTTCAGCATTTTTATACACTTAAATTATATTTTTTTAATCATATTTAAATACTCACATCAAAACCCAATAAATTTACTTAATTAAATTTGTTCACACATTTCCTATGACTGCTCTCTAACAAATGCAACAAAACTGTTCAGATTACTGCCAGATTATTATGGCTAATGTTAATTGGTAATAACAAGATCAGCGTATTCAGAGTACATAAGAAAACTGCCTGATTTCAGTTGGAGTTAAGTTGACAAAAGGCTCCACCTGCTGTGGTTTCACATAATTGAAGCACTTCACACCTCGGGCTTGGGTAGTCCTGGGTCTCCCAGTCTCTCAGTTTCCCAGTCTCCCAGACTGTCTTCGCTGTTTATGAATTCTGCTCACAATACTGCCACTGCAAAGCACATCAATGTCATTGTCGCCTCTCCAAGTTGGTCAGCAAAAGCGCACAGTGGAGTAAAGTAATTTTTTTTTTAATAAAATTGTTTAATTAAAACTAGCTTACTTTATTTCATTTATTAATTAATTTGTTTAAAGTAAGTAAATAAATTAATAATTTAAAGCTTGTAAAGTTATCGACTTTTCTTCTATTAAAATGCTTATTCCTACTTCAGCAAAATAAATTAAAAAAAAAAAAGTTTCTGCTCTTCAAAATAAAAACTATTATTTTTTAAAAACAACAACATACATAAATTAAAAATAAAGAATTTTGATTATATTTTTTTTATATAAATTAAATATTTTATACAAGTCGATGTAGTACAAATAATTGTAGTGCTACGAGTGGGCTTTGGTGCCACAGTGTGTTGCAGCAACCCGAGTCATCGCTGGATGGGGGAATTGTGTGGCAGGGGAGGAGGGGAGTGGGCAGCTACCATCGCGGGCGATCCATACTTATGGCGTGTCAGACATCTTGTAATTTTGTACTTTGCAATGAATTTTTGTTGTTGCTGTGCTTGCAACTTGTTGACACTTCATTCGCGCGCAAGTTAATTAAAGAGCCGCCGGCTGACACCGCAAATGGGGCAGCCCTGCGGACCACCAAGGCAGCTCATTGAAAACCAGATTAAATATTCATTTTCAATTTGCTACATTACAAATTTGCCATTGAGTGTGTAAGACATGAAAAAAGGCAGCTTTTAGCAAATGACTAATTTTTGATCAAATTAAGTGTTTTTCTGTACAATTTTTGGCTAACCAAGAGCAAATATTATAGAATTATATACATCGCAGTATTTCTAAAGTCTTTGGTAAGACTAGCTAGTTACATTTATATATAATTATATATATTTATTTATTTTTTATTATATAGCTTCCAAGAGTTTTCCACGATTTGCTGAACTAACTCAGTAATTACACTTCCTATAAATCTCCATACATTTTCATATTAGAATGTATAGATTTTTCTAATAGATTTCGAGTTTACAGTTAAAAGCTTTGCAGATTTAAAGAACCCTTTATTTATTATTTATAATTAAATTATTTATAATTGTAGACAACATTAAACAAAGTCGACACACTGTCGGGGACAGTTGTTCCTTGGGACAGTTAATCCAGCTAGTTGAAATTGTCTAATCAAGAATATTTGAAATAGTTGCAATGGAAATTTTTAGGCCATTTAATAAGTACTCATAAACGATTTAAGCATAGAGGCTAAGGATAATTGTCGGTCTACTACCAGGACATTGTAGATTACAAAGCCACCTGTCCAAAATGGGTATCTGTAGCAGTCAATGCAGGTTTTGTGAGGTGGAGAAGGAGTCTTCAACTCACATCCTAACAAAATGCATCGCCCTTGCCAGGAGAAGATGCAGCATCCTAGGGATGCATGTTATAAACGTCAAAGACATAGTAGCCCTCGACCCATCAAAGATCCTGACATTCGTTCAGGAACTGTGGTTGATGGAGGAGCAGTAAGCTCAGAAGGGGGCACAATAGATCTATTATCTCTTATAGATCTAGACCAAGCCAATAAATAATAATAATAAATAAGGACTGTAAAAATAAAAACAAATATAGAAAATTGCTGACTAGCCAGAATTCTAGTCTACTCTTAATATTCCCATTAAGTTTTGGCCAAGTCTAAAAAATATTCCCAGCCATATATATTTTTTATGACATGGAAATGCAAATTATTTAACTAAAATCTGCAAAATTAAATGATAGCCAAATGGCAAACAAAAAATAATTCCCAACAAAGGCAGCGAATAAGTTAAGAACAAAAATAAAAAAAATTAAAAATATTTGATTTAAATACGTTTTTTTTTTATAGCTCCACTTAAAAAAAAAAACATATTAAAAACAATAGAAAAAATAAAGGTCAGCCCAAGAATAAAGAAAACGAATTTGGAATAATTTTAGAGATTTAAATATATATTTATAGATTTGCTTATAATTTATTTCGATTAATTAATTATCACGATTATGGGATTATCTAGTGTAAACACAATTTGTTTTTAACTGGGACTCTTATTTCAGCTAACAATCAGCCTGGTTTAGTTGACCACCTCCACGCTGCAATCCTCCTCCATGTCGGCCATTTCCGGCTGTGGCCCAGCCAGGGGTTCCGCCTCCTCAGAGCTGGCATTGCTGCTGTTGCTCTCACACGAACTGGAACTGGATGTGATGCACTCCAGATTATCATCCTTGGCCGTGCTGCCCTCCAGGCTCGCCTGTGACTCGGTGCTGAGACGCAAGCGCTTCTCAGGCTTCTTCAGCAGCTCCTCAATGGAGTAGGGATTACGCTTGCGACTATTATTGCTGCTGCTGTTGTTGTTGTTGTTGTTGTTGTTGGCCAGCGGATCCGTTGTGCCGGCACTGGCCGAACTCATCGATAACGCCACCGGCGAAGATTTGCCCGAATCGCAATCGCTCAACGGATCGCCCATTGCGCCGGGCTTGGTCAGATCAATGGAGCTTTCCGATTTAGTGAAGCCGCCGCCAGCCGCAGCCACAGCTGCCATGCCGGACGCACTGTGCGGCAAATAGGCGCCACTGTAGGGTAAGATCTGAGCGCCTGTCGTCGCTGCCACCTGGGCGGCCTGCATCTGTGCCTGGGTGTAGTAGAAAAACGAGGGATTCCACAGCCAGTGCTTGTGCAGCGCCGAATAGCTGAGATCTAAGCCACCCAACTGGCTGGAAACGCCACTGGCCAGTCCATGACTGTGACTGTGACTGTGACTGTGACTGGGATTGTGACTCTGACTGTGACTGCTCCTGTGACTGGGTGGCAGCTTGTGCGCGGGGTTGGGGGGCAGTGACGGCGACGTTGTCGGCGACAATTTGGTATATCGTGCCACAGACGCACTTGACACTGTCGCAGTGGGCGGTCCACCCGTGGTGGGCGTTACCCGTGTTGCCGTCTGAGCTGCTGCATTGCTCGCGCCTGCGTACATTATGGGGGGCGTGGCATAGCCACTAGACGAAGCACCACTGCCAGACATTTGATGTGCAGCTGCCACAGCTGCCGCTGCCGCCGCCGCATTCTGTTGACTCGATGTCATCTCATCCGTCCAAAGACCACTATTTCGCAGTATGCGATTAATGGAGCTGATCGACGGCACGGAGCTGGGATCACAGACACGCTGCTGCTGCAATTGCTCCCGTATTTCCCACGCAAACATTCCGCTATTCTCCTCTTTTAGCCGAATTATTTTCTTAACCACGGTGGGCGTGGCCACTTGCTGTTGATGAAAAAAAATAAAGTATGGCTTAGAGACTACAATAAAATTTTCATATTTATTAACTCTTTTAAATTTTTACTTTTCTTCAGACTAACCAATCAAATTTAATTATTTTTTGTCTCACTTGTTTATTTATTTGCTTATTTGCCAAAATCCTTTTTATATATTCTGACAATTTCTCATTTTAATAATCCCGACTTGATTACATATTTTATTTTATTTTTATCAGTTTAATTATTATTTATTTTTCTTAATTCCTATTTTCTGCTGTTTTAAATTTTAATTAAGTTTTCTTTTTATTGTATGTCTTTTAATTTGTATCGATGATTTTAATTTATATTTTCTAATTCATTTTTTTTAAATTTTACTCCCATTTTTCCCCTTTTTTTTTAGCCTGCATTGACTTAAATGCCGTGAAATTCAACTGTGCAAAATCTGCCACCTGCCACTCATATTTTCATATCTCTCAGATACACACACACACACACATATGTGCATGTGCGTGTGCGTGTGTATGTGTGTGTGAATTGAGGCCTAACAACAACCGCATTCGCTGTTATTTTTCATAGATTTCAATCAACTCGTTTTTTTAAGCAATATGTTAATTTGCATAGCAATTTCGAGAGCAGTGCCACACCCCCTGCACCACTCGCACCGCTTACGGTTCACGTGTGACGCGGCAATTCATTAAAAATTCATAAATACTTTGTATATGACCATAGTCGACCCCAAAGGTAGTCCACATTTACATCACAGATCTTATCGAATCGTGTACACGAATGCGCTTTATGCTGCGGGACAACTAACCCCCCCGTCGGGGTTTACTCCGTCTCCGAAAGAGACCACCACCCCTACCCGGGGTGACACTTCTTTATTGACCCGGTGTAGGTGTTAAATGCACGTTTTGTTTGAGCAAGTGTAAGCAGTTATTGAATCACCACACAAAGCGCCGGGCACAAAAAGGGTGGACTGCACCATTTTTACCTTGAGCTGCACTTGGCGTTGGGCGTTAATTGGAAATACGGTTTGGGAACTGCTGACGACACGGCAAACCTCAACAATATTGTTCGACCTGATTGGCACCCCCCACCCCCCCCCTACCAGAAGTTATTATCGGAGTCTTCTACGGTAGCTGCTGGTAGCTGATTGAGTATGTGAATTTGGGCAGCTGACTGGTGTCAGGCACTGTAGTCCCTGGAGTGACGAAAGCGTGCTATCACCTTATCATTTGGCAGCAAATGAGATTGATTTGTTGCGCTCTGCCCACATGCCACAGTGTTACAGAGTCAACCAGTCCATAAAACCTGTCAATTCAGTCAACTAAGTCAACTAAAAAAATAACATGTAAACTAGCCATATTATCTGTGATACATTATGGATTTACTGCACTGCGTTTGATTTTTATATATATATATAATCGTTTGTTGATTTCACGGCGCGCACACGTGCCCATATCCCACGAAGCCCAGTCCCAGTCCCAGCCCCAAATCCCCCAGCGACTTACCTTCGTTTTGCTACCACCAATGGATCCCGGCCGTATGGAGCCTGTCTCATAAAAACGCGTCAAAATTTTGGAAACGCAGCCTACCAGAAAGCAGAAAGCAAAGCAGAAAAGCCTTTTAGTACATTTTTTTGTTTAGTTAAGTACTCCACACTTGCCACACACTGCCACACACACACACACACTTACCATGGGACACCAGCAGCTGCCTGGAAATGTCACAGGGCCTAACGCCGCACAGCGCCAGATCCACGATGCGTCGACGCACACAGTCCGGCAATGGACGTCCATTGACAAAGACTCCGCCCAGCTGATTGACACCCGCCTGACCTGCAAATGCAAAAAAAAAAGAGAATCATATGATTATAAAATATTGTGTATTTAATATAGTAGTTAATTGTTAATATATTTTTTTTAATTATTATTTTACTGCAGCATTAAACATTTTGGACAAGTTAAAGCGACTATCTGAGACACGCCTTAGTTTGTCGCTCGGAGTTAATCTTCTGTAGTCAAATTTTTGCTTGTATATCAATTTATTTAAATTTGCACAATTTTAGCTCCATCTTGTTTTATAAAATAAAAAAAACCCCAATTTTTATTAAATAGAAAAAAAAAGATTTTTTTATAGATGAATGAAACCTGCTTCAATACTGCATATTAACTGCGTACTCTGAAAATGAGTAGTTCAATTTTATCGAAAAAAATACTGGCATATTTTGTATAGTGGATATTGTTTACGTTTATTTTGAATTGACAACTTTAAACTAATTTTTCGGCCAATTGTTCCTCTGACATCTATTTATATATATATATATATATATACAATACAATATGTGTACAATATACAACAATTGGACGAGAAAATAAAATATATATAGGTCCAATTATTTTTTTTTTGCCAAATGTGTATCACATAATATCTAGCATATTTTGTGACTTTGGTACCAATATCTTGGTAAAAATGAATTTTCTTATAACGAGAGCAAATATATTGACCTATTGTTCCCATTGCAACTATATGTTATAGTACTCTGATCAAAGCACAAGTGGATAACTGAGTAGGCAAAAGACTAAGATGATCTTCAAAATAGCTTTAAAATTAAAAGACATCTGACATCAAAAATTTAGACAGACGGACGGATAGAATTCCCTATCTATTTCGACTCGGTTAATAATTATGCTAAAATATAAATAAACTTTATGGGGTTGCAGCTGTCTCCCTAAAAAATCTTCCATAAAAGTATAAAAATATTTTATTCGTATATTAGTGCTTGTACTCCTCTTATACATTTAAAGATGGGCCAATAAGTCTTTAAACATTGGTAACTTGCAGTGCAAATGAGTTACATTTACAATAAGCCATGATCAACAGCAACATAACCCGTTCCAAACGTGTTATTCAGTAATAATTGTGTGTAATCGTAATTCTGAATTGGCCATCGTTCCACTTGGCCAACAGTTTTGGGGCAGTACTTTCAAATTGAATGAAGTGCGAATTTTATGTTTTCTGTCTCTTTTATGGTTTGGCTTGGCAAATTGGAGAGTTTCGCCTGGAGGAAGGGCCAACGATTACTTTCGACGTTGACGCGATTATCACGAGCCAAATAATTATTTTCGGGTTTTCTTTTTTAGTTTTAGTTTTGGTTGCTTTCGATGCGATCGCATATCGACTGCTTTCATTGAAGCCGTTTAAGCTCATTAAGTTAACCAAACTAAATAAACCAAAAAAAAAAAAAAACTCACCTGTATGTGGCATGTTTGTTAATCCGAGTCCAAACCGATTTTTGACAACTCTTTAAAGTTATTTCACTTTGTCCCCAGGCGTAAGCTTTTGTGAATACCTTTCTGGGTTTGGCTTACAGTTTGGCTTAATCGTCGAATTCTAATCAAATTTGTAGCCAGAACCTCATAAAACTGCGCGTTGTCTGCGGCTGCAGTTGATGGATGCTCAGATGGATGCTCCGATGGATGCTCCGATGGTTGTGGATGTTTCTGTCTCTCTTTTTTTTGGGATGTTGAACGCTGAATGTCCCGTCGTCAGTGCTAGTAACTGGTAGCTGGGGAGTTTATTTTACGGCTTCCACGAAATCTGTGCACCCGGGATTCGGATCGGTGAAAAACTAGTAAGGAAAATACATAAAACTTAATTATTTCATAAAACTAGCGAGGTAGCCACAAAAGACAATACTTGTATATATATATACTTATATATATATATATATATATATATACTCATATATTTGTTTGTAGTACTAGTTTTAACATGGTCAACGATCAGAGTTTTTTTTAATGTGCATCGGTTAATGTGCCCAGTGCTTTGGGAGTGTGTGTATGTTTATATGTATGTGTGTGTATCTCGAATTAGCTGCTTATCAGGCACATTCTTGGCACAGCGTGAACTGGCCCATTATCAGAGCTAGTTGACCACCTAATCCACATTGCATGTTCGGCTAGCTTGCGTTTTTTGATTGTGGAAAAATATGCAAATAGAGTCCAAGGAATGGGCAACAATTAAAAAAAATTTTGGCCAATTGCTCATTTGGTTAAAAACATACCAAAAAAAAAATAATATATGCAAATGTGCAACTCGACGACAGGCTGGGTCAAACCCCGCAGCGGTTTCCGCTTCCTGTCATTAGAATGAATGGTGAATGAATGGTCCGCCAGTTTAACGGAGTACTCCCTGAATAGCCCTGTCGCCAGGCTGTCAGAGGCATGAAAACGCGCGCCGAAGAACCGTATAAATCAAAAACTGTAACTACCCCTCTGGCTCCATAATCTAACTCCGTGTGTGTATGTGTGTGACTGTGTGTGTGTGTGTGCACTTTGTCATGGCCATGTTATTATGGAATTCACATTAGATTTAATTGCCCCAAAAGTCCTTAGGATTTGACTTTGCGGCTATTTTTTAGCCTCGTAAAAAACAAAATAGCCGAAATGAGCGTGTGGACAACAGCGCTGCTCTTTAAAGGCACAAAATTAAGTTGTTTTTTTATTTTGTTTTTTTTTTTATTTCGTTTTGTTTTGGTTTAGCTCATTTTAGTATTGTTAGAGCAGCCCGTGGCAGCCGTTAAGGTCGTTAAGTGCCACTGACTTATGCCCACATTAAGCCAAGATAAGCATTCATTTACAATCTAAACTCTTTTGGCATTCAAAAAGAAAGGGTTTCTATTACTCTAATTCTATTGCGTGTTCTATACTAGATTTACTTATCAAAACTAGAGAAAATACCTGGCGAAACTACTGAAACTTTATTTTTATTTACTCTCTACTTCTTACTTGAGCTGTGGATTTTTCAATTTATTTTTATATTGAAGCAACTAATTAGGATAATTTATGTAACGACTATATTATATTTTAAATAAGAGTGCCCCAAGTACTCTATTTGGAAAATAATCTATACCCAATTGTCACAAGCAAACTGAAACCCACAATTTTTAAATTTTAAAAAAATGATCACATTTTTTTTCTAATTGTACCAACCGGATTTAATACCTTCTTTGCGAGTTGGGTATTATATCTCATTGCGACTATAGCTAACATATATAGAAGATATCCATTCAATTTCCAATACATATATTGAACACTCATTGTAAATGTACAGATATGAATATATAGTAAAATTAGTTGTTTGATATTAGATAAACGATTTCTTTAACAACTACAATAACCCCTTATTAAGAAGACAAAGGAATTATGGCTAAAACTTAACTCAATCATTGAAGACTTTTTGCTTACATTGTATTTGCCATTTGAATTACATTTAATTAAGACATTCAAGAAACTCTTCACTTTGACTTTAATTAATTATAAAAGATAAGGCAAAGCAAAAGCTTAGTAAATAAGCTATTTAAATACGAAAATACTTTTCAAGCGTAACACGCATAAAAATCAATGGAAATTAGTTAAACATATAATAATTCAAATGCGCTCGGCTCGGTTGAAAGTGGAACCGACAGGTTCCTCGAGCTACTGTTTCGGCACCCAAACCACAGCCGGACTGAGTCTCTCCAAACGCTTAAGACTCGAAAGTCTCAATTTGTAAAATAAACGAGAAGCTGGCTGAGGCAAGGCAAAGAGTTGATACCCTTGCCAACTGATGATAAGTGGAATTTATTTTCATTTTTTTTGTGAAACTTAAATATATATTAAAATAATAAATAAACATTTTATTCATTTTAGGAGAAGAATTAATACCTTTAACTGGTTACTTTAGATCCCAAATATTTACCAGACATATACTAAATCGGAACATTTTTTCACTTCCAAAAATGAGTCCTCTAAATGGAGACTCAGAGCGTAAGAAGCCAAAGAGTATAAGAGTAAATCTTAATAAGGCGGTGATGTCTTTTTTTAAAAGCTATAATCATTGTTAAACATTCGCCTCAGCATTTGAATTTAATTATAGTCTTGTGGTTTTTGTGGTGCAGCAGACTACATATTGATAACATATAAAATTAAAATACCCTTTGCCACATATTGCCACTCGGCAGCGGAGAACAGTCAAAAACTCATATAACGATCAATATTAGTTTTTGGGCCCGTTGGGACACGCTTAACAAAAAAAGAAGAAGTTAAATAAGTTGTTTGTGGGCTTGTTTGGTAGAAAGCTTTAAAAATCAATGGGCTATAATGGCAGACGGCATGTTAAAGAATTAATTAGCATACGATTTTTGAATTTAGTCGCTGGTTTCGTGGGAAAATAAGCGGCAGCCTCATTTATGAGTTACCAGAAACCGGCGGAAATTCAATTTACATTCGAATTTTCGCGAGCTTTGCGATGCAAATTTTTATTTGTTTTGGGAGCTCAATGAAATTAAAACAATATCCGTTGTGTGTTCATTCATTTATTGTTTTAAATGAGGTTTGAATAAATTGAATTTAAGTGCCGTTACTTTGGCGTTCATTAAGTAAATTAGCCTATACTAAAAGCATTGATTGATGTGTCAGACAAGATAAGAAATTAATATCAAAAAATATTTTACATAATGCCGCAACTCGATTGAAGATTTTTAGTGTGTTGATTTACAATGATTTGAATGATATGTAAGCCATGTTAATTGGGCAGATTTTTAATTATGGTTACGGAATAGTACATTGGGTTGGTCATGGCTAGAAAAAACGTTCCACTTGGATTATTAATAGACAAATATAGCAGGATCTCCAAGCGCTATGAAAGACTGTCAGTAAGTTTATCTTACCAAATCTAACTTTTTAAATTTTTCACTGAGATGTTATCCATTGTGTTAATTGTGTTATTTTTGTAGTTTTTTATTCTCATTTTTTTTTGTAACTGTTAATTAATATTTTGTCACATCTCACCTTGGTAACACTTCGTATTGATATCACCAATGTATGTGTATAATCAATTAATCACTTCTTGCACCAACTTTGAACTATTTTAAAGTACAACACACACAATTTGTGGCAGCAACAGCAACATCCTTTTTTGCAGGCAATTATTAACATTCCATTAAGTAACGACGGTTCTTGGCTTGCCGAACGCGACGATGCTCACCCTGTCACTCGACCGTCAAAGTTTCAACTAATGCATGCGATTCGCGCTGGCAACGCACAAAGCATCAATAATCTGCTCTGCTCTGCTCTGGTCGGCTCTGCTCTTCTGCTCTGCTCTGCTCTGCTCTATCCGTGTCCGGTACCCTGCCGTGTGCCATCCAGACAGCTCTGCGCTACTGCCGCAACCGCAACCCGACAAAAAAAAAAAATAGTATCAATACACACACACACACACACACTGATAAATGTTCACGGCCTCTCAACGGCTGCAAGGCGGACGAAACGTTTTTCTGGTGTAACCGGTTTCACGGCAAACAGCAACCAACAACAGTCAGCAGCAAGAGCAGCAGCACCAGCAACAGCAGCAGCAATAACAACAACAACACCAGCAGCAGCAACAGCGACAGCCCCAGCTGAGCGGCCCTTGAGCCAATCAGCAGCCGCCTGACAATGCGCATGTGTTGCGCTGGCAGCAGCTCGTCTCCGATTGGTCGAAAAACACACACACGAGACAATGATGCCCTGAAAGGTCTGACACAAACGCACTGTGGAACTGCACACATCCGACGACGACGGCATGACAGCTACAATGGAGTTGAACCGTAAATTTTTACTTGATTATCGACTATGAATTAATTAAATTAATAATATATCAAATGCATATAAAAATTAATTAGAAGTTTAGCAGATAATTCTATAAATATATATTGAGAAAAGCATTTACCTTAGATTCTCACATTAATTCAGCATTAATCATAACTTTCTAAATCTACAAAAATTAACATAAATAAAATACAGAAAGTTTAACCAGTTTTAAATATGTGTCTATTCCGCAAATAAATTTTAATTAAAATATAAAAAGTTTTATTTTAGTAAGTACATATTATTTGTATAAATAATATTTTATGAGCTAAAAATATATTCAATTGCCATTGTACGCCGATCTTGAAGCGTTGCGGTAGCCGTATCCGTAGCCGTTGCCGTTGCAGTCGCGCTCCGGCCAATCGGCAGCGTCAACGCAGCACGCGAACACTTCTCCATGCCCACCACAATGTGGCATAGCACTTAAGTGTATGAGTGTGTGTGCCTGTGTGTGAGTATGTGTGTGTGTGGTAGTGGTTGTATTTGGCGTAGCCGTTACCCTGAGCGAAACAACAACGGCTACGGGCGTGCGCCGGTCCTTGCCACATCGCGTCGTGACGTGACTGCCCCTCCTCGGTTACCAGGAGCTTCGTTCAGGAGTGAGTAAATTGCGTTTTGGGTGGCGTCAACATTAAGAGACGCTTTGGTGGCGTAAGCGTTAATTGAATATCACAATTGTCACCAGCCATTTCAATTCAAATTGAATTGTAAATGGGCAAAACCTGCAAGCGAAAGATAAAACTGTCATTTTGTCATTACGTCACATAAAAAGCGACTGTTCTTAACTAATGGAAAAGAAAATGGAACAGAAAATACCGTTTTATGTTTGGTAAATATAATTGAGCGAGCTTGACTATAAAATCGATAAAGCCCAAAACGAAACTATTAACTAAAAGTCACTCAGAATACAAATGTTACCAGTTTTAGGTGGCTTTTATTGTTAATCATTAACTAGCACAGGTCACAAAATTGCCTCTATTCAGTGGAGTGGAGTGGAGAGGCGAGGAGTGATGGTCTGCTCAGTGCTGGCAGAAAGGCCGTCACCGAAACTTCTGCAAGGCAGAGATAAAACTGTCAAAAGAGCACTGGGCCCGAGTCGAGTGGCTCACACACAATGGTCTTTGCTAATGGTTGGCGAGTGGCTCATCCTTGTGCTACCATCATCAGTACCAACTGCCAACCAGCAGCTGCCTTGTCTTTTCCCATTCAACGAAGCGCGCAGTAATAAGATCAACCGAACCAGCCAAGCGTGTGGAAGCGACGCCCAACACACGAGTCCGTGGCCAACGACCCACCCAACACCAGCAGCCGCACCAGCACCCACTTTTTTGTCTGCCTGCCTCCGTCCGTCTGTCTGAGGTCTGACAGGGCGATTATGTAACCATGAGCTTTTCAAGTGGCTTCAATTACCTATAAAAATCCAGCCCCGAACACGCCCCAATTAAGGTCGTCACACAAATCTGTGTGGGAAGTTCAACTTATAATCCCTTCAAGGCACAAAAAATGAGCAACCGGAAGTGGAAGTCAGTTGAGGCGAGGGCATCCTGAGCATTCTGCACTAGAAGGGCGTCAAATCGGCTTAACTTCTTCCATTTGACTGGCGTCTATTTTATCACATTGCTTGTCGAGATGTTTATCTTCAAAATTACATTCGCTTATATTGTAATTGAAATTAAATCCACTTGTAATCATAATCGTTTGCCCAAACGGATGCAAAATTCGCGCAAACACGCAAAATGGAAGTGATTTAAACCGTTTGTGAAAGATGCTCTGATAAAAAAATGGGCACACGTTCATTTCAAAGGTGGCAGAAAGATAACAATAAAAAAGTAAATATGTTTTTTATCAGCAACAATAAACAAAATTCAGAATTGTCAAGCTAAAATTTTGATTGTATACACATACGTCATAGAAGTAAACTTGATTTCAGTTTAGTATGTTTTTATATTTATTCTTATCCTCAAATCAATTTAAATAAATAAAAATATAAATTTGTTATTCGAAATGATTTGGTATTGATTTTGATAAATAGTGAGTTTATTTTTTGCAGTAATTCTGATAAATTTAAAGACCGTTTTTTTAACATACATAAACAATGAAAAATGATTTCAGTCACATAAATAAAATAAAAATTAAGAAAGAGAATGTGCACTTTAATGTTTTCCTGGTATAATGTTATTATCTAAATTTATGTGAGGTCATTAATAAATAAATAAATTTGCATACTTTGATACCTTTTTCTCTGTGTATGCTGAATAATTAAATTTGGATATTTTGATACCTTTTTCTCTGTGTATGCTGTATGCAAATGGTTTCAAATATATAATCATAGCAACTTGGTAACTATTAAGCAAAATTCTCCCAGTACAAAAACTTAAATAAACATTAATATGATAAATATTGTTCATATGTGATTTTTTTCTTCTATGTGTATGAATAAATAAAATGTCTGGTATACTGGATAGCTTTTAGATAAACCCTCTCGAGTAGACATCCTTAATATCGGAGAAACTGCAGGCGTATTCCTGACTGCGTGCTTGTAGCCCATTAAAAGTAACACAAAAAACTTAGAAAAAAAGCAATTTAATATAAAACGAATATTGTATACCCTGCATATGTTGGTATAAAATTCTATATTTAAATAAATGAAATAATGCCAAATGAGACATAATATTTATATATACACTTATTTTTATTTATTTTGTTAATGTGGACTACTATCAAATAAAATTATATAATAAAAAAGTAATAAATAATAAATAATATTAAATATGCACGATGGACATAAAATGTATTTACATGTTAAAGTATAAAGATATTTATTTAAACTAAAGAAATAAAAAGAATAATTAGTGCATATAAGCATGACAAACATCTTTAATACATAGATTATATATTGAAATTATTTATATGGACATATTTACTTTATTACAGAGGCAAAACTTGCATCATATGAGATATGATCAGAGACTGCTTTATCGTTGGATGCCCACTCATTAAAATTGTTTAGTATTTGAAATTAGCTGCAGCTCGTGCCTGAGGACAGGTTGTCTGACCAAAATGACTGCGAGGCAGATTTCATGGTCATTAATGAATAACTCAGTCCGGCGTTTTCGCTACTGTCTACAAGGTACACCTACTAACCAGGAATTTGCAAATTGGCCAAAAGTTTGGCATTCATTGCGTGGGTGCCTCGAAGCGGTCGATCAAATTAGTTGGAGGCAGTTTGGCGATTTTTTTTTTTGGCTGTTATTTTTTTTTTTTCCATATTATTATATTTTTTGCGACTGTTTTACAGGCATATACATATATATTTAGAAGAACGTTCCGAAAATATACAGTATATATTTTCTAATTGCAGGGGCGGTCTAATTGAGGGTTCGATTTCGAGTTTGCGCTCTGCGCTGGACATTGCAATCAGCAGATGCATCGCACAGCATTTTTGGTCGAAAGCCAAAGATGACGGAGACGACGACGACGACGACGATATTTGTGCGGGCCAAATTGGCGTAGGTTACGCATGTGCCTGAAATCAAGAACATCAGGTTGCCTCGCCCTTCATCGTTGTAGTTTCTTCATGGATGCAGCCCGGGCTGACAAGACAAGTTGCAGCAGGCTCTCGCAACGCAACTGCACCTTGCGCCAGGCACCAAGACACGCGCCCAAAAAAAAACAAGCAGCAACACTTTGCCGGGGCAGGCAGCGCAGTCGGACAAACGCTGGGACAATTAGGCAATCCTGGCTACACAGTTGTTGCCGACAAACGATAAGATAAAGTTGCTGGAACTACAACTACAACTACAACTACAACAACAAACTCAGTTATATTGTTTGAGAGTTGCGCGTGCAACAGAAATTTCGGTTTTTAATGTTTTTAGTCCGCCTACACGCGATTTTCAACTGTCATAAAAACTGAAAAGCCGTCGAGGATGCGTAGGTACGATGGCTTCTTCAAATTTGGATCACTACCAAATGGCCAATTAATAAAAACGTAATTTTCACAGAGTCCTTTGGCAGGCGACACCTGCACGAGTGGGACGAGTGGGTTTTGGGTAGTTGTAGCAAATCTTGATAAGAAAATGAACAATTACAAAAGACTATGACAGCTCGACGGCAAAATTGTAACATTCTCTCACATTAAAGGACGAAACACACAACGCTCCAATAAGCACACAAAATGGCCGACTTAGGGACAGTGACTGGTGAGGGGTGAGGGGTGAGTGGCTGCCTGCTTAGGACAAACTTTGCGTGTGTTAAGGTCCTGTCGCCATAAATTCAACTCTGACATAATTATGTCTTAATTGAAAAAATAAGAAGGGACGCACCCAAAATTAATGACACAATTTTAGTAGATGCAATAATAATAATCTATATAATTCAATCAATATCAAACTTAAATGTGTTTTTCAATTACAATATGAAAAAAAAAATTTTTTAAGTTTTTATTTTTTCTTGCTGAAGAATTGAAGAAATTTTTATTAAGATACAAAATGTTACACAAATAATATTAATAAAAAAAATAGTTCCACTTCTGAAATTGTTAAGGCAAGCGTTTCTTTCTCAACTAATACTTCATATATGTATGTAGGTATGTACATATGTATATGTACAGGTATGTAATATACATCGAAATTGCATTTTAAAGGCGCAAAATCATTTTAGAGTCGTTCAGCCCATCATAGAGACGAAATCAATTTTACGCTTGTCTATGACCAGACAGTCAGCAAAATCTTACTGAGTGTTCCACAGTGGTGCAGTTGCAGTTGCTGTTGCAGTTGCATTTACAGATTCCTCAAAAGTGTTAAACTAATCGTAAAACTTTGGCCTTCGGAACAGCATCGTAATAAAAAAAACCAGCGTTCACCTTCCGTATCTTTGGCCAAATGCAATATTTTACGAGCCGCAGCCGCGCCTCCTCAAAATGCGCATCGCAATGGGCCAATCTCAGTTTGTGGCTAAAGCATCCGTTCGTTAGCCCCTTTGGCGGCCGATAAAAATAAAAAAAAAAAAACAGCGTCAAATACAGTAGCTGGACTAATTGAAAAATTAAAGTTGAACGACGACTTAGACTGCCTCACTCACTCTGTGCCCGTTTTTGAAGCTTGTGGCAAGAGTGTCTCCTCCTCCTCATGCCCCACTAGCTCCAGCTGAAGTTCAACACAATAAATGTAGCTGTATTACAATTAATCGCTTTGCTGAACTTAGGCGGAGTTATTAATGGACTAAATTGGAGTCTAGTCGGAGAAATGAAATATCTTAAAGACTGGCAAAATTGCTACACTTTATTTACCAGAAAACTCAAGAGATTTTTTTGTTTATTGAAATAATAATTTATAATATTAGAAAGGTTATTTTCTATATTTCAGAATTGCAAACATTTATTTTTGAAAATAACTAAATTTGCTCTTCTTACTGCTAGCTGCTCCCGAAGTCGAGTAACTTGCAACAAAATCACTTAAATTAATTTTAAGCTGAAAGTTTATAAGTTTTAAGCTATTGCAAAATTAAATTAAATATATTTATAAACTACTTTAAAAATGTTGTGTATTTAAAATCCTAAATAACCAATGTTTAATTATAAAAAAAAACTAAAAAGCTACCATAATAGTTATGTGTTGTTCGTAATAAAAAGAATCCACCTTTTTTATTTAATGTATTTTTTTCTATATTTTTTTTTTTTAAATATAACCTGATTTCCTTTAGAGAAATATATTTTTTTAATATTAATAAGATAAGATAACCAATAGCGTATTTGTTTTACATTTAGTGCAATTTTTCTCTGAGTGTACCCTCCTATATACATAAATGTACACACCCACCGCTACCTTGCAACCGAAAATTGAACTAATGTGGCAGTCTGCACACCTTGCCGGACACGTTAAGGATGCGCCGAATCATCTCATGAGCCCAGTCATAAATAATTGCATCAAGCTAAAAAGGAAAACAAATCAAAAACCAAAAACCCAAAAAAACAAGCTTTAATTCGCTGCTGCTGAAAATCACTTCTGGTTTTTGTCGAGATCAGTGGATACACTTATCGATGGATCACTTGTTGTTGTTTTACAATGCTGAGACGACACACGCGTACGTCGTACGCAGCTGCGGTTGCCACTTGCCTTAATTTGCAGTTGCACTGCCCCTGCTCATGTTGCATGTGCAGCCCATTTGCGAGGTGTGTGCAATCGGCCCGAGCGATCTGTTTTCAAATTTTTGCGAATTTGTTTTGGCTTCGAGTGCCCCGAGGGTGCATGCACCGCAAGAAGGGTTAGCCTTAGTCCAGCATACCCCCTAATAACGTATTTGACTTGAAGTGCATTAACAGCGCTTACAAGCAGCGCTACACTTAAGGATGTCATTTTTAAAGGATGTCATTTTTGTGGCTGTATATTTGTACTTACTGACACAATGTATGTATTTGTGATCGTGGTCAAGTCATAGCAGCTATATATTACCCGTTATAACGAGCATAGAGCTCACAGCTCACAGCTCATTGCCATTGTCAGCACAATGCACAAAAGCAGCGACAACATTTTGAAATTTAAAAATTTATTACCACACACAAACACATAATCAAAATCGAATCAAAACAAAAGCCAAAACCAAAACCAAACACATGCTGCGATGATGATGACAGCCAAACAAAAGACAGATCGAGTGGACCGCAATCGTTGAGGTTGAGGTTGCGCCACCCTGGAATAGATACTTACTTTCCATTTACGCCTGGTTGCATCCCGAAGTGGTCCGGATGGGCACAGATTGGCATTATTTGAATCCGCATATGTTGTGTGCTGGCATCCCTTAAAATGTGTGCGTTCAACATTGTGGCAGTTATTGCTTGCCACAAAAAGTTACGTCTCATTAAATTCGAGGAGCATTGTTGACACCAAGCACCGTTGACATTTCAATAAACTGCCATAATTGATGTGGCGAATTGCACAATTTTGCGACAGGTGTCAGGCAAGCCAGAGAAAAAAAAACACACATCCAGCCACATTTTGGTTTATTATGAGCCAATCTCGACCAGAAGCCACAGCGGAAATTGTAATGTTCACACATTTGTAGCTCATCAATTTCCATTTATCCTGTCAGTGTATCCAAGTTCATTCAACTTTGATGTTCATGTTTAGCGCCAAGTTTGACTTAATCGCGATCAATTTGCTTCTTCTTTTTTTTTGGGCAAGCTGCAGAGGCAGCTTTAACGCTTGTCGCCCAACAACAACAACAACTGTGTGCAGCTTCCGCTGTGCCACAGCCCCGCTAACCGCCACATTATTAAGCCATAAAATTGAAAACTTAATATAATTACATAAACGATGGCAACCTCAACGCCCAAAGCCAAAGCGCACTTTTCTGTATACGATCCCAGAAAATGTAGCAACCGATTTTTGGGGGCACACGCTGCACATGCATAATAAACATTGTGGCAACTGTGTACCATGCTTATTACATTTAATGACCAGAGCAAAATTTAGCAGAACATATTTGAGCAGACGGACAGCCAAAACAGCCAGACAGAATCTCTGTATACTGCCCATGGCGCAATCTGCACATAATAAGAGGCTTCCATAGAGGTACCGGCCCTGGACATGCTGTGGCAGCCACATATTACCGGCAGCATCATCAGCATTAGCAAACAACATATTCATTACACAAAATGCTTTTTAGTTTGTTACTAACCAAAATTGTCTGCAAATTGCCATTTATTGTGAAAATGTGAAAAAGTGTTTCTAAAAATTTGCGACATTTTTTTTTATTGATTTAGTTGGCTTATGAAATTAAGGAAAATATTTAGCTACATTAGAAAAAATCGTCTTGAAATTTAGAAAAAAGTTTAGGCTTTAATGCCAAGGTCAGCTCGCATTTTATTAACAAATTAAATATCTAAAATAAGGCAGTTTCTCAACTTAATTCATGAGTTGAGTTTTCTAAAAAATTGACACAAAGATTTCTTAATTGTAAAGTGATTTTATAAGTGTACACAAAAAACACAAGTTTTTAGTTATAAGTTTTTTATTTCAAATTAGGGCGATTTTCCATAGGAATTTTTTTATTTAAAATTTATTGCTAAAAAAAGAGCTATTTATGGAAAAGCAATTCTTTCTTATTTTAGAGTGATTTAAATTTATTGGCGATTTTCTAAATTTCAAGTAGATTCATATTCCTTGAGTGTACTAGATGAAAGTGTGTAAATATTAAGTTTTATCACAGCACTAATTATATAAATTATATTTGTAATCTTTTAATTTGCTGTATTTTTTTGCGCTGCTTCATCCTTAAATGGCATAAAAATCTCTTGCAACTCGACATCGGTGGCTCTTTTTTTCTTGGATGCCCCACTGCGGAATGTCTCCTCGATCTCGAGTAGGGTGCGTCGTCGGGTCTCCGGCAGGAAGAAGTAAATAAATACCGAGGCAAGGAACGACATCGCACCATAAAACACAAAACAGTTATTCATGCCAATTGCGGCGCTCATTTCGGGAAAGATTCGGATGCAGATGAAGGCAAATAACATGCCAACAGCGACAGTTAGACCCGCTGCCGGCCCACGCACCTTCTGGGGGAACAGCTCCGATATCATGAAGAAGGGCAGCGTGTACAAGCCCAACGTGCTGAGCACAATGAAGCTAACAATGGACACGACTGGTAAGTAAGGCACACCTTTCAGTATCTCAAACCAGCCAGAGCAAGCCAACAGCAACATGGACAAGGTCATGCCCAGCGTTGAGATGATGCCAGCTCGTCGACGGCCCCACTTCTCGAGTACGTAGCCCATGGGACAGGTGGTGAGCACACGTGCTACGCCAATGAGTACGGCACAGGTGAACGGATCAATGGAGACGCCGGCATCCGTGGAGATTTGCACAGCAAACACAACAACCACGAAAATGCCCGTAAGCTGCTGGAACGCAAACAGACCCATCAATATGAACAGCGGCTTGTACACCTCCGGCAACTTAAGGCAGCTCAAGAACGATGGTTTCTTCTCACCGACCCGCAGCTCCAGTGACTTTTGCAGCACATTGAACTCCTCCAATACCTCCGGATGACTGATGTGTGCTACAAACGTAAATTTGTTGAGGAATGGTAATTTTATTGGTTTACGGTTGAATAGCGCCACTTACATGACTTATCGAGTCCACGAAAGTAGTTTAGTGACTGCTTGGCCTCGTCCACACGTTTCTTGGCCATCAACCAACCGGGCGTCTCGGGCAGGGGCAGCACACAGAGCAGTGCCGTTATCTGATAACCACAGCAAATGAGGGCAATGAGGCGAAAATCATTGCGTATGAAGTAGCCAATGCTATAGAGAATTGTGATGCCCAATGCGACCGATATCGAGGTGCCCAATATGAGGCTGCCACGTGAACGGGGCACGCTAACCTCTGCCGCATAAAGACCCGCAGGAGCCGTAGCCAGACCCATTGCAACACCTGCAAATCAATTGTCAACTCTTCAGCACTAGTCCAAATCCCATCAAAAAAAAAACTTACCAACAAGGAAACGCGATGCAATCAATTGTATGTAAAACGACTCCGAATTTGTTGCACTCGCTGTGGCAAGTAGTGCCCAAGCTGTGATGTTCATCATATTAACCACATACAGCGTATATTTCCTTCCAATTCTATCCAGTATTAGTCCCGACAATATTCCACCCAATGGACAGGATAGTGTGTTTATCGATGCAAACCAGGAAATCTGTGTGACATTCAAGTAAACCGGCTCCTCTTGGCTAGTCAGCTGTTTGAACACAACTGTGGGCAGCGCCAAGCAGAAGCCAGTTGATAATACACCCAAATTGGCCAATATAACCATTAATGCCTGGCGCCTCAGTGCCAGCGATTGCTCACCCACCGGCCTTGCATTCTGTGGCCGATCCAAGCCGCCTACAACTTGGACTTTATGTCCATTAAACAGCCGCTGATCCACTTCAGCTGAGTCACCCATTTTGTTGGTCTCCTGAAAAGTGTAAAATATAGTTTATAGACATAAAAAATTGCACCGATTATGAATGTTAATTTTAATAGTAAACAAATATAAATTTAATGTAGAAAATAAGGTTATTTTTTCAATGCAACATTTAAGTTAGCAAAAAAAATTTAAAGTTGATTGTATAAGTTAGATATAAATATATTTATTATATTATTATATTATATTATTATATATTTATTATATTATTATTCATACAATGTTTGAAGGCACAAGACTCTTCATTCGAGCAAGTCATCAAAAAAAGATGTAACTTTATTTTTGTTGTCAATAAACCTGGTAATCTAAGAGACTCAATTGCACCATATAATTGGCTTCAATTATCTGCTTCATTTCCTTGATGGCCAATAAAACAGTATCTTCTTTTCTTATAATAGGGGATTTGTACAAAAAAATTTCACATATCTTAACTATATTATATAACTTACACGTTAATTAACCAACATTTTTTACAATAAATTTTTTAGGACAATTTTCTTTAGAAATTATACGAACTGTTAAAATAATCAAATCTTAAAATAGACTAAGAGTGTTCGAAATATATTATTTTTGACAAGAAAGAGAAGATATTTTGATATATATTTACTTCAAATGAGATGTTCATTGTTGTTGAAAACGAAACTAGTTGTTGATGTAGAAAGACTAACATTGCATTGGCAGCATTAGTTCCGATCCGGCAGACTACTATATACGACGACAAATGTTGTACTGCTTGCCAGAAAGAGAGGAATTTATTTACTTATTCGTTAAGAGAGGCAAATTTGCATATGATTATTATATACAAATTTGAACCGAAGCAAATAGGTATAATGACTTGGTGGCTAGTGCTCGTAATAATATTTATAAACTCTGCGTTACAAAACACACAAAAATTGGAATTACACCGGTAAGTGTATAATTCTAAATACTAGCATAATCTTTTCGCATAAATTGATAAATATATAGTAGTTTCTGAAACATGTGCGTATTTTGCATAATAGATTACAGGGCACATTTTAGTCGACATTTTTCGACTTGTTTTTGCTGGTCGATGATTTTCTAATCGCTCTCGCTATAAAATTCATCAAGGTTGAAATTACTGATTAAAACACTTAATGATAATAAACATATAGCATTAAATACTAATGTTATAGTTAAATCAGCTGTTTACCAGTCTGCGCATTGAGGGTTTACTGTAAGTGGCTTGTGCAACTTGCCACTCAATGAAGTGGGGAACCAATCAACAAATAAAAATTAACAAGCTCGCGTCCGCAGTTCATTTGCGATCTCAATTAATAGAACTCGACAATAAAACGCGTGATAATAATTTACGATAGACTCAATAAGTGGTTTCGGTTATATTTGCAAAAAGAAAGCCTCTACTTAAAATAAATCCACGCGCCCAGATCTTAACATTAAATGCCAAATAAAGAATGAAAAAAACAAAACAAAAATCAATGGAAACAGGTTTTACTTAATTAAACGAAGAGTCACGTTTTCACCATCCACGACTAAGAATAAACACTCAAAAAATAAACACTCAAATGGCTTAAAACCTTGCCTGATTTTGTTTTGTATACCTTTTTGTTTAACTGGCGGAGGGGCAAAGCTTGTCTTCAGTTAAAAAATATTTGGCTTTAACGGAGGAGCAACTTTTCAATCCGACAACAACGAGACGCTCCAAACAACTAAAAATCGTTTGCCGCTTTAAGCGCCAAGCAAACTGCAGTTATAAAATTCTGCTAATCGAGAGTAGTAGAATAGAAGATACCCCCTCTTATAAAGTAAACGTTTGTATTTTTTATGGCTGATTCATAAAACACTTTATATATAACAAGTGACTAATAATAGTCAACTGATTAATATATATATAAGCATACAGAGATCTTGTACACATGTAGACAAACTGAAACCACATCTTATCTTCAGTTAAACATTCCAACATTTTTGTTTACAACATTTCATGCCGTTTTTTATGAACAGGGTATGGAGCTGATCGGATTTCTATAAATATCTCCAACGAGCGCTCATTGTGTATCTCTCTATCTCTCGCTATCCATATGTCTGTCTCAATCTCATTGTTGGCGGAAGGCGATAAGCCATCGTAAACGTCATCAACCTATAGATTTCTAATTTTTTATATATGTCATGATCGTTTTAATCGTTGACAAAAGCGAAGGTTCAATAAATATCAAAGATAGTTGCTACTCTGGTGTACACAGTGGACAATTTATTTGTAAAATAATTCATGGTTGTGTTAATTTATGCATATATATAAGTTTCCGAGGCTTATCAAGTAGTAAAAGGCGCGACCCTCGCTAGCAAATTATATAATAGACGCTTGTAAATATAAAATAGACACGCAAAAAGAGTTAATTATATGTTTACTTTACATCTACGCTTGTTATCTATTTAAAATTAGTTCAATATTTGTTCTCAGTCGTTTATATCTGCGGGTATATTTTTTCATGACAGACTTCCTCATTCGTCCCTTGTCTTATATGTGCTCTTACATTGTACATTTACCTAAACGTTGAAAAATTATCATAGTTATTGGTGAATTAGCAAAACAAGTCACAAACCGATCAAATTAGCAATTGCTCTTTGAAAGATTAGATAGCAGTAAGTGAATAAACTGTTACCCATTCAAAAAGCCGTTAGCAGGTCAAGTTTCATAGCAGCGAGCCACAATCAGTGACCGTTGCCGGCACTACGTCACCTACGATTGCAAATGACACTTTCCAACAGTGTCCAACACTGAAGCAAATTAATTTCGTTGTGCAGCCGAGAGAATTGTTTTTCCTCCAAAGTCTGTGGAGAACCGGGAACGCGTGCGGAACGCAAAAAAATTGAGCGCTCGCGTGTTAATACAAGCAAATACACACACACAAATAAAAAGCATGTAAATCGC
Source organism: Drosophila dives (assembly GCA_035042365.1). NCBI lineage: Eukaryota > Metazoa > Arthropoda > Insecta > Diptera > Drosophilidae > Drosophila > Drosophila dives. The sequence continues at coordinate 79,126 of JAWNLJ010000036.1, read as the reverse complement.
TTTTAGCAATAATTATTTGTGAAAGTAAACATCAAGTCAACACAGAGAGATGCAATCACTGCTGATTAATAACATAGTCAAAGAGAAAATGACCTGTTAATGTAAAATGTTAATTTTACTCCTGAATGCAACGAGAGCATTAACCAAATTCTGATGCAAAGCAACAATAAAAATACGCTTCCGTCTTCTGAGCGTGCGCCTGCTATGTATTTGTAAATACGTGCGTGTATGCATATGCGTGCGTGTGAGTGTGTGTGTCCCGCTTTCGACGACTCTCTGTTTTTATCAGTCAGCATCCTGCAAGCGGACGCAAAAAGCAAAGCCCCCAAGAAGCAGTAAAATCATTTTGAAAAATAAATTCTTCATAAGACTTCAATTTCATCTATCAAAATGGAATGCCGCAGAATTCGCAACGACTATGTTTAATGCCAGACTCTGTCAGCTCTGGCATTCGACATCATCATATGTATGTAGCCGATAGAAATAGTACACACCAACATCAGCACTCGGAGCACCCTGTGAAAAGCGCGTTATTATGCAGTGATAATCCCCTCTTGTTGTTTTGTATGCGTGTGCGTGCGTGTGTGACGACTGTTCAAACGTAATAACCCCAAAAGTAGCGAAAATATCCAACAATTGACAATTGAGTTGAAGTTGGCAAAGCGGCCACCCCTCAACCCCCTCATCAGTCCCAGCCCCCACAACAATTTAAACTCGACTCAAACGCATCATTGCATCAAGATGTCCACCGATTTTCTGTTCCCCAAAATAGCGGACTGTTCCTATGTCTCCTGTTACTGGTGAGTTGAAGCATAAAAACAGACTACATTTTTATTCAAATGCATTTAAAATTTGAATATAGAAGTATTTAATATTATATATATGTATTGTTAGCTCTATTGAAAGAGCATTGATTTCACATATTTAACATTAACAGGAAACTTTTTAAAAACATTTTAATTGTTAGGACTACAATTGGCTTGTTCAACACTGCTTTCATATTGTTTTGTGATTTTTTATTAGTTGTGGCGGAAACATTAGCCGCCTGCTCCTGGCAGGCAGCAAACAGCTTTTGCAACCAATCATCCTCTCATGTTGTGTGTGATTTCATTTATTATGTGCTCATGCCGTGGTTCAGACTCGTTGCTATTGCTTGATTCGCATTTTAACTCACTCCTTCAGTTACCTCTCATTCTTATACTCGCTCTCTCTCTCTGCTGTTGAGGTGCCGCCACGCAGCTCTTAAATTGGGTCAAACGGTCATGTCTGCTAACAAGAACAGTGCGCGTGTATGGCATGAGAAGGGTGTGGGTGGTAGGAGTAGGGGATTAGCCTGCTGCTGATTAGCAAGGAGGGATTTCATTTGTTTTTCTTTTTTATGAGCGCATGCAAAAGGCGCGTTTTGACTATTAAACATGTACCATGTGTATATATATATGTACATGTGCATATATATATAAGTACATAAAAACACTATATGACTGCTTGCGTGTTAATGTAAAATTAAAAATGCCTTCGACTTAATTTACGCCGATATCGTGCATCACTAAAATAATGGCGACTTATTTAAGGTGTACAACAGGTTAAATATATAGTGAAATATATATATGTATATATTTTACATAGATTTTACATGTTTATGAGAGTTTAATAAGAATGAACGCAAAACATAAACAAAATAAAGCGTTCTATACACTCACACATACACAAATGCATGTGTCGTGTTTTTAGGACATTTCATTGATTTTGTTGTAGTTAAAAATGAAATGCACATTTTTATTTATATTCGTGTCAGTCATCATATAAGTGTGAGTGTGTGTGTATGTGTGTACTTTGACTAGCTGCTCATACATAAGCACAGAGTGGTTCTCTCTCTTACACTCCGCTCCTTTGCTCTCTTACGCTGCGTCGCTTGCTGCCCATTACCCTACCGCACTTTCTTACTCTGTCTGAATGTCTCTCACTCTATGGTGAGCACATTGTTTGTTCGGCGTGTCTTAAAAAGATACCACAACTGACAACCCCAAGCTGAATGAAGAATTCCGAACATGTATGATGCTAAATTATTATCTAAAGAAAAGTCCACAATCAATTTGTTTGACATGGCCAAGGCAAGACAACTGTGTTTTTACACACTCAAAAACTAAGCTCTGATTTTGCAATGTCTCAATAGACTCACCGTTCAGATAAACTGATGTCTCTGTTAAAGTGCTCAGTTAGCAAAATAATAATAATAATAAAATAAACACGAAATATTTATTATAAAATAAAAAAAATGTATTTCTTTTATTTTTAGCGAGGAGAACGTTTGGAAGTTGTGTGAACAGGTGAAACGAACGCGCCCCGAGGAGTTGGGAAAGTGCTATGCGGTCTTTGTTTCAAACGAGGGACGGACTGTGCCGCTGTGGCGTCAAAAAGCCGGACGCGGAGATGATCAAGTTGTCATCTGGGTAAGTTGCCTTGCAAATACGCTTGGAGATTTGAAATGAAAATGCTTACTTATATATTGACAGGACTATCATGTATTCTTCATGCACAATCCCCTGCCGAATCGCTGTTTAGTATTCGATTTGGATACTACGTTACCGTTTCCCACATATTTTCATAAATACGTTACAGAAACTTTTCGATCCGATCTGGCACTACGTCCGGAGCATCATAGGTATGTAAATCGTAAATCGTTATACCCCCTTTATACTAAACTTCAGATTTGTTTTTAGATTCTTCAGAGTTATACCCGCCGATACATATCTAATTGAGTTCTCATCGGATCGCCGACACATGCGTAGACCAGATGGTAGCTGGATTAAGCCACCACCTTCATATCCACCCATTTTATCAAACAGTAACTTAATCACACTAATCTCTAAAAATTCCAATTGCTAAATCTTTCATCGTCTGTATTCTTGCAGCCAACACGCATTGTTTGGGTGACTTTATATGTATGAGTGCTGGTAAGGGACCAGGCTCCGTCTACAGTCTCTCCGAGTTTGTGCAAAACTTTTACAAGTCAGCTCATGTGATGGCCCAACAGAATAATTAGATCATCATTACCCACAACAATATACTATAGTTACATATATCAGCAAAAACAAAAAATTAAAACCAAACCAATTAAGCTAATCTAAATTAAAAATGTTGTATTCCTTGCAACACAAATGAACATTAAATTACAAGACATTAAATTAAAAATTGCATACATATTCTATAAACTTATATACATAAACATTACATATAAAGTACATGCATATATATATATATATATATATATATATGTACAATATTGTATTTTTGTATTCAGGTTAATATTAAAAAAAACAAGTCTGTATCTAGCGGCTCCTTAAATATTTTATGTAATCAATTTCGAAAATCTATGAATTAACATATAAATTAAAACTTTATGTATTCAAAATAAGTGAAACCAGTGAAAAAAGCTAGTATTTTATCAGTTACATTTCCTTAAGCATTTTTGTGACTTTCGACCAACAAAACATAAAAATTAAATACAAACGCACCAATTACGATTAAAATATAATCATATACATACATATTAAATCATATAATCAGACTCGATAACATATATATATATATATATATATATATACCTATAACTATTTGCATCTTACAATTTGTAATTCAATTAACGAAAAAATTTCGGATCATAGATAAATCTAATTCTTACACGCTAATTTAAACCGAGATTGCCAGTTTGTTTTTAGTTCATTTCAACTTAATAAGAAAACTAATTGTTAATTCCATTTGAACTATGATATCATCTTAACACATCTTAGCTAGTTTTTATACTGTTTGTACGCCATGGAACACAGACGCTACAACTGTAGTTCACACAACGCCTAAGCGAATGATTTTTTTATGTGGTTTATACTTATATACTATATTGTAATTATGTATCGTATACTTGTTTAATATTTGTGACACGCAAAGACTGATTCATTGTACGTTCTGTACTGTACTAGCAAAAGGCAGCCGACAAATGAGCCATCCCAAAACCTACCTAGATAATTTCCAAACGATAACATAAAGCCACGGTATCCTGCAAATAAATAATGTTATCCTATTTTGATTTGTTATGTTTATCTTTAAATTGAGAGCTTAACAAAAGGCTCCGCATGTTATAAGCAAATTTTTCGCTCGATTTGTTAACGATATTCGTATTTTTTTATTAATAAGTTTTTACTCCATTTTGTAAGACATTAAATATTATTAATATAAATATAATGTATACATATATATAAATGTTAATATATATATATATAAATATAATAGTTACATTGAATGCTGTGCAAAGTCTCAAAGTTAAACCTACACTTTTTATTATATAACTTTAAACCGAAGAAAAAAAATACAAAGAAAATAATCTGAAAACATTTTAAGCATTTATAAGCAAATCCAATTCAAGTTAAAGACGTCATTTGACGCTAAATAAACTATACAAATGTTACGCCTAAGTAATATCGTAAATATTTCTGACTTTAGTTCACATTTTTATATATCTCTCTTCTCTGCTAACAGTAAGAACATTTTATATCAGAATCTCGTTCACAATTTTGTACAGCTGTTAAATTCCAAACGAAACAAAAGCACAACATCAACTTTTAACTAAAACATTGAAAATAATACGATGTAATAATTATTAATTCATGTTTATCTAAATGTACAAGTTTTTCTCTTCCAAATTCTCTAATCCAATTAAATATATGATATAAATTGGATACATAAAGTTAAATGTTGGCCATACAATATGTTAAGCCCAATATAAATAATCTTTACAGATATTATGTACATATATAGTAAGCAAATAATTTTGAAGCGAGTTCTTAATGAATACGTATCTTCTTACTCTCTTTTTATATGAATACTTCATGCCCTTGATTCTAGGTAAGAATTAAGAGCCGGTAGATAATTCAGCCACCGCTTAAAATATAAAAAACAAAACAAAAAAAAACGCATCTACTTACTAATCGAAAAAAAAAAGTTGACTGCGCTCGTGTTAAGCATTGAAATACTTAAATATTGCAATATAGCACATATATATAAAAATAAGTATATATATATGTATGTGTACTTATGTACATAGGCATAACTTTCTTTTATGAAAATTATAAGCATTATCTTTGTGAAGATTTGTATGGGCAATATGTGCTACAATTTCTGTAGTTAGATCAAATTTAAATTGTGTGGCAAAGAGAGATTTCAACAACAAAAACAAAAACAATTAAAGCCAAAGCAGCTGACAGCAATCAAAACATTTAAAAAATTAACTGAAGATACCCTGTACCCTGGCCCAAAATACATATATATATATATTTCTATTTACATATTTAACACTGCAATAACTGCGCTTTAAGCAATGAGTGTCGTTCTCTTCTCACCAACACTCATGCCGAATTCACCTATAAAAGCGTAATGCAACAAACTATTTCGCTCAGTGTGCAAGGCGAGCATTTCCAGTCAGCAGCTAAGGGCCGATTTTTTTCTCAGTTCTGTTATTAATATTTGCACAACTTATTGATATACAATTTCAATTTAAAATGGGTATAGGGCAAAACAAACAATAATAACTTTTATAAATGCGTAGCATTAAATGAGACAGATATGCTTAATGCACTGCTGCATTGGTTTCAATTCATTCATCATATTTGTGCATACAAATTGTACATAATTGCCAGAGAGCTGCATTAGTGTTTATTTTTTATGTAACTAAGTATATTTGCCAGTCTCTCTCTCCCTCCTCTCCTTCTCTTTTTTCTTATAAGAATAAAAATAAAATAGCAACGTTAAATGAGTAATTTTGTGCCCGCATTGTTGATCCAGCGTAAAAGTAAAGCATATGTCAAAATAATTTTTATACTTAGATAAAATACGCAATATATTTTATTTATCGATGCAGTTCTCTGATACATACATACATACGTACATATTTAACCCAAAGAACGATACAAAATATATCTTGTCCACTGTTTCAAATTTTTTAAAAAAGAATCTTGAAAAATACATTTCACTATTTAATAATTATTGACTTAAAACTTAATGCTAAATTGGCTTTAGCCTTTGTTAAACTTTTTATCTTATAAATTATCTATTGATCCAATCATGAAATGTGCTATCGTATTGTTATTGTAATATTTGTTTAAAACTTTGGTATTAATTTTACAAAAAGTACATACAATTTATATGAGTCAATGAGGATAGGATTATATATTTTCCAATCTGCAAAATGTGACGCGCTAAAGCGAAAGTAAACATAAAACATAAAATATGTAAATTAAACGATAAAATACTCAAACATTTGTATTTATTAAACTTGCTTTTTCTGCAAAATGAATATTTTATTAAGACATTGAATGCAATAATATAATATTCTCAGGGGTTTTGAAAGTTGTGTAAATGGGATTTTCTTAAATTTTGTTATAGATTAAAGACTGACTGAATTTCCAAGTAGATATTGACCATATTTCAACATAACTACTAAAGAGTAGTTTCACGATTAGAATCTTTAAAGATGTCTCTATATACTTCTCCTCTGTATCGCGAATTGAACGAGGATGTGGTCCGAGACGAAGGGCATCTGATGTTGCAACGGACACCACAGAGCTCTGGGGTTTGGCGCCAAAACTGTTTATGAAATGTCAAAAATAATTTGAACTTTATTCTTTATTGTATTCAAAATTTATTTGTATCAATTTTCTTTTCTAAATTTAATGAATTATTAATAAGTTAACAGCGAATAAGCTAAGACGACAATGTTTGCGACAGAATCTCCAACCACTTTGAAGACCCTGCGGAATGCCCTGCCCCGTATAAATCTGAGCTTTGTCTGTAAAAATGGCTACTCCAAAAAAGTAAGTGTATCCAAGTCTGAAATGGCATTTAGCTGATTGCGAATCCTTTTGAGAGCAGGTCAAAGGCAAGCCGATACGATCGCTGCTGGTGGCAAATCGAGGCGAGATTGCGATACGCGTATTCCGGGCATGCACCGAGCTTGGCATAAAGTCGGTGGCCATTTACTCGGAGCAGGATAAAATGCATATGCATCGACAAAAGGCCGATGAGTCGTATTTGGTCGGTAAGGGCCTGTCACCAGTAGAGGCATACTTAAGCATTCCCGAGATTATACGAATTTGTAAGGAGCACGATGTTGATGCAGTGCATCCAGGCTATGGCTTTCTATCTGAGCGTAGCGATTTCGCCCAAGCGGTCATTGATGCTGGCCTCATATTTGTTGGCCCGTCGCCTGAGGTGGTGGCAAACATGGGGGACAAGATGGCTGCCCGAAAAGCGGCGATCGAGGCTGGTGTACCCATTGTGCCTGGCACAGATGGGCCTGTTACCACCACAGAGGAAGCACTTGCCTTCTGTGAAAAGCAGGAACTGCCGGTCATCTTTAAGGCAGCATACGGCGGAGGAGGCCGTGGTATGCGAGTGGTAAGAAAAAAGGAGGCAATCGAGGAAAACTTTAATCGAGCCACTTCCGAGGCGAAGGCAGCCTTTGGCAACGGTGCAATCTTCATAGAGAAATACATTGAGCGACCCCGTCACATTGAAGTTCAACTGTTGGGTGACAAGACCGGCAACATTGTGCATTTATTTGAACGTGACTGTTCTATCCAGCGCCGTCATCAGAAGGTTGTAGAAATTGCCCCAGCTCCACGCCTTCCCGTCGAGGTTAGAGACAAGATGACTGAGGCTGCTGTAAATTTGGGCAAGCACGTCGGATATGAGAATGCCGGCACTGTGGAGTACGTTTGCGACGAATCTGGAGGATTCTACTTCATTGAAGTGAACGCTCGATTGCAAGTAGAGCATACCGTGACGGAGGAGATCACCGGCATCGATTTAGTACAGTCTCAGATCAAAATTGCTGAAGGAAATACCTTGGAGGAGTTGGGACTCACCCAGGATAAGATTGCAACAATTGGCTATGCCATACAGTGTCGGGTAACAACAGAGGATCCGTCAGCCGATTTCCAGCCCAACGCCGGACGCATCGAAGTATTTCGTTCCGGTGAAGGCATGGGTATTCGACTGGACAGCGCCTCGACCTTTGCCGGCGCCATCGTTTCGCCCCACTATGACTCTCTCCTGGTCAAGGTGATATCCCATTCCAAAGATATGCCAAGTTCAGCAGCTAAAATGAAACGAGCACTGCGCGAGTTCCGTATACGTGGTATCAAGACAAACATTCCGTTCCTCCTCAACGTGCTCGATAACAAAAGGTTTCTGCATGGTGTCCTAGATACCTATTTCATTGATGAGCATCCTGAACTCTTCAAATATTTACCCTCGCGAAATCGTGCACAGAAATTACTAAACTACATAGGCGAAGTGTTGGTCAATGGACCACAGACTCCATTGGCCACAACGTTAGCCCCATCCACTGTCTATCCGCAAGTGCCTGTAATTCCAATAGGTGAACAAACTCTCTGCTTTCTGTTATCTTTTATTATATATCACTTATTCCATATTCCTTAATTTTCGATAAAGATATTGGCAAGAAATCGATTGAACGAGAAAAACGTGGTGGACCAAAAGGTAAAATGACATTTGAATTTCCAAGACCTTAATACAAATATTTTGATTTAATTTAAACAGTGACTGATCCGCCAGAAGGATTGCGCCAACTTCTCGTTTCGGAAGGACCCGAAGCGTTTGCCAAGGAGGTGCGATCGCGAAAGAATCTAATGCTGATGGACACCACTTTCCGGGATGCACATCAGTCATTGCTGGCGACTCGAGTACGGACCCATGATCTACTGAAGATATCACCCTTTGTTGCGCACAAATTCTACAATCTATATTCCCTGGAGAACTGGGGTGGTGCCACTTTCGACGTGGCTCTTCGCTTCCTGCATGAGTGTCCCTGGGAACGTTTGGAGGAAATGCGCAAACTAATTCCCAACATACCATTCCAAATGTTGTTGCGGGGTGCCAATGCTGTTGGCTACACCAGCTATCCTGACAATGTGGTCTACAAATTCTGCGACCTGGCGGTAAGCGAATCCTTAAGTACGTGTTGGAGAGTCTGTTAAATTATACATTTGAACAGGTAAAATCTGGCATGGATATCTTTCGAGTGTTTGACTCACTCAACTATTTACCAAACTTAATTCTCGGCATGGAGGCAGCGGGAAAGGCTGGTGGAGTCGTCGAAGCGGCCATCTCCTACACGGGTGATGTGAGTGACCCCGAACGCACTAAGTACGATCTTAAGTACTTTACAGAATTGAGCGATGAGCTGGTCAAGGCTGGCACCCATATCCTCTGCATCAAGGACATGGCGGGTCTGCTGAAACCAGAGGCAGCCAGGCAGGAATTTTATAATATTTTTTTGGTTTGATTGCGTATTTCATGGATGTTCTTTTGTCTTACCCAGGATGCTGGTTTGTAGCATTCGAGAAAGGCACCCCGATGTGCCAATTCACGTTCACACTCACGACACATCGGGTGCCGGAGTTGCTGCAATGCTAGCTGCCGCGCAAGCCGGTGCAGATATTGTTGATGTGGCAGTAGACTCCATGTCCGGATTGACCTCGCAACCAAGCATGGGTGCTGTGGTCGCCTCACTGCAAGGCACTCCTTTGGACACAGAAATGGTGTTGGCGGACGTCTCCGCGTATTCGGCATACTGGGAGCAAACCCGCACCCTTTACGGACCATTCGAATGCACGACCACGATGCGAACAGGCAATGCGGATGTCTATTCAAATGAGATACCCGGTGGCCAATACACCAACTTGCAGTTCCAATCGTTCTCTTTGGGTCTCGGCGACATGTTCGAGGATGTGAAGAAGGCCTACCGAGAGGCGAATTTTGTGCTGGGCGACATTATAAAGGTCACCCCGTCGTCCAAAGTTGTTGGTGACCTGGCTCAGTTTATGGTACAAAATAAGCTTAGTGGTGAAGATGTCGTGAAAAGAGCGGCGGAGCTGTCGTTTCCCCAATCCGTAATTGAGTACCTTCAGGGCTATATGGGAATTCCTTATGGTGGCTTTCCAGAACCATTCCGTTCCGATATTCTTAAGGATATGCCACGCATTGATGAGCGACCTGGTGCTAAGCTGGAGGCACTGGATTTTGACAAGCTGACAAAGGAACTTACAAAAACCTATGGAAAAGTCAGTGAAAGAGATGTTGTATCGTCCGCACTTTATCCGGAAGTGACCAAAGATTATATGAATCACCGTGACAAATTCGGTCCAGTTGACAGGCTTGACACACGCATATTCCTTACCGGGCCCAAGGTGGGCGAAGAGTTCGATGTAACCCTGGAAAAAGGCAAGACCCTAAGTATTAGAACCCTAGCCGTGACCGTTGATCTCAAAGGAAATGGCAAACGCGAGGTGTTCTTTGAAATGAACGGTCAACTGCGATCCGTTCACATTCTAGATAAGGAGGCCATGAAGGTAAGTATGGAGCCTTCATCTTTATCACTTCACTTGCATACACTCCACTCGATAGAAAATCCATGTACATCCTAAAGCGAATAAGGCTGTGAAAGGTGAAGTGGGCTCTCCGATGCCAGGCGATGTTATCGACATACGCGTCAAGGAAGGTGACATGGTTGAAAAGGGTCAGCCCCTAGTCGTTTTGTCAGCCATGAAAATGGAGATGATTGTTCAGTCACCAGATGCAGGCGTCGTCAAGAAATTGGCTGTCACAAAAGGCATGAAGTTGGAGGGTGATGATCTTATTCTGATCCTTGAATGAGCAAACACGTGTTTATCCAGTCGCACTACCTGAGAGAAATACTTATTTTTAAACGAAATTCAGGTACAACTGTATATGCATCCTTATATTGATCAAAATATCAAAGTAGTTATTATTTTATTAAGTATTTTAATGAAACATTTATAAAAACTATTTGCACCTGTAATCGTAATAACAAATTAATTATTTAGTTTGTACAGTTCTTTGTGCATTCTTGTATTAATCAAAATATGAAAATAATATTTGTTTTTTTTTCTTTGTTTACTTGCAGCTTAAATCGTAATAATAAATTGATAATTTACATGCTCTTCACAATGAACTCCATGAAGGCGAGATCCTTGCTCAGCTCAGATACCCGCTTAAAGTGACGCTGCACATAGGGAGTTAGAACCTCGACCAAATTGCCGTTGTTGTAGAATTTGTGTCCCGTGTTGAGCAATGCATCGCCCAACAGATGCTGCAGCACTAGGTTGGCAATGTACGAGTGCCGGGAATTGGTGCCCCATGCTTTCACATGCTGAAGCAACGACAATCTGTGATCCATATTTAATTGATCCACCAATCGATGCACGGCGTCAGTATCTCGTTTCTTTACAAAGTTACAAATGATGTCGTAGGAGGCTTTTGGTTTGTTCAACGTCAACGCAAGCATAAATGCCTTTTCCAGATGATTCTGGGCGTGCAACAGCGATTGGAGTGTCTGCTCCTGCTGCAACATGGCCTGCCGCTGATCGAGTGCCTCATTTCGCACAGCATCGGTGATGTCGCCAAAGCGTATCAACTTGGAATCAGCACCACCCGTATAGAAAAAACGATTGCTGCAGGCAGAAACAGCGACAGACCAGACCCGATCGCTGTGCTCGTCGATGGTTTGAACACAAATGTTAGTCTTGATGTTCCACAGCTTGAGCAGACCATCTGATGCAGCCGACAATATGAATTTGCCATGATCGAGGAACTCCGCACGCAATATGGTGCACTCCTGTTCCATGCGTTTCAAGCAACTAAAATTCGTAATCGACCAAATCCTCAGACTACAATCAGACGATGAAGTCATTACAATCTGATCGACGGGCGAGAAACGGACACACCAAACACCACGTGTATGTCCGCGCAACACACCAAGCAGCACATTCGCATCAGCTGTCCAGATCTTTGCCGTCTTATCCTGTGATGCAGTGGCTAGTATCTTATTATTTTGTGCATAGGTCACACAATTGACCTCCTTGTCGTGCGCCAAGGCTGCATATCTCAGGGAGAAGGCATAGTTGTCGCGCACCTGTTTATCACGCGTCAACTGCCACACTTTCATGCTGCCATCCTGGCAGGCAGATGCAAATCCCGTCGCTCCATGATGTGTGAAGGCAACACAACCAATTGTGGCCGTGTGGCAATTGTTTTGTTGTATCAATGGCTGGAGCAAGCAATCCTCTTCGCTCTTGTGCGACAACTTCCACAGATGTATGCTGCAATCCTTGCCCACTGAGATGAGCAGATGGTGTGATGCCGCCAATGACATGACAGTGTCCAAATGTCCACAGATTAATCGGCAATTCATATTCTGTTCCCTATCGTAGAGCTTGAAGTGTTTGCTATTTGTTGCTACGGCCAAGTAGCGATCGTTGTCACCTAAAAAACACATGTCCAAGATCTCATCATTGTATCCAACCAGCTGCTTGAACAGTTTCAATTTGACAGCTTCCTCATCGCCCGATAGGACATTATAAATAATCATGTTTTGTTCTGTTGTCACCAGCGTTAATTGTTCTTCATTTTGACAGTAGAGTAGGCGACTTATTTGAAAATCTGTTGTGGTTAGCAGATCCTTAATCTTCCAAGTTTTCGTATCTACTTGAAGCAGCTTGCCCGAGCCAAATGCGACCAGCAGCTGTGCACCATTTGCTATATGGCTTACGCCTTCCAGTTCCTCATAGAGTGGTATAACCTTTACTTGTTTGGCCTCCAGCTCCAACTGCCAAACAATTAGCACCTTATCACGACTAACACTTGCTAGTTGACATCCGGAATCACTGTCGGTTGTGTGAAAACTTAGTCCAGTCACTTGGGAGATGTGACCACGCATCTTATGCAACAATGTCTTTGTCTCGTAGTTCCAACAATAGATCGTATTATCAGAGCCGACGGCAAATATTTCACTCTTTAAGGGACTGGGATGGAAGCGCAATAGGACTGCCGGACCAGGATAATCTTTAAGGGCGCACAGGCAACTATTATTCGCGTAATCCCACAGTCTTAGTGTGGCATCTGCTCCGCCACTGGTACAAATTAGTTTGCCGGCTGGGCTAAACTCAATGCGAACAACGGGTCCCTTGTGCTGGCTCTTCCAGAGCTTGACCAGTTTCTGGGTGCTCAGGTCCCACAGGCGGAGCAAACCACTTCCGTGTGCGGTAACCAAGTGCTCCCGTGACAGGGCAAAGCAATAAATATTATCCTCATCGACGTCAACATCTTCCTGTCTTGGTTTAACCTGATCGTTGTTGCCCTGGCTAACGTTGGCTCCAAAGCTGTGCAGAACTTGAGATGTTTTGACATCCACCTGATTTACGACGTCGCCATTCAAACAATAAAGAAGCTGGCCATCTTCGCTCCGTGCAATATCGCTACCTGCATAAAAGTTCGTGTATCGAGCTTCAGCCGCATAACTGAAATACTATTTATTTAACATAATTCTATGTGTATTTATACAACTGCTTACCTTTTTTCAGCCATGCTTGTCATACTTATAAATTTTTGTTTACAAAATTACCGCGTGCACATTGGAACTGGTAAAAGTATTCCTCACACGAACTAATTCATATTTGACCAACTGGTTCATACGAGCAATTAAAAGTTTTCATTAGAAATGTTGTTTAAAGTGACAAAAATAAATATATCCAAAATTTGATAATTATCAATAATTTTTTTTGAGAAACAATCTAGCATTTATAACAAAAAAAATATTTACAAATTTTTTTTTTAAATACTATTTATATGCGAATTGCTAACAATAATCCCCACTAACATAATTAATCTAATCAGTCGTTATTTAAAATATAAATTTAAATAAGTCATAAATATTATTGTTGATAATGGCCCAGTGGCTCAGTGCTACAATTTTTCTTAGGTACCCAACACTAAACATACTATTCAAAAGTGTGGCAACTCCGAGCATGATTTGCAGCTGTCAAAGAAAAAGCCGTCAAATCATCGTCCCAAACTAAACTTGTTCAATTGAAACATTTAAGTTTTCTGATAATAACAACTCAAATTCAAATTCAGCAACAAAATGAGTACAATTGGAACTGGTGTAAGTAAATGCAATATAGCAATTAACGACATACGGTACACACATTAACCGGCGGTCCTTTCAGTATGATCTGTCCGCATCGCAATTCTCTCCGGATGGACGCGTCTTTCAGATCGACTACGCTTCGAAAGCCGTGGAGAGAAGTGGCACTGTTATTGGAATCCGTGGCAAAGATTGCGTTGTCCTCGCCGTCGAAAAGATAATAGCCGACCAACTGTATGAACCAGATGCAGCCAGTCGGATTTTTACCATTGAAAAGAACATTGGCATGGCCATTGCTGGTCTAATGGCTGATGGCAATTATGTGGCCGATATCGCTCGCCAGGAGGCGGCCAATTTTCGTCAACAGTTCGAACGCACAATTCCGCTAAAGTATTTGTGCGACCGAGTTTCTGGCTACCTTCACGCCTACACGCTATACAGTGCTGTGCGTCCATTTGGACTGTCGGTTCTGTTGGCCTCGTGGGACGAGGCGGGTGGAGCACAGCTGTATAAAATTGAGCCGTCGGGCACATCTTTTGGCTATTATGCATGCGCCAGTGGAAAAGCCAAACAACAAGCCAAAACGGAAATGGAGAAATTCAAATTTGCCGACATGAGCACCGATGAACTGGTGCGCAGCGGTGGTAAAATGTAAGAGATTGCCGTTGTTCTATAGTTGTTTCGTTTTTCATTATTATATATACTTGTAGAATTTATCAGGTGCATGACGAGCTAAAGGATAAGGATTTCCGCTTTGAAATCGGCATTGTTGGCAAGGAAACGAACGGTGTGCATCTCATTAATGACGCCTCGTGGAGTCAATTGGCAATTGAGGCCGGTGAAGCTGCCAAGAATGCTGATGATAGCGAAAACGAGATCTAGATTTAAATAAATTTTGAATTATATACGTCTAATTCTAAATCGACTAATCGCTACATTTTACATATATATTGCAAAAGGGAAAATAATACACATAAAACAACGGTATTTCTATCTGCTTTTTATTTTACTGGAAATACAGTTTACCATTTAAAGAGCAGATTGGAAGGGATTTGATATGGTTGCACTATCCATTGTCGCAATGGACTTCAGGGTTGCATTGGGTTGTTATCGACTGTTCGTATGTCAAAAATGAACAGGGTGGCAACACCCGCTCTACGCGCAACTGTTTATTTCGCGCCAAAAGAGGTAAACAACTAGAGAAGTTTGTAAAATGACTACATTGATTGAACAGCTAATCTTGAAAATGGGCTTACTGGATGAGCCTAACGTTTTGGGGTAAGTGTTCTACTAACAAACATAATTCCATGTTTTCTAAATTTGAGTATATTACTAGAAAAGCAACTGAGCTGATACGATTGTTGGAGCTGCGCTCTGCAAATGTACCACTACAAATAAATGAATACGGCAAAATAGTTTTGTGTGCGGATATTGCATGCACTCTTTTGGGTATTGGATTTGACAAGGAGCAGGCATTGAAACTCTCCGCATTAAGGAAAACTCATTATGTAAATAACAAGCGCATGTTTGAGAAACTACTCGATCTCAATAAGCTTGCAACCGTTAATGATATCTGCGTCCAGCTAAGTCTTAACGAAGTGGCGCGCAAAGCCGAAGAGCTACTGGCTTTGTTTAAAAACAACATTGCTATACGCGATCATTCGGATGAAGCAGATCATCCACAATATGCCGCCATGGCTGTCTTTCATGCGTGTCGTCTGCTGAAGAAGAAAGCGCCCAAGACAAAACTAATGCCCTTCAGCAATTTGCGTCCCACTCAATGGCAACAGTTGGAGCATCAATGGGAGCGCATGATTACAAAGCATTACAAAGAGATTAATGTAGCTAAGATAACAAATAAGTTAGAAGTGCAGCAAGAGAAAAATGTCATAAGTAGGAACAATAGTCATAAAATAGAGATTGAAGATTATGAAAAATGGAAGTCTCGAATGTTAGCCGCAGCAGAGGCTAAGCTGAAAGAGATTGAATCGATGGAAGAGCAGATAATTGATATTTAATATATATATATTCGCTTCACTTTTTTTAAGTCATCAAGTCACTTAGGCTACTAGTCTTAACTTTTATTACTTATTTACTTAATAATTAATCAGTTCATCTTTAAAAACGTGATTCATAATAAGTTGGCCTTCGTCTACATGTTCTCCATTTGCATTGCGCGCTGAAAATAAATAAATTATAATAATTTATATACATATAATGCTTAATGATAATAATATTCACACCACTATACAGAATCAGTTCCACTTCATTTCGGGTTTCCGGCCAGGTGCTCAATAGACCCTTCAAATGTTTACAAAACTTGAGCCAGATTTCACGTTTCATTTCCTGCATCTGCCATGTCGCGGACAGCTGGTGATGCATTGAATCAAAAAAGGATAACATTGGTGTTGCTCCCTCTATCGCAAAGTAGTAATATGTGTCATTTATTTTCCTATTTAGTCTATAGACAGCATGCTTATACGGACGATTAACACCAGCACGGTTTATAAAATGAGTCTCCAAAGGCTACAAAAGGAAAATGAAATTAGATTTAATTCTTAAATACAACATTTTCAAACTTGCCTTAGCCTGCTCCAGCAATTGGCTGTTAATAACGCCCTTGACAAACATTTCGTCTGGCACGAGTATTATTAGACGTTTTAAACCAAATTTAATATTTTGGGAATCCTCGTAATCCCTCATCCTCTGTTGCAGTCCATTGTCTCCGGGCAATGAAAGTTTTAAATAACCATGAAAGTAGTTGGATGCCATTCCGGCTGAATAATCCAAGCCATGTGCACCGCGTATCCAGTACGCATAGCTCAACGCGCTGTGACTCAGCTGTGTATATATGAAGATCCAATAGAGCGGCATAAAGGCAAACTCTGAGCCCTTTGGCAGTAATTGTTTTAGATTGCCGGTACTGCCAAAGCGTGCAAAACCCAAAAACATTATACCCAATGCCAGACATATTGTTTTCCTGTTATATGTAAAAGTACGTTTTAAAATAGTTAACAGACGATCCTCTAGCAAATAGTGATTTCCATGCAGGAAATACTCAGCCCACACATAGGACAAACGTAGCATAAAATCAGCGGCATAAACAATAATTGAAATGCGTATACAGGTGTCTGAATGAATATGAATATACATATAAAGACAATATTAAATATATTAATAAATACATTTGCAAGACATTATTGTATAATATAACTTACCAATGTAATTACAAAACATCTTCCAAGTCAATAGTATTTTATCACTTTGTTTTGCTGGTGATACAGCCATACTACGTACATTAGAATATAATTATTAAAAAATAATAAAGAGGGGTCAGGTCAACTAAATTGTCTACACTTACTTATTTTCTGTAGAATACTAAACTATCGTATTAAACGTGAACGATTTTCGGCGAATGCGTAGATGGCTGTAACAACCTATCGACTTATCGATATATGAAGCAAGTAAGTGCAAGTGCATTTATAAAAAAAAACAAAGGCCTTCTTTGTTCGCTGTTTTTCGGATAATTTAATAAACTGATTAGAAATAAACAACCGCTATCTGTTATGGTGTTGTTCAAATATTTTTTTTAATGTAAATATTGTGACCATTGAATCGCATAAGCATGACATATATTATTGCTTAAAAAATTGGATAAACAATTTTTTCTCGGTCAATTTACCTTTTATATATATATATATATATATATATATATATAAATATATATATAGACATATATAGACATATATATATATATATAGAGAGAGAGAGAGACGAAGCCCTAATTCTAATTTATAAAAAAACAGAATAGTTTTAATATTTCTGTTTTAGTAGTAACTGCAAGGCATTGTGTTTGTTGTTGTGCTGAAAAAAGTACAATAATAAAGAGAGCGGAAGTTTCTGAGAAGACGTGTTAATCACCACGCCTTGTTGCGGTTGCGAGCAAACACAACGACAACACCAAGAATCATAATGCCAATATTATATAGTGTTATCGCCCGACACAACGTTATCGACACAACGGTGTTGGCAAAGTTTGCCGAATGTCTTGGCAACTTTGAGGAAGTCACCAAACCGATAATGGAGCAAATTGGGGAACAAAATAAGAAGATGACTTACACACACGGCGATTTCTTAATACATTATACCTACGAAAATAGGCTTATTTACATGTGCATCACAGACAACGTAAGCTGACAATATTTCACTGATTTGAAGTTAATTAATTAATACATTTTGTAGGAGTTTGATCGCTCGCGAGCTTTTCTCTATCTGGCTGATATAAAGCAAAAATTTATACAGACTTATGGCCTACAAGTGGCCACTGCAATTGCGTATGCTATGAACACGGAATTCTCGAAGGTCCTGTCCCAGCAAATGGTATACTTCAGTCAATCGCGCGAAGTGGATGCCATATCCCAATTACATGGACAAATTGATGAACTCAAACAAGTTGCAATTCGGAATATTGGTAAAAATCACTAAAAAAAAACCAATTTGTCATTGCATAGTTTTACTCAAGTATTCTTGTCATTCACATTGCAGATAGTCTAAATAATCGTGGCGAGGCGCTGGAGGTGCTGATCACTAAAACAGACGTCTTGAACTCGAATGTGAGCTTACTATATTAAAACATAATAGCCAAATACTAACTTTCTCTTTCAAATATAGTCGAGAAAATTCAACACTTCATCGCGAAATTTGGCTCGCCAAATGTATTGGAAGAACATACGGCTCTACTTTATAGTTGTCTTAGTGATTTTATTCATTATTTATGTAATTGTTAGCATGGCCTGTGGCGGTCTCGCCTGGCAGTCGTGCTTGAAATAAAGTTTACATTGTTATTAGCTCATGTTTATTTGCATACTATTAAACATTCTTACTATCCATAATCTCTGTTAAATGTAATAAAGATGAACATATATAAGTATATTTCTACATAATTACGCTTAAGTTGTGTTCTGATTTCATTTGTCCTCAACATAAACGACATCATTCGCCTTAACGATTCCCTGACGACGAATACCCAAGTGAATTCCTAGTGCCGGGGATGGGTAGTCAAACAAGCGATAGCTGAAAATGCAAAAGTTAGTAAATTAAATTATTGTTTTTTTTTATTATTATCCAACTATTTATTTATATTATATGTTAGCTCAAAAAATGAGAATAGTAGAGAAGGCTAAATATATACACTTTTATTATATACCTACCTGCGTAATGTTTTCAAAGGCTCTCCATCGACGTCGCGTTCAGCCGTGTTCACATTGATGTTTGGTAAGATGCAACGTGTGCAAGGAGCAACTACACGAAAGACTGCCTCATCGCCAATGCGAATCCATTGCCAATGATCCTCGGCGTACGGCTTGTCCACGTCCATTTTTAAATCAAAGTTTCCACGGAATTGCTGTGCATCGACAGGGCGCTTTAAGCGCGTGTTTAAATCATCGATCGACGATTGATTCATCATCATGTAGCTGGTGGCATCATTAAATGTTCCCTAAAACAGATAGCATTTTCATAAAATAAAAATCAGTCACATGGTGATTAACATACTATTTACATATATATACTTACTGAATCCACCTGTCTCAGGAAGGGCATATGCTTAAGTCGAGGATTAGTGGCACGCACTGGCACAGGATATGGATAATAAACTAGTTTTAAGCCCGAGTCTTTTTTTAGTATGAACTCCGAGAGCCACTTATCAAACCGAGTGCCGCACACCATGACATCTACGGCCACGCCCCAAACCTCTGTACGCACATCCTTCGAGGCAGTCGCGAGCTCCTTAAAGTCCAGTTCCAAGTCTGGCATACCCGGTGCACTGAGAACCAAACCATTGGGCAACTTCTTGGGTTGAATGAGCAACATATGCGGATAACCTCGAGCTGTTATCATTTCGTTATTATCATTGATTATCATAAATTTGCGATCACGCAAATTTCCCGTGCCTATGCCAAGAAGGTCACAATCGTACTCCTGATCAATGTCCAATGCAAGTGGGGCACAAGACTTAACGGGAAATACGTGAATCTTTTGCAGGGTACCCACGCGACGCCATTTCTCTGGCATCAAATCACGATGCAAATGGCGATAGATTAAATACCCTGCCCCTCCAGCAACCACTACGCCGACGCTCATACCGATCAGCATTTTATTGGAAAGTCCCCAGCTGGAAATAACTAAATAGACAATCCGTATTGTTAAATATTATATTTATAAATTTTCTTTTGACTTCTTTTACGTACTTGATAATTTGGTGTCCATTTTGGGTCAGTCACTTATCAATTTTCAGAATGCTTTTCTACTTCTTAAGACCTTTGTTTGCAATCAGATTTAAAAGCTCTATGACAAAAGCTTTGTAAGATGGTGGACAAATTAGGCTTTTTAGCGTCTTATCGTGGATAATATATTATATTAGATATAATATAATATATATAATATATTAACTTAGATTTTAATTTATATTAAAAAGAGTTAATCCTATGCTTTTTAATTCAGATGATAAAAATTGAATTTATGCGCGTAAATTATGGTTTTAAACAATCAGACAGCTGTTTTTGATCGTGCCCAACTTTACTTGAAATGAGCTTCACACAAGGCAATACCCTTAATGTGGATTTGCTTTCAAAACATTAGGATATTTTACAATTACAAAGCAAATATCATGTCCGAAACAACTGAAAATGAGGAGACCAATACAACGGATGAACTGAATGTGGGCAGTGAGCATTTTAATCCACTACGTGCGCTATATGCCGCCAACTATAAAGTGACAGAAAAGGCGCCAAAAGTACTCTATCAAAATCTGGCCGCATTTGAAAGTGCGCTGACAAAATTTGGCATTTGGCAGCTAAATAAACGACAGAAACCTAATGATGCACCTGAAACAAAGCAACATACGGGCAGCAGCAAGAACCCATTTTCGGCGGAGACCGCACGCCGTTTTGAGCCGCATCAGATGCCGATTGAGGGTATCCAAAAAATGAAACACAAACGCAATCTTTACACACATATGGCCAGTGCTGAAGGACCGATATCGCTGCTACACAAACATTTGACCGTTGGGCAGGAGACTCTGTGCCAGCGGCGTCTGTGTGTCCACATTCGCAAGGAGAATGGCATTGGCGGCCGCATTGAAGGTGACTTGGTCGCTTTTGACAAACAATGGAACCTGCTGCTAAAGAACGCCATCGAGTTTCGTCAGCGTCGCAAATATAAATATGGCCAGCAAAATATCTGCAACACATTCGAATCTGAAGATTGCAGCGAACGACTTCACCAGCTGGGCATTGAATTGCCCAAAGTGCATGTAAAGAGTTTAAACCGCAAGAATGTCGAATTACGTCGGGAATTGCCCCAGTTGATGGTACGCGGCGAACAAATTGCTTTAATTACTTTTATTATCAATTCAAAGAAGTAAAGACTGAATTTATATTTATTTAGTTAGATTGTAGTCTTTAATTCGTGTACACCATGGGCACACATTCCTCGGCGGCCACATGAGATAGAGAGTCATCCTCCATGAGATGCTGCAGGCTCTCATTTGGATAGCTGGGGAAGAAAAATATATTAATATCGATTTAAAGTGTGGATCTTAAATCAAGCCTACATTTTTGATGGGCTCTCATCGCTGAGCATTGTAACGGGAACTGTAGCGGAGGCGCATTCCGGACTCATCAGCTCGATAGGTGTGGGACGACGCTCTTGCAATTGACGCGTAATTTCAGCTGTGCTCATCGTGACGGAGGTAGAACCACAGGTGTTCTTGACGCCCAGTTGATGTTGGTTTTGCTGCTGCACTGAAGGCGAAACCGTTGCTGTGGCCATCGCCATCATTGGTTTCTTGCATGGCTGTTGCGGCGAGTTCGCAACATTTTTGCGCCTGCGTCCGCGTGTTGCTCCACCAACGGCAACTGGCCCGGCATGTCCTGTAGCTGAAGGTACAATCACCTTAGCACCGCCTATTTTATCCTTATGCTTGCGACGCATTGCAGCAGACTCCTTGGCCCCATCGAGACCGGATTGCGATGAGGGTATTGGTTCCGCATCGGAATTGGAGCTATCGGTCGCATCACTGTCACTTGAATCCTTAGCTGGTTTCTCATACAGTAAGAGACGATCTATGAGAAACGATCGATCACGCGATACTTTCAGCAAGCGCCGTTGGTTGGTGTGTAGCAGGTCCTGGAAATACTCATTCTCCTGCAAGAACATTGATTTAAGGCATCATGATTAACATATATTCATTTGCATCACTTACGTAGATTAGAAATTTAAGTTTGCGCTTCAGGTTGCGGTAGCGCTCCTTATAATCAATGTTCGGATGCTCTGTTCCAGTCGATGCTGAGCTGGATTCAGCTAGACCAGCTACACCAGCTGCCCGAGGAACTGCTGTCGATTGTTTGGTTTGCAGGTGGTCATCATCGCTTTCCAATTGCTGTCGTTCGGTTGTATGGGCTGTGTTTGTTTCATTGGCCAAAGAGCGACAGTACCATCCCTCAAGCATATTAAATAGTTTCAAATATTTATTTTAATTGCAATAAAATAGTACTTCTCTGAACGCAGTTAAAATATTTTAATCTTCTGTTTGTACGTAGGGGCAGAAAAAAAAGATAATCGATACCTTACTGTAGTATATACGTATATATTTATCGATAAGTTTCTTAAAGAGCAGAGTTGGTTTTCCATCGCTGAGCATATTGATATCAACAATCAATACAAGAAGCCGCACGTGTTGCATTTGTTTATATGTGCAATGAGCAAAAAAGTGGTGATTAATAAGCGTGCAAAGGGCCTGTCGCGCGAGGCTCTTGAGCAGCTGAGCAAAACGGAGTTAATAGACAAAATAGAACAGCTCGAAGCTTACAATTTTCAGTTGAAAAATATCCTGCAAAAGAAATTAACCGAGAACGACAAAAATAACTCAGAATTTACGACGCTTTTGCGTGGAGATAACGAAAAGCCAGTTACGCTTCCAACAGAGGAAAATACATCTAAAAAAGCGGGAAAACAACGTAAATTTAATTGGGACAAGTAAGTGGAATGTTTGTTTTATCGGACTTATTAATTTATTTGCCTTTCGTTTTACTTTTAGTTCACATCGGCGACATGTTCTGCTCAAGGTTATGTACTTCGGCTGGGACTATCAGGGCTTTGCCTGCCAGGAGGACTCCAACGATACAATTGGTGAGTAGAACCTGAGCTTAAATTACATTCTCTTCCTACCATTTTCAACCATTGCAGAGGCATTTCTGTTTCGGGCATTGCTACGCACCTGTCTGATTGAATCGCGAGAAAAATCGAATTATCATAGATGCGGTCGGACTGACAAGGAGGTCAGCGCCTTTTGCCAAGTAATATCAATTGATTTGCGTAGCAAACATGCACCCGATGTTCAATTGGAGTCAGACTCATTAGCAACGGAAATCGACTACTGCAGTCTGCTGAATCGTGTACTGCCCAAGAATATTCAATGTGTGTCATGGATGCCATTGCGAAGTCCCGTGTATAGCGCTCGATTCGATTGTATTTCACGCACCTATCGCTATTATTTTCCCAAAGGGGATCTGGACATTGAATCCATGCGCATGGCCTGCGACTTAATTGTAAGCCATGGAGATTTCCGAAATTTCTGTAAAATGGATGTGCACAATGGCGTTACAAATTATATGCGCAACTTACAAGCTGCTAGGATACAGCCGTGTGACGACACATTTATCGAACTAGAAAAGGATCTAAATTCAGGTGAGTCCACGTGGTCTTTTAGCAAGAGTCTATGATTTAAGGTGTCCATCTTCTGCTTACAGGCTACACAATGTATTATTTGGAAATACAAGCGAATGCGTTTCTCTGGCATCAGATACGCTGCATTATGGCAGTGCTGCTGCTTGTTGGCCAGAAACATGAAGAGCCCGACATCGTTAGTAATTTGCTAGATGTCGCTAGCAATCCGTGCAAGCCCCAGTATACGCCTGCTATTGGTTTACCATTGAATCTATTCCGCTGTGATTTTCGTGCGAATACCACGCGTCGAACCAACCCATCATCATCAGATTCAGCAGCAGACGAAGATAATGCTGCTAATGATACCTTCTCATTAAAAATGGAGACCGCTGCACCATGCGAACCCGATCTTACTAATTGGATTTACAGTGAAGAGAATCTACAAAAGCTTGTCGAGAACGTGCAAAGCGAGTGGACGCAGTTCAGCGTCAAATGCACCATGATACGCAACACACTGGAGCAACTAGAAGCGATTGTCCAGGAGAATTATAATCCCAAAAAGATTAATGCCCAGGCGCTTCTTCTGCAGGATGCGGCCAAACCGCGTCAGTATCAGCCACTTTTGCAGCGCAAACGTTGTGGTAAGTCCTGAAACCTCTTGCTTAACCCAGAAGTAAATATATATATTTAACTTTATGCAGAGAGCCTGGAGAATCGCATTGATCACTTTGTGAAGAAGCAGAGACTGCTAGTACAGGGCGATATGGCAACAGAGGCTAAATAGAATTCCAAATATAGAAAACAGATGCGTCTTTATCTTTATTTTTGCAAAATAAAATTGGTAAATGTTACCTACTGAGACTTTACATTTTTTTTTTTAATTCTGATAGACAAAAATATGTTAACAAAAAACCACCTGAAAATTTCAAGGTACTAACATTTATTCATTCAGTTTTTATTTTCAAGAAATTGTACAATGTTTTAAAAGCTTAACTTAGATTATTTGTAAATAATTTAAATGTTAATTCATTCAATTACTTAAATATAGCATGCAAAGACCAAATTTATATATGTAATTAGTTTTTACAAATATCTCTATTGATACATATATACTATGTAAACAAATATGTGTAAATATATACATATGTCTATCATGTAAGGGTGATTATTACCGGGACTTTGTACGTTTACAAAAAAAAAAATAAAGAATCTTTACTAATAGATTACTTTACTTACAGTTGTTCTCTATATGTACATACTACTTGGCTTAGTTGTTACCAAATAAAAATAAGAATAGTGCTAAAAAGTAAGCTCGATATGTATAATTAAATATGGTTTGTATTTATGTGAATATTCCTTAAGTGCCCATTGATTTAGCTTTTTGTAATCTGTAATTATAAAATGGGGAAAAATTTAAATATTGTATGGAGCATTGATTTAATGATTTTGTCTTACTTTCTTCTCAAGACCTTCAGCACAATTGTGCCTTCACGTACAGTTTTAAAGAGCCCAATTGTTTCCGCATGGCTCATGCCCTGCACAGAGTGTCCATTGATTTCCACAATCTCATCACCTGTAGGACAGAGTTAAGGAGCACAATTAAAGATTCAATTATAAACATATATGATTTGAAATGTACCTGCTTGCAGTGTGCCATCATCGGCTGCTTGGCCGGAGGGGAAAACCGTCTTGACAAAGATGCCCATGTTGCCCTTTGGTGAGTCTCTGCCGCCCACAATGCTAAAGCCTAAGGACTTTAAGCCTGGTCCTTTGAAAAAGGTGATTGTTTTGGGTGTGCA
This sequence comes from Drosophila dives, assembly GCA_035042365.1. NCBI lineage: Eukaryota > Metazoa > Arthropoda > Insecta > Diptera > Drosophilidae > Drosophila > Drosophila dives. Next base: position 53,584 of record JAWNLJ010000036.1, on the reverse strand, counting down.
GCGTCCATTGCCTGGTAAAAAGTGGGTTTTATTTTGTTATTGAATGGATTTTTTTTAAGTGTGCTTAGTAGGTTATTTAGGTGTAAGGATCTCACCCTCGCTCATGGAGGCTCGAATGACTTCAGCCATTTCCTCATCACGTATGGTTAACTTGGCCACTGGCAGTGATGGGCGATGATGCATTAGAGAGGCGATGGGTGGTGTCAATGATGAAGAAGTTACTCCAGCTGCTGCCGATATCGATGATGATGGTGATGCATTGGAGCAGGAATTATGAAATGGATTAGGCGCAAATAATGAAACGCTTTTTGGCGAATGCTTAATATATATGGAATGGTGTTGTTGTTGGGATTGTTGTTGTTGTTGTTGATTAGTGAGATCAGTTGCTGTGTCTGCGGTTGTTGTTGTTGCATCTTCTCCTGCTCCTTCAGCTGTTGCTGCTGCCAGCGGCGCTTGCATAAATAAACTGAGCCTCGACGAACTGAGACGGGAGTGTGCAAATCTCAGCGAGCGATAATGTGAGTTGGTTAAATTAATCGAATTGCGAGCATAATGGGTACGCTGATTAAACTGCTGCTGACCCGTAGAAGCCAGCCCGAGTGGGTGGGCATCATTGGCCAGGGCGGCACCCTCGGAGCAACGTTTACGCGCAAGCAATCTCCATTTGTCGTCATCCGCCAGAGAGGAGGCGACACAAACACTTGCCGCACGATTCGCATAGACGGGTGTATAGGAGTCGTTATTGAGATTAAGTGTGGATGTGGATGAGGCATTGGAAGAAGTGTCTGATTGTTGTTGTTGTTGTTGAGAGTTTTTGTTGTTGTTGTTGTTAAAGAGCGGTGTTAGCGGTGTTAGAGTCAAGCTGCTGCGCTGACCTGAAGAGCTCCTCGCCCGGCGTCTCAACATCTCATGCTCTGGAGCATTTACATCCAGCGAGTGTCGTGGCGTCGAACTCCGACGATGTTGCATCAATGGCATTGGCGTTGGCAACGTACTAACACTGACCACCGAACGTGCATCGCACTCATCCAGATTACGTTCGCTTTCCCGTTCCCGTTCCTGCTCCTGTTCCACTTGCAGGCTCTGCAAACTGTTGAGAGAATCCGTGCGTTGGGCATAACTGAGTCGTTGCCGTTGCGTGCTCATTCCATCGATGCGGATTTTGGTATAGAAATCGGTGACAGTCGCAATCTCATCGTGTGCAATCACCAAATCAATGCAGTTCTCCACAAAGCAGCTCAGTAGGCGCTGCACCTCAGCAAATGATTGAATGCCCCGCAAATGTTTACCATTCACATTTACAATCTCATCGCCCAGACGCAGGCGACCATCCCTATGGGGGAGCAGGCAATTAAGAGAGGAGACAAAAAGAGATAGAAGGGGAGAGTGAGAGAGGGGGACAGTTATTAAAAATTAGTCATAAAATTTATCATTCAAATATTTAGAGAAATAGAAAATTTACTTACTTTTGGGCCATGCCATATGGCTCAAATTCGACAATTAGATATCGATACTGCTGCTCATTGTTGTTGGTGACGACCATTTTGGGCGACAACACCAGTCCGATGTAGTCCTCCTGGCATTTCCTCTCCAGTTTTAGCTGACGGAAGCGTCTCCTTATTGTCTCCGTTTCATAGTCATAATTATAGCCGCCCAGTGAAACGGGTGCACTGCAAATACTATTCCGCACCGAGGAGCCGGAACCCGAACCCGAACCCATGCCCAATCCCAATCCAAGACCCATGCCAACACCCTCCGATGAGCTGAGTGAGATGAGCGAATTGCGTTTCAGGGTGCCCGAGGCAATAGATTCTGTATCTCCGCCAGAGATGCTTAGATTATTGCCCAGACGGGCACCCGCTTGGCCGCCATCGCTGTCGTAGCCGGACTCATTTGAACTTAGACAACTACTTAATCTTTGGTAAAGTGGTTCCCAGTCCTTGGATGAGATGCTATCGTTGCGCGACACCTGTTGCTCCGGTGAGTGTCGTTGCGGCAAAGGAGATTGCTGTTGCTGCTGCCGTTGGTTCTGTGCCTGTGCCTCCCGCTGCAATTGCTCGCGTTGCTTGAGCAGCACAGAGCCACCATTCTCCTCAGGCAGTACAGAGAGGCGCGAACGCAGAAAGGCATAGGGAAAGGCGCCACGACGTGTGGCATCCTGCTGACCACCCGGATTGCTTGACGGTGGCGAGCTCAAAGTGCTGCCAGATACACTGCCTCCACTAGTGCTGCTGCTGGCCGTTAGACAACCGCTCACCTTGGCAATATCATCACAGCTGCTCGACTTTAAGCTGGAAATGCGTGGCAAGTGTTGTTGTTGTTGTTGTTGCTGCAGCTGCAGCTGTTGTTGTTGTTGGTGGTGTTGTTGCAAATGTTGTCGCTGCAAGTTCAAGCCATCGCTGGGATCATCGCATTTGATGTAGGAGCAGCTGGACAACTGGCTGGTGGAGCTACTCCGATAGAGTGTTTGTGTTGTTGGCACCGCCTGTTGGGATGCCTCGGAGGCTTTTAGCAGATTGTGGGAGCGATGATTCAACATGCCCGTGGACCCAATGCGATGGAAGAAATTCTTGAATGCCTTCTGGGGACGTGGCTGATATTGATGATGAGTGGGCGTCGATTGAGCACTCTGACTGCCCCTGTTGGCCACATCCTCGCAAGCTGGCAACGGTTGCTGTTGCTGCTGTGGTTGAATTTGTTGCTGTTGCTGGTGGCGTTGTTTGATTGTTTCAATGGGTCCCGATTTGCATTTTTTGAGTGTATTGCTCTGATATCCGCCACCAGTAGTTGTTACAGATGACTTGTTGTTGTTGTTGCTGCTGCTGCTGCTAGATTTGTGCGTTGGCGAGTGAAACAAACTGCGCAGATCTGTGTGGGATTTGTGTGTGTTGCCGGCGGGTGAATCGCTGCGCTTTAACAAATCCAGTTTTCGACTCATTCGCTTGCCCCACGTGAACACTGGAAAATAGAAGAGAACTTAATCATAATGTGATTTCTAATGTAATTAGAATATGCTTCAATGCATTCGCAACACCTCAAAAGCACTGAGACTGTCTCCTGCCTCATCTTCCTTTTGTGGTTTTAGATGGTCAGACACGTGCTCGTCAAACCGGCATCGGCTTACAGGCACTCAAGCAAAAGCAAAAACCACAACAAAGGGCGGCTTAAAAGATGTGTGTTGACCGCATTTTGAGTGGCAGCTTTGACAGCCAAAGTGTTGCGGTGCAACAAAAAAAATTTCCATTCTAAAGCAACAATTTGCTGCACTTTTGTTTATCAAACGCTTGAATATTATGTATGTAATCGTTCATAAATAGAAAGCTTATTTTCGTAAAACTAGCAAGAATAAAAAGTTGGTTTCAACTGACTGCGCATATTTAAAAATAATCGCGCTTAACTATCACTAAATTACTAAGCATATCGATATGCTCATGTATCGACATTTTAGTATTTTTTCTTGAGCTTATTTTTGCCGTTGCTAGTCGACGGTCACTCTGATGTGTCATTGATTGTACACATAAACAATTGATTTTTCGCTAGCAAACATGTCGTTGTCTGCTAAGAAAATTGAAGAAGCTGAGGCTTTAGTGCGAACAGCAGAAAAGAGCCTTAAAGTGTCGGCGTTCAAGTGGGCACCGGACTATGACAGCGCTGGCGATGAGTATTCCAAAGCAGCAACTGCGTATCGAATTGCAAAATCGTTCGATAAAAGCAAGCAATGCTGGTTAAAGGCAATTGATTGCTACAAAAACAACAAAGCCTGGTTCCACGCAGCAAAATCGTACGAGCAAATAATCTTGTTGCTCAAGGAACTCAATCAATTCAATGACGTTGAGGAATATACAAATAAGGCGGTCAGCTTGTATCAGCAACATGGATCGCCAGAAGCGGCTGCCGCTGCTCTGGACAAGGCAGGCAAATTGACGGAAGCAAAAAATCCAGAAATGGCATTGCGATTCTATCAGCACGCTGTGGAGATAATCCTTATTGAGGACTCCACACGCCAAGCAGCAGAGTTCGCATCTAAAGTGTCGAGGCTTCTCGTCAAGTTGAAGCGCTATGAGGAGGCGACAAAGTCAATTAGAAAACTAATTGGGCTGTATCAGCAAACGGAATCTTATGGACAAATTGGTCGTATGGTTGTCGCCCTTGTTCTCGTCCAATTGGCGTTGGGTGACCCTGTCGAGGCGGAGAAGTCGTTCAAAGAATGGTGTACCTGCTGTGAAACCGAAGAGGTTTCCACATTGCAAACGCTTCTACAAGCATTTGATGATCAGGATGGTGAACTGGCTGCCAGAATGCTTGCATCTCCATTCATCCGGCACATGGATGTGGAATATGCCATTTTATCCAAGAACATTCCATTGCCAAAGGCCCTTGATTTTGAGAAGAAATCGGGCGCAAATAATGATGAGGAGGAGGAAGGCGGCGGTTTGTGTTAAAAGAGCTGACATGTACCTTTTATTGTTATTTAACTACTAATCACGCAAATTAATCAATTAACGCAATTTAAAATTTAATCGTTAACATATAAATATATAACTAATAAAATGCTCATTGAAGACTTCTTCCTGTTAACTTAATTCGCTCTTTTTTAATTTCCATGATTGTGTTGTGAAATTTACAAGTTAATGTTAATTTTAATTATATATATACCCAGTATAACTATAATTGGTGTATATAGCAATCGCATGTTTAAAAGGAATAGATAAACTGGAAAAAACCCACTGCAAAATTATTGTTAGAATATATTAAACCAACTTTTCCTATAACAAAAATTAACTTTCATAACAACTAAATTCGTTATTATATTTTATAGAGAATATATTAAAAGTGTTATAACATGTAATCCATTCATAAAATCAATTTTATTTATATTGTGTATAATTTTAGTCTTTTTAAAAAAAAAATGTCTTACAAAAATTTGTACGAGTTGGAAGGTAATCTAATTTTGTCAAGAATTATGTAGGTTATTTGCCTTAATCAATTTTAAAAACTAGAAATAATAATCAAAGCCCTTGGCTAAAACAAAATGTTAGCTGGTGAATAATCCATGTTTATTAAGCACCCAAATAGCTGTCATCTTGAACTGATTCGCATGCAGTAGAGTTAATTATTGAACAGTTAACACACCTCAACTAACTGGAGTTCCCCCTTAAGAGTCCTTAGCGTGGCCAATCAAATAACGTTAGTCGTAAAATATTTTTACGATCTGGCTTTAACATCAATTGCCAAACACTTAAAAAGGCATTCAAAGTGGTGTTTTCATTTGTAGTCAGAGCTTTTAGCTTGTTAATAAACAAATTTATGCGCTTGTCCCATATATTTATCAAGATAACTCGAAGGAAGATAGAGAGAGTGAGGGGGAGAACAAGAAAGAGTGACAGAGACAGAGGGAGAGGTAGAGGGAGTTCTGCCTAAACAATTAGTATAAGACATGCACAATAGAATCTGATGCAGAAAATTTTCCACAACGAATTTGCCAAGACATTCGCGCATTATGAACACAATAAAATTTTAAAAACTATTTTTGTGCCCCGTACACTCAAAAAAAATTAAATATATATAGAATATTGCATTACAAAGAATTCGGATTTTCTGCCGAAATTATGTATAAATTGAACTTGAATTTGGAATTTGTTTTTCCCCCTTTTCGAGAAATATTCCCAGTAACTTTTATTTACATATATTCTTTTTTATATTATTTTGAAAAAAATAATCTTTTGCGAAGAGAGCACGTTTTAAACGTGTTAGTAGAAAAATTGTTTCGAGTGTAGCCATGCATAGAATTGCCTATCGAGCAGCGAGTGAGGTTTCAGCTTCGCCTTGGACTCCACATCTGCATCTGCATCTCCCTCTACCGAGCTACTCTCTGACTCGTGCCAAAGATGTTTAATAGCCGCTGCAAGCCGCAGGCAGGCAGGCTTGTGGCGTGTGGCATGTGTTCCGGTAACCGGTAAACTGTGTGGGCGCAGCGTGGCGGCGATGATGCGTTTGCTGCCAGCCTCAATTCAAGTTGACAGTTGAAACAACTCCAACCATAGCTCCACCCAGGCCTGACCGACTTTGTTCCGCCACTCTTTTTGCCCATTTGCCTTTGATTAAAAATTTTCAGCACGCTGCAATCAAAGGCGGATTGGCGGATTGGAATTGCTGGGATTGGCGGGATTCGGAGGAATGGTTTAAGTTGCCTCGTTGGCCAGCTGAAGCTGTGACTGGGCGAGTGTTAAACAATAATAGCAAATGGTGCAGGCATCAATTATATGACAGCCTCTCCGCGAGTAGAATCAAAAAACGACCGCCGGCCACATGCCACAAATTCTACACCCACTTAACTTTCAAGACGGTGTCAAATGCCCGCCAGCGTCCAAACCGGGTGAGAAGACTTGGCTACGAGATGGCTTTGTTGCCATTTTCGCCGACTGACAGGGGTGGACAAGCGGAAGGAGATGGCGTTGGCAAATTCAGGGAGAATTGTAAGTGAAGAAGAAAATAAGAAAAATCTTGTTGCTAGATTTGTAAGGCATAAGGAAGACCTAATGTAACAAGATTTGTAATGATTTCCTAGCAATTATGTTGTTTTCATAATAATCTTACAATCATGATCTTTATTTGACTATCTGGAACTGTTTATGTCTAATTTGGCTAAGATAATGGAGTGATTTGAATCAAATAAATATTGAACTTATAAAAATAAGCTTTGTTTCCAACCTTGAAGAAATAGATTACATAAATAAATACTGTGTTTTGGGATTCTAAAACTAATTAAAATATTGAAAAATATATTGTTATTAATTTTGTTCGCTTAACTTTTTGAAAAGTTTTGACCAATAGTTTGGACAGCTGAAAGAAATGATAAAGATTTCTTTACCTCGAAATTCCGCTGCTTTAGTGCATTTAAAATAACAAAATATAATCATTAGAGTGAGTCACCTAAATACGTTAACAATTATTCCGTAAAGATGTGCACATATTTCACTTTCCGTAACACAGAAACTCGTTCTCAACTTGCCATCTGCAACATTCTAAAATATTTTCTCTGTATCCTGCACATTATTATTATAAACGTAGTAATTCAAACAATGCGCATCAGAGAAACTTTAAATGCACCTCTCTCCATCTTTCTATCTTTCTTTCTTTCTCTCTCTTCCGCTCTCTTTCTTTCACTCAATCATGCTCTTTTCTTGATGCTGTCATTTGTTGTCATTTATTTAAGCATGCAGATTTACAGCTAGCAATTATCAGGTGTCAAATTACTTTCTATAAGCGAACTTTTGCATTTGCTCTGCTCGCTTGCTTACCAGCAGAGAAAAATGATTGCGCATTATTCTTTGACTAAGTTTGTGTGTGTGTGTGTACTGTGTGTGTTATTCTAATGATGAGATTTAATTGTATTTAATTAGTTAAAGGTGCCGCTTGAGTTTCCATGCCCGCTACCAAGGTCAATAGTGAAGCTGTAAATTGCTTTCATCAGCTCACCAAATAATGGCCATGATTGTGTGGCAATCGTTTTCTTGTCATTTGTACAAGAGTCAGATGTGCACAAGAAGCAGCAGAAGAAAGAGCATGAGAAATCAAGAAGCGCCAACATTGAATCTCTTCGCAACCAGCTGTCGGCAGTCGGCAGTCAACAGTCGGCAAAACATAAATGCTATAATTTCGCACTGGCGCTCTGCGTTCCAACTCCAACTCCATTTCCATTTCCAACTCGCCTCGCTTCCCCTTCATCCAACACTTTTGCACGCATGCGCATTTATACTGGGATTATCGCTTATTACATGTATTTTTTTGTTGTTGCTTCTTTCTTTGCTTGATTTATTCCGCTGGCCGATTATCGATCTCGATCTCGATTCAGGTGATGGCTCGACTCTGACTCTGACTCTGAATTCGAATCTGAATCGAAAAAGAATTTGCAGCAATCTCAGCGCATACGTGAGATATTATTGCATGCCGTGCGCATTTTGTTTGGCTCATTTCTTTGTTTGCTCTTGTTGTTTGAATCATCAGCCATCGACCGTGATGGATGTGGTTGTTGCACATGTTTTGGGTCGCATTGGTCGCCTCAATTTGGCAACTGGCAGCAGCGGGCACATTATGCAAATCTTGTGATTGTGTATTTCCCATGACTTGGTTATTGAACTTCTACTTGGCCAATTTTTCAATGGTACCGGTCAGTAAATCAATTTTCGGTCAGTAACGAAAAACTGTTAAATATGAACTGACTTAAAGAGAGTACAAAAAAAAAAGCAATTTTAAGATTAACAGATGAACAAACTATTCGAAATCTATAAAAAAAACCTATGTTTAATATTTAATGATTATTAAAAATAATATTTAAATACACAACAATTTCAATAACAATTTTCTAGAATAAATGAAACATTAAATTTATCTACTTTTTTTAATCTACCAATTAAACTTTTTAGTCTTCTATACGATATGAAAATTTACTTAAAAGTTTTACAAACAATTCGACTTTTCAAGCGCAACAAGTTTAGATTGGTAAAACTAAAATTTTTATATTATTTTGTACAGTTCTTTTATTTGATTGATTCCCACTTTAGCTGACTTCAATTCAATCTATTACATGAGTGACCCATTTGTCTCCTCCAGGAATTTTCCATTACTTCTTTCACCTAGTTACAGATTATTTTTTTCCTGTCTGCTCAGACGAGGTAAGTAGTTGCCATTTAGCTTCAAGCCCCAATAAATATTATTATTGGCTACATAACGAACCAACCGCAGACAAAGTCTCACATAACTCTTGCAACTTGCTCACATTTGCGAATCATCAGCAGTCAAATGGATCACATAATGCCCAGCTTTGTCACACTTGGTCGCTTATGGGATTTTAGGGCCGTAACCGAAACCGCAGTAGCCCGTGCGCCCCCCCCACCCATCATCCTCAGACATAAAATATGTGTGTAGATACAACATATGTATTATATATAATACCACTGCAAATTTCCATCCCAGTTACAGTTGCAGTTACCGCTCCGGATCGCATTACAGCGACGACAATGCAAAAATCAGGTCAATACGGTATTTCAGGGTGTGCTATACACACACAATACACACACAATACACACACAATATACACACAATACACGCCTACATGTATCGATGACAATCGGCAAAGGTTGATGATGCGTTGACATATGCGGAAATGTTTTTAAACCAGCAGCCAAAATCGGCATGCGACAGCAAATTGAACGCACACAGAAAAAAAAAGTCGAGTGTATTCTTGAGCTATTTTAAATATTTGATATTTGTATCATTAAATTAGTGTCTTCGTTTAATTTGTGTAATGCAAGAGCAGCAATTAAAACCAGCTACCCAAATTAGCACTGGCTGCCACTTGAAACCACTCAACGCCTGCCATCTAATTTACGGCCAATCTGTAAAATCTGGGAGGGCTTTCCAATTGAAGCACATAAATTACAATGGCAACATAAATAGCTAAATGACAGATATACATTTGATGACACTCAAGACTCATTTGAAAATCAATTTAAAGCGCATTTAGGGCTTATGTTTATTTTTATATTTAGAATTTAGATTGTGATACTCACCATTTCGTGTGGTGCTGGCCAAGGATGTGGCGCTACCTGTGCTAATATTACTGGCAGCATCGCTGTGCGTCTCAGCAGCTGTTGTCACCAATTTCTGTTCATCATCTAGGACAACCACGGGCACGGCAGTAACCAGCTTGTAGTCGGGCATATGACCTACAAAAAGATAAGAAGTAATGCAAAATTAAATAAAGATTATGTTTATGTTGAATTTTTGTTGAATACGCATGAATAAAAAGTGCAACAATATTTTCAACTGATAAGTTAAGTAGCACATCAAAAAAAAAAAACAAAAGATAAGCTATAAATGTTCCTTTTAAAGTCGAATGCTTTTATACCCTACAATTTCTGTGAAGCTATTAATTTTGAAAATAAAGAGAATTTTATTTTGAATTAATCCAATATAAGTCAGTTACAATTTAAGTGCATCTAAATCTTTATAGCACCTTGCAATTAATATAGATACTTGTATTTTGTACATAATTAAAATACTTAAAAAATCAACGATAAATGCAAACAGCAAAATAATAAGAATAATTAATCAATTTATTTAAAATTGGTATTTAAAGTACTTCCAAGGAGCAGCCTACAAATATGAGACCAATGTGGAAGTTGATGTCAGTTTGCGCGAAATCTTCCACGGCTATGGTTGGGCAGTTGAACCTAAAGATTTGTCTGCCATTCTTGGCCTTATTGTTGGCCAAGACGCAGGCCAATTATAGCTATCACTTGGCAAAAACAGTGCTGCAGCAGCTAAACGGAAATGATTCCCAGTTTGATGTTTGGACTCGGGAGTTGAGTGAGCAACTTAGCCAGGAGCAGCAGCGGCACACGGCTTGGAATGTAAAGTTTCTGGAGAAGTCTGGAGAGGACCTAATTGAGATGCAAAAACGTCTCAATCCCAGTAATCAATTCAAACTCTATCTTTGGATTAGTTTTTATTGGCAACTGCGACGCTCAAATCGACTGGGAAGCGATCAAAGATTGTTGCCACATTTTGCGATAACTCTGCGGCAACTGCGAAAAGATCAGGATCATTGGAACAGTGCTCAACTGCAAAATATGTTGCAGAGTTTACCCAGATCCCTTATAGATTTGGTTAAGAGTCGTTGGTTTTGCCTGAAACATGACCGCGATCATCTTTATGCCTTGCCAAATGGGCACTTGGAACTAGGAGCCAACAGCAACTGCAGCATGTGGCAAGCGGAGGAGATTTCTTTCAACTGGTTGCGTTTAAGCAATGTCTGCGAGTTCCGTGCAACATGGTTCATCAACATGGAGCAGCACAAGAACACGGGTACATACAGGTTATGGAATATACCCGACGCTAATTCAAAAATGTACTGCATTCGGAATGGAGCAGGATACCTTCTGAGCCAGGATCGAATCGAGGATAACTTGGAAGAAGAAGATTGTCATTGGCAGCTTAATGATTGCACTCATTTGCCAACGATGCTGAGGAGAATTTATAAAGTTTAGAATTTTCTTAATTTAAAGTAAGTAGAGAATATTTGTGCATTCTTTAAGCTTTTGCATTAAGTAAAAAAAGTGTAAATATTTTCATTTAATTTGTAAATTTATAAGTTAGTTTCGAAGTGAAATAAATGCTAATTAGTCAAAAAAATTAAATAAAAAAATTTATCTTTGAGTTGATTCTAATATATATAAAATACATCTGATTTTCTAAATGTATATTTTCTAGATTTGAGAGAGAACTTACCATTTGAAGCCAGTGAAATGCTGCTGCCGCCGTTAACATTTGACTTTTCGTAGAGGCAGCTGTTCGAGGCTGAGGTGGCTGCAACTGTTGTGGCAGGATGAAGACGTTGTGCCACATATTGTTGATAGTGTTGCTGCTGTTGCTGATGCTGCTGCTGTTGTTGCTGGGCGTTGGCAATATTGCTGTTGCTCGCGTAGCTTAGCAGAAAGTTTGCTGTACTCGAATTGTTGACATTGTTGCTCAGTTTATTGGGCACATAAATTGTTGGTTGCAGTTGCTGTTGATGTTGCTGCTGGTGTTGTTGCTGTTGCCTGTGCAATGTGTTTGCCTCCTGCAAGGAGACCATCGATATCGCTGACGGCGTTTGACGCCCACTTACCAGGCATGTGGGCGTGGCTGTACGTAACGGTTGTGCATTATTGCCAGTTGCTGCTGCTGCTGCTGCACCAACGGCAGCAGTTGCTGTGGCGCCGCCATTACTTGTCAGCGTCGTACAACTGAGTATCATGACGGCCGTATTGTCGTGCAGATCAGGCAAGGATGAGGATATGGCAACGCTGCTGGCAATACCCTTGCTCAATCGGTTGCTGCATGTTGCCAAGGCGTGAGTTTTATGATTATTGCTGTTATTGCTATGGCAAATGTTGCTGTTATTGCTCAAGTGTTGCTGTTGCTGCTGCTGCTGCTGGTGCTGAGCGGCGTTTAATGTGCTGTATGTGTCCGTAGATTTGCGAGTTTTAAAGAGACGCATGCTACAAAGTTGTTGCTGCCACTGTTGCACTTGCCTCTGTTGTTGCTCGCTGCAATTGTAAAGATGAGTAATGCATTAGTTTTTTTTTTCGACACCAGACAAAATTTAGTTAAGGCCGAAAAACCCAATTTGAATAAAACACAAAACACAATATAAAAAATCATTCCATTTCCAGTTGCGCTTCTCGTTCAACGGAGCGTATAATTAACACAAATTACCAAAAGTCTTGTTGCTGCTTTTGCACATTCAAAATTTGGTTTACTTTTTGGAGTTTTTCACAAAGCCCTCATTTTTTTACGGTTGAACTAGTTCAAATGAGAGTGTTAAAAAAAAACATGAAACAACTATTTAAGCAATAATTAAGAGTTGATTTTTGTTAGCTCAATTTGGAGTTCACATCAAAATGAAAATCGAATATTGTAAATTTAAAATATTATTGCATATTTCATATAATTTAATTTTATATGAATATATATAAATATCTACTTGCACTGCGTAGAAAAATTCTCATTGATTTTTTATCGCCAGGCAACGTTGCTTAATTTAGCACAAACTATTTTTAGAGATTTATTTATAAATATATGTGCACTGACATTTACAATCTGTTTGCTACAAATATATATGGCTGTATATATATATATATATATATATGCAAATCAGTGAAGCAGCGACGACAAGGGTTTTCAGGCTTATCAAGTCTGCTGCGAACACTTATCGGTTCAATAAACGTTGGCTTATAAGGTGATTATCAGGCAAATAACCAATAAAACAAAAAAAAAACAAAACATGTGCAAACATGTTGTTATTTTGTATATTTAACTCGGTTATAAAATATATTTGATATGTTTTTGTTGCTGCTGTTTGCATACCATAAATATTTGCACTTCACTCAAATCAAGGAAAGGCATTTTCGATTTGAAGGTCGCAGAACAGCTGTCGATTTTGGACTATTATGGCATGTGGGAGGCAAAAAAACACATTGCGGGGCAATGAACCAGGCAAAAAGCCAACTGTCAACGGCAAACAGTTAAAAGTTAACAACTAACTGAAAATAGTTGTCCATGTGGATCAGCAGTCACTTAGATGGCCAATTTACACAACTGCCTTTTACTTTTCAATCAAGCAAGTCAATGTTCATTTTAAACAAATAGCCAATCATTCGAACCTGGTTATCTTGTTGCCTAGTTGCTAGCCTCTGGCCCAAACCTCGTCGCCAGCAAGTCAGCCAAGTTAACGTGGCCTCCAATCCGCCTAATTGATGCGACATTCGCGTGTGCATCTATGGACACATTTACTTAGATGCGATTCGCTGGCACATTGGGCACAAAACGTGTAAAAATTTAATAAAAACTTTTAAAATATTTTAATATTTATTCTTGCTGATTGTATCAGATGTAGAATATAATATTGCGTTGGTTATGATTTAAAACCTTAACATCAGTTAATTTTGAGTATATTTTATCTGTCTTCAGTTCAACTTTTTTTTACATTTTTCGAATTCGAAAACAATTAGAAACACAATTTAAATGTGTGGCCAAAAATCGTATGCTAAACTGTGAAAGTCTTTTGTAAAAATGTCTTTCCAAGAAAAATAGTTTAATCTTTTATTTGTTTTTTTTTTTATTTATATTAACAACTATATCAATCATATAAACAATGTATTCCGACTGTTTAACAACCCGCAGTTAAAATGCTTCTGCTCTTTGTAACAATAGCAACATCGTTTAAGCCATTCTACAATTAGCGCTATTCCCCACTGTGCAGAGCCACTTAGCCAAATCGTATGACGCCCCATGGCGCTTTGAACCCTCTTTGCTGTTCTTCTCCTCCCTATCTCTCCCTCTCACACTCTTCTGCATCTATCTCTGTCTCTCTAGCTCGCAGAGTCTGCGCTACTGGATAGTAATAATTTTGCTAATTTTATCAGACGCCTTTGGGCCTTGTCAGGCTGATTTTTATGGATGCTTTTAAGCCTGTGGACAAAATGTCGTCGTAATGTGGATTTAACTGCTCTTAGAATCATTGTCGTAAAATGCCAAGTCGACTAATTAATAGAGTAAAAGTAAAACGTTTTATGAGTGCTCTGAGATCTGAGATTTGCTTGGGTCTTTGCAGATCTTAGACCAGTCAGTGCAATTAGTATTATAAATGAGATAAACCAGTTATCGAAATGTTGAGACGGTTTGTTGATTTTAACAGCAAACAAAATTGAAATGCGATAATATTGGAATATAATTGGATTAGCAGAACTTGTGTTGTACCTGATTTAATAATTGTTCCAGTGTCTTTGCGTATCGAGTGTCAAATCAATCATAAATTTATTTATTAATTACATGCATTCTAACCCCGTTTTTTTTATAAGTGTACCCGTCATAGTTGCATTCGCTGTCGACGTCGACGTCGCTGTCGTTGCAATGACTGCGTCTGGTTTATGGGCGAAACCAGTTTCAAGGACGCGCCGCTGGCGCAGTTCCAAGAACCTACTCGGCTCATTATCGAAACCAACTAAACTCAAAGTCGGGTTAAGAAACAAAAAAAAAAACAAAATCCAAAAAAAAAAACGTGACTCTGATTCCACAGAGCACTGTTGGCCTGATGTCTGCGAAACTATTTACCAAATTACATCGCAGTCGGAGAAGGCTTTTAAAGCTACTCGGATCTGGGGACGACTCTACCAAATTACCCACTCTCGCATTTTTGTACGCTTAATTTTATTTTAATTTGCCATTCTTCCTTACTTTTATTAAATTTACTAACTGCATTTTATTTATATATATATATATATATATATATATATATATACATATCTGCTCTCTCTCTCTTTCTCTCTGATCGGAGCTATTGGCTTTTGCTCCTGGCCACAAAATCAGAGTCGGCTGCATAGTTGTAAAATTCCTGTAAACATGCCGTCGTTGCCACAGCTGTGGCATGTGGCATGTGGCAATAGCACGCACACACACACATGAAAAAAATGCATATCTGTATCTGTGAGGCAGTCAGCAATTGCGCCATTGCGTTTGTTTCATGGGTTGCCATCAAAGTTTAATATTAAAATATATATATTAAGAATTCATAAAAAATAAATTCTACAAAATTGTATAAATTATTATAAAACTGGCATTAAATAAATATTTTTAACAGATTGTTAAAATTTGAAAATCGATAAGTTTCTATTATTTTTTTTTTATAATAAATCAAACTATAAAAAATGTCGTACGCCAAGAACACTATTGAAAAGACATTATTCGAGACTTTCACATTTGTGAGCCGCACTAAAAAGGGATTTAATTTTATTTTGATTTTTATTAGAAAAGGTGCAGTTCAATAAAAAAGTATAGTTAAATTCATTTGCTCCTTATATGTGTGAGTACAAAGAGCTAAGTCTTATGAATATTATCGTTTCAGCAAGTTAACGATCGTTTTTCGCTTTATAGTACGGGTATTTATATGTCGTAAACTTTTCGCTCCACCTTCGAACAACGCCAACACACAACAATAACAACAGCAACAACAACAGCAACAAAAGCATTATAGGCATCCAGCAGAGTTTGCCTTTTGTTGCCACAAGTTTTGAGTTATTTTTTCTGTGCATGCCTCATTTTCTTTATATTGCCTATCTCTGCCATGTGACTTATGTGTGAGTGTGTGCTGTGGTGTGTGTGTGTGTGTGTGTGTGTACTTGTGTGTACTTCTGGCAAGTCCGCATTCTTTTAAAGGTTGCCAACTTGGACAAGCAGCCGTGGAAGCCACAGCCTTTGCAGACCAGTTCGTTATTGGACCAAAAAACAAAATCAAAAAACCGAAAATTGAAAAACTCACTCGTAAAAAAAGACCCTGTGGTAAATTCAAATACATTGAAACCGCTGCAATTTCAAGTACCGTCCAGTAAAATTTTTTAGATACTCAAAAATAAGTTAAAAAAAAACAAAAAAAGTATTTTTGAATGCGTTAAATCATGACTACAAAAAAACCTTCTTAATATTTTTGATAATGTTGAATATGGTTGATATTTTATGAAACTTATAACAAAATTTATTTACAAAAATATAAATAAATAAATTTATAAATAAATATTTAATTAAACTTTATTTTTTTTGAGTGCACAAAACATTTGCCCAGCGGCTTTTATCGACGCATGCGTTCAGTTTTCATTTTCGTTTTGCGCCCACATTTTGAGGCACGTTGTTCTTGGCGTTGTTCTTGTTGTCGGCAAGTTCTGAGCAACCGAAAATTGTGTTCTTTTTTTTATTTTTGGTTCTTAAGAGGCGCTTCAGCATTTTTAGCTTTGCCTACCCAAAACTGAAGTATCGAAACGTAGAAGTTTTAATTGCAGACACACGTATTTGGAGCTCGTTAAATAGCTGTTGCATGCTGTTGTTGCCGGTTGCAGTTGTAACTAGATCGCTGCTAAAAAGTTGCTGACCTTCAGCACCTGGCACCTGTTTGCCCAGGCAGCAAGATCAGCAGCAGATTTGAAGGAATTCCTTCGCAAGAGAGCAGCTAATTAAAAATATATTAAAACCATAACTATGCTGCTGGCAGATGAGTCATCGCAAAAGCAGGTTGCAGGTTTGCACGTTGCAGGCATGTGTTGCTCTTGTGCCAATGCTGCTGGAATGCCGGCAAAAGTTGCATATCATTCTATAAATAGTTAACCTAATCAAAATTCAAGCGTGTAAGCAAAGCATTTTGCAATTTGCATAGTTGTTGTTGTTGTAGATGTTGCTGTTGTTGCTGTTGCGACTGCAGCTGGCAATTAAGATTGGCATGCATTGGACAGACATTGGTCTAAATGTCAAGGTAAATTATGATGCTATTCAGCTATTATGTCTAATAGTCAAAAATGCAAAATGCACGTGTGCAACTATTTTTAGTTGCTAGTTGCTGGTTGCAATGTAGTTGCTGCTGCTGCTGCTGCTGATGTTGCTTGCTTTTGCCAATGACAGTTTATAAAACTTGTTGCTGCTGCTGCTGCATATTACTGATGTATGTGTTGGGCTGCGCCCTTTTCTGCGCTAATTAACCGAGATGCTTCAACTGTGGAACTTGAAAATCGCATTGGGATACCCAGTCAAAAGACCCCCATTTTCAACTAGGAACTGAGCACTTTGAACAGGGAAAAGAGCCGGCAGCGTTTGCAATATTTAATCGTTATATTGCGGCAAAAATCGTATCATTAGCGTTTTTACAATTACGCGCTTTATCAAAATAGCAGCAATAACAGCAGAAGCAGCAGCAACAGCAATAGTTGCTAGTTGCCTGCTTGGCTGCCACTGGAGACATACAGCAAACTAATAAAATTTGCACAGTGGTTGAAGCGCAGCATTTTAGATTTTATCTAGATTTTTAAAAGAGTATTAAGACGTTAAAATATTTTTAAAATACTATTTCCGTTTTCAGAAATTATTCAAAATTAGGAAGCACCTTTTATCGGCTTGTTCACTAATAAGTTGTAAAATTTTTGCTACACTGTGCGACACTTGATTAAATATTTTGTTTCTTTTCTGTGGAAAATTGCAGAAGTGCAGACACCAACGACACACACACAGGGACAGACACACACATGTTGCAAGTGCGCGTACTTTGAAAAAGCGAGGAGGCTGGAACAAAAATTATAATCAGTGCTATCAGTGGGCAAGTGCAGATTGCCGCTGTTGTTGTTGTTGTTGCTGGTGTTGTTGTTGTTGTTGTTGTTGGTAAAAAGACCAGATTGTATCGTTGCTGCCGCACGTACATGTAATTTTTTTAATTGCATAAAACAATTTAGAAATTGGTTCGGCAAGCTTAGCCACTGTTTTTTTTTTTTTTTGCTGCAACAACTGTCTGAAGAAGCAAACAGTGACAATTATATATGCTTCAAACACACACACACTCATACACACACACATGGAGACATTCACGCACCTACAACATGATTGATTGCCGTTGCATAAGCTGAGCGCCTAACTGTTTCGGCAACAGTTGCTGGTAAGCTTATACTTTCACTGCTGTTGTAGTTGTTGTTGTTGTTGCTTTTGAGCACATGTGGCAAGGATGCAATATCCTGTGGCCGTAACTCTACACCAACAACATGTGATAATAAACAACAGCTTCTAGCCAGGTTGTTGCTGTGGCTGCTGTTGCTGTTGTTGTTGCTGTTGCTGTTGCTGTTGCTATTGCTGTCGTTGATGCTTCAGTTAATCAGGTGTTGCGACTGATTCGCAACGACAATTACACACAACATTTTTGATGTGATCGTCGCAGTTGCTTGTAGCAATTATGCCATGAACTTGTTCTCACTGCACAACCACAACAACAACAGCAACAACAACAACTGCAACACGCTCTGAAATGACAATTTCATTTCAAGTTACTGCAACTCCACTTGGCCAGAGGTTATTCAACCTCAGCTCAAACGGCAAGCGGCAAGTGGCAAGCGGCAAGCGGCAACAACAGCAAATGCAACAAATGTGAGTCTGGCCATAGTTTCATGACTTGTCATTAGTTAATGTATACTCGCGTTCCAACTGCCCAGCCTCCCCTCCTCTCCCTCCACTCCCCCCCCATTCTATGTATATCTGTCTCTCTCTCTCTCTCAGTGTGGTAATCAGTGTGCTTAGAACCTCAATTATATGCACACACAATGCTGGTTTCGGGGTTAGCAATCACCACTGATCGTTGATTGTTCATTGCTGCTGATAGTTGCTGATGCTGCTAAAGTTGCTGGTTGTTGTTGCTGTTGCTGTCCAGTTTAGAGCCGTAATTATGCGAGAGATGCACACTGTGTGCCGACAATCAATGCTGTTTCTCTATTTTGTGTGAAATGACAATTTTAAGCATTTTAAGTCAGAGGTTTTTTGACTTTTGACAGCATTTAAAATAAGTCTAATTTATTATTTTTAAAAAAATTAAATTTACTAGAAACAGCAAGAAACAACAAGAAATTCTAGATTGATTTGCAAATTCGAAACGAGTTGAGCACTCCCGTTCAAAAAGCTGGTATCGCAAAAAGTATCATCGATTATAATATATAATTATGACTGAACAATGAACAATAAAGTTCTATTAAGTATTACAATCTTATAAAGTATGTTTTTCGTCGGGCACTAAACAATTCAGTAATTTGAAAGTTTGGTTAACAGCCTTCAATTTTTGTCACAGTTCCTCCGCTTAAATTTGACACCTCAATGATTTTGTGTGTCAAAGCATCTTCTTACACACAAACAAAGACAACAACAAACAGCGAAAACACTAAAATCATAAATATAAACATTTAAAGACACTATGACAAATTCAACGCAGTTACAAAAAAGAAGCAACGACGACAAAAGCAATTTCAAAACTTGGCACTTTTCACTTTTTTGCTGTTGCTGCTGTCAGCAATTTGAAATCTTCGCTTGGGGAACTGGAAACTGGTGACAACTTAGAAGCTTGTCAGCTGCTGTCATCACTGGTGTTGTTTACTAATTGCTGCCACTGTCGATACTCATCAATAAGTAGGTACTGCGATGTACCAAATAATAATATTCTGAGTAAGATGCACGAAGAAACCAATTTTGCTGATGAAATATATTTTACTTTAGGCAGAGTAATAAGAAACTTGAGCAAGGAAAAAGCGTAGAATATTTTTTATAGACTGCTCTGAGTTTATTTATTGTAGACAAGATAAATAAAGTTCATATTCAATTTCAGATTATTTTTTAATAGATTTTCTTAAATTCCATTTGAAAAATTGACAAAATGATTTTACTTCTTTTTGTTTTTCAAGTCTTGTCGATAAATAAACTTAGCAATAATAATGCTCACATTCGACAGCAGTTGGCCATCAGCTGCAGTCACATGTTAAAGCTAACAAGCAAAATAAGTCACCGAATCAGGCAACAACAACAACAACAACAACAATAATAACAACAAAATGAGGCACACGTGCGTCATTTCAGCGTTCATTGCTCGTTTTGTTTGCCACTCGAGGCGAAAGCAATTTCCTTGGAAAATTGCTGGCCGTTGTCGTCGTCGTCGTCGTCGTCATCGTCGTCATCAACCCAATGTTGCCTCGAGTTCTGCGTAGAGTGCTTCATCAATTTTTATCGATGAAGACCCATTTGGTTGATAACTCCATTTGTGGCAAATGTTGAGCACGCGCGTTTTGTAGTTGCTGCGCTGCGGCTGCGGCTGATGCTGCTGTTGCTGTTTCTGTTGCTGTTGCTGCTGATATTGCAGTTATTGCAGTTGTTGTTGCCGTTAGTAAATTTCGCGCGAAAAACGCCAAAGTTGTTGGCCTCTCGCTGTTTTTTGTTGCTGGCATTGTAAAAGGCAAACGCACGTGTTGCTATGCACGCTATGAGGATGTTGCTGCCGTAACAGTTGCTCTTGCTGTTGCTGTTGCTGTTGCAACTGTCACTGACCAGTTGGCCCGGCAAACGGCTGCTTTGACCGTTTAGACCAAACTTGGTAAATTGTTTTGTTGAGCGCGCTCTGAACGCTTATTTTTTTTTTGTCCACTGAGGCCTTTCTTTTCTTGTCTGTTGCCATTTATTTCTGTTGCTGTTTGCTGCTGCTGCTGCTTATGGGCCTCGCAAGTAGGTTTAGCATACTAATGCGTGTGGCATTGTTTATTTATTTATTTTATATTTTATTGTTTTTTTAATTACTACATGCGCAGGCTGCAAAGTAAGCCAAGAAATTAGCATTGATTTGGTACAATTTACATATCAAAGCCGGCAACTGCAACAGCGCCAACAGCAGCAGCAGCAGCAGCAACATCACCAGCTTCCTGCCATATCAATTCCAAGAGCAGCAGACGTTTCATCTTTTGTGCAGATGTTTTTCATGGGTCAAGCTTTGGACCTGGCTGTCTCTCCATCTCTCTCCCTCTCTTTCACTCATTCTTTTGCTCTCTTTCGCACTCTTTCGCTCTTCTTCTCGAAGCAACAAGCTGCCATTTTCAGGGAGCGTTGCACACATTGTATGATGGGCAGCAGTTGCTGTTGATGTTGTTGCTGCAGTTGCAGTCGAGTCCATTGGCCTCATGCTGTTTACTTGCACCATTTTTTTTTTTGTTGCTGTTACTGCGTGTTGCTGTCGTGCCGCTGTTGCTGTTGGAGTTGCCGCTGTGCAAGCTGCTCATTGCTTGGGCAGTGCTTTTCACTGGGTATTAAAATGACTTGGAATGTAATTAGTTTGCTTTTTGTACCCTTTTTTGTCCAAGTTGAACGTCCTGCGTGTGGCCCCAAAACGTTGCCAGCGATGCGACATATTGCTGCTGTGTGCTGTCGTTGTCTGTTGTCGTTCGCTTTTGTTGTCGTCTGCTGTTGCTGTTGTTGTATTTTGTTGTTGTTGTTGTCTGCACGCTAGAGGTGTTATTTTTATGGCTTTATAAAGTGAATCAGTTGCTGTTGTTGCTGCCGTTCAGCTGTTGTTGCCGCTGTCGATGCTGGCCCGTTACGTTATTGCACGTCAATCAGTTGCAATTATCTGCAATGTGTAACGAGAAAAGGCGAAGCCGAAAAAATTTCTGACCAGATAATAAGTGCGAAAACGAGTGGAAGTCTGAGTTGCCAAGCCAAATGTTTTCAAAAGTGCAAAATTAAAATGCATTTTGTACCACTGTTTGCTCAGCTATGCTTGTCAAACATTCTCTTCATCTGCTTCTCTTTGTAAGTAGTCAGTTGACTTTGTTGCTTGTTGTTTATTGTTGTTGTTGTTGTTGTTGTTGCTGATTTCCGTTTGTGCCACTTTTCGCACACATTTCGTTTCTCCATTTGAGTTCAAAATTATTGTGATTATTTGAGACTTGTTGCTGCTTGTGCATTGTTATTATATTTATGTTGTTGTTGTTGCTGTGTACCTGTCGCACCTGCAGCTTCTTAATATGCAGTTACTTTTTATACCCTATATAAATATATATATTAGAGTGCAATAAGAGCCGAAAGCAGTTGGTTTCAATTATTTCAAGCAAACAGTTGGCTGTGAAAAGTTATGGAAAACAATCTGAATTTCAGACATTTAATGTAGGATATATGAATTTGTTAATAGATTTTGAAGAGGGATTAATTGTAAATTGTTTTGAGATTATGTATTTATATATATATAATTTTAATATATGTAATAATTTTTTTTATGTATAATTTTATATTTCATGAGCTAATTACAGAGAATCTTTTAGTCCAACTGACTTGTCTTTCTGGTTCAATCATGTTACAGATTTTTGATGCTTTTCTTACTTTATCTATGGACAACATATTTTCAGTTGAAATTAATCATTGTTAGTTGCTTCCACGATAATTGTTGGTTAGTCTTATAATTGTGTCTGCATTTATTTGTGCTGCTCTTTGGCACACAAATGCTAATGAACCAGCAGCAGTTGCAGCTGCAGCTGCAGTTGGCTTAGATCACTTTGCTGTTATTGTTGTTGTTGTTGTTATTAGTGGTATTCGGCGTGTCTTTTATGATTCTTATATGTGCTGTTAATTTGCTTGGTAAACTTGCCATCACTTTTATGTTCAAGTTCGTTGCCTAAGTCTTTCGTTATTTTGGACTTTTTTTTTTTGGAAAACTGTCTGAAAGTGTGCCCCTGATCAGCATCGCTCAATGCCAATAAGCCAACAATGTCTTGACAACCTCTTCAAATCACACATCTTTTTTTTTTGGGTCATCTTTACTATCTACGAGCTTTGTTTGTCGCGCCTAAAAAACAAATTGTTGCAGCTACAAGCGGGGGCAGCTATGCTCAGTGGTTGACATCATGCACCATAAACACGCAATCCAAAATTGCTTACGAGCGTTGCACGTGAGCGTTGAACAATCTGAGCTCAGCCTCTAGAAAAAAACCATTTATTTCTATTTCGGCATTATGCGGGCCACAAAGAGCTGAAACAAAAGACCCCCTCACATGAAGGGGGGTGGGGTAAAGCACTCAACTGCTTTTTATGTGTGCCCATAAAAATGGGAAATGTAAGAAAAATTAAATAGATGATTTTGGCCTATCCGGCTTACATCTGACTTATGCTGCAAAAGCAAAAAAAAAGTAAATATATATATATATGTATATATATGTATATAATCCGTTTGTTAATGAGCAGCTGCAATAAGCCTATACACTCGACAAAAGATTCTTTGCAATTATAAGTAATTTATTTTTGTATATTTACGAAATTATTTATCAAAAGCAAATCATTTTTATAGTATTTTAAATTTCAAGTTTATTTCTTTGCCAAGTGTGTGGAAAATATAATTAATTATTTATTTATTTTTTATTAACATGTTGTTTGCTGGAACCAGCTCAATAAATAAATCTTTAATAAATTTAGATGAAATAAAAATATTTTTAAGAAATATAAATCTGCAAATATGAACTGAAAACTTTTAATGAAGTTACTCAATTTTTACAAACATATATTGAACATAAACTGGTAAACATAATCGAAGAAAAGAACATAAAATAGTTGTGTAAGTTTACAAAACTTTTCAAAGTGTACTTGACTCCCGCTCAGTTTTTTGGTTGTCTGTCTGGCTGCACATTTCAAACGCAACAATTTGACCTTCAAAATGAAGCTAAGCTATCAAATATTCGTGTGTGTGTTTTTTTTTTGTCTGCTTCAGTTTGCCACAGGTTGAAAGCACGCCCAAAAAGGTAGACCCCAAAAACAAAAAAGTAGCTGCTGCCATTTCCACAGCCATTGCAGGTTTGAGTTGCTCACGACAGACGTGCAATCCATCAAAGTTGTTGCTGTTGTTGTTGTTGTTGTTGCTGATGTTGATGTTATGGCCCAAAGGCAACAGCAGTAGCAATAGCAACAGCAACAGCAGAAACAACAACAACAACAACAAGCATAATATATACAAGTAATAATATTTGTGCAAAGTGTTAAGGCAACAAAACAGCAGACAGTAGCAACAGCAACAGCAACACAGTAGCAACATCAGCAGCAACAGCAGCAGTAACACAAAAAGAGGAGCAACAACAACTACTTAAGCAACAGGAACAACAACAACAACAACTGGACAGGATCAGCAGAGGTAGTAGTAGCTTAGTTGGCGGCTGCCACAGACGACAACGTTTTGTTTTAATTTTATCTCAACGCCGCCGCCGCCACCGCCGCAAATTTGTTGTTGTTTGTTGTTGTTGTTGATGTTGTAGTTGTTGTTGGATTTCCTGTTTAGATAGTTTTTGTGATTTGATGCGATACACCTTCTTGTTCAAAGCCGTGTTAGAGTTAGCCTCTGCCTGTCCAGGCATCCACTTTGATGTACGTACACTTTGAAATGTTGTTGATGAGTACGCCAGATTTTTAAAAGATTGCAGCCACAAAGAGGCTGCGACGCTGCAACGCTTCAGCGCTGCGACTGTGTGGCACTCACTCTCCTCTAGCTGCTGTGGCCAGATACTTGTGGCTTATATAATAAATTTAAATGCACGCCTGCCTGGACACTTGAATGGACGTCGGGACGTGAACGGACCCATTGGGGTGAGCCAGGCCAGAGCCAGAGACTGCCTGACTTGTTGGTTTGCGTCACAGTGCACAGTGGTAGCAAAGATGCAAAAAATTTCAATATCAATATTATTACTCTGATAAAATTATAGTCAATTAATTCAAATTAATTACTTAAGTAAATGCATTAAAAGTCACATTGCAAAAGATCTAGGAAAAAAAACTTATTCGAAGTGTTAACAGCAACTTTAATTAAAGTTTAACAATAATAATCTGAAATGTAAAATTTTTTTCTTCTTTTTAGCGTAATTGTATATTATTTGAGTTAAGAAAATAAAACCGGTAAATAAATAAGCAGCGATTTGAATACATTATTCTCATTTAACTCAACCAGTGTGCCTTCAATGTTTGCTTCGTTTGTTGCTTGATTATTATTATTATTGTTGTTATTGTTGTTGTTGTTGTCGATGTTGTTTGTGTTGTTGGCGAATTGCGGCGAATGTGGCTTGTGTTAAGCTGACACTTAGCAAGCCGACTAAGAGATATTCATTAAAATGGCCATGAGCAATTGCATAACTAATGTGTAACAACAACTGAGCAGAGCCAAAGGAGTTGGTCTGGGCTAAATCAAATGAGAATGAGAATGAAAAATTTACTTGGCTAAGTTAAACAATTAAATCAATTAAGAGTTGAGACCTAGTTTTTTGGGGCTGCAACATTTACTGTCTATCGAACTGTCTGCTGACTATCCGCTTGGCTGCCTTCATGGTGACGCCTCAAAAGGCCAAGTCACGGCAGCCAACGGCAATTATAGAGCATAAAACATCGATAATCACAATAATTAAGCATGACTGGTCAGAATACACATATGTGCAACACACATACGCAACAAGAAGCGGCAAGGTTGACAACAGAAGCAGCCGATAAAAGAAGAAGAAGAAACAGGCAAGGGGCAACAGTAGCTGACGATTATTGAGCTTAGATGGGAATGTTGGTAGCCCAACAACATCGATGATGATGCATCAAATTGAGGGCTCACGCTTCGGATCTTCGGA
The DNA here is from genome assembly GCA_035042365.1 of Drosophila dives. Classification (NCBI taxonomy): domain Eukaryota; kingdom Metazoa; phylum Arthropoda; class Insecta; order Diptera; family Drosophilidae; genus Drosophila; species Drosophila dives. The sequence continues at coordinate 28,076 of JAWNLJ010000036.1, read as the reverse complement.
TCTGCCCCCTAGCAGTAAGAAAACCTCTTGTCGGTACAAACATAATAATAACTAAACACCGGCCTGCACATAAATTGTTAATTAAAGCCATTTGGCTTTTTTTGAAAACGCAAACGTGGCAGTTTCTATAAAGAGAATTCTTCTGATTCAGACAATACACTTGAAAAAATTAAACCAGAATTACATATTTCAATTTTTAAGACTATTAATAAGAAAACAAATAAAATGCAGAAAGTATATTTACAAAAACAATAAACCCTGTAAAAATTAGTGAAAAGGTTTACTAATTTTGTGCAGATAGACGGAAGCATATCTGAGTCCACAAGGTCTATTTATTCTTGATCAGGTTGAAAAGTCGATACAGTTAATACAAAATACTAACTAAAATCAGATATTTTTCATATATAAACACTCAAATTATATATAAATTAAGCTCAGCTTTTAATTATTAGATTAGAATTTAGAACAACATATTTGCCAGCTTGGTTAAGGTTAATTCGTAGTTGAGCTCACTCGACCATGGCATACTCACTTCTGATTTCTAAAAAGGCAAGCACATTTTGTTGTACATATTTTTCTCTGAGTGCAACACAATGATTTGTGTATTTAGAAAGTGCTCACCGTACTCCATTTGAAATTGATGAGTGTGTGAAAGTCAACTAGAACACTTCCAACTGATCATATAATACTACAATACTACTATATAATACAATTCCAATCACGGTCACAATAGACGAAGGCCGTGATGCCTACTGAAAGCTTTGACTATTGTGAACTATAAATTAAGATTGGACAGCCTATCGAAATAGAATTGGGATTTGCATTTTTCAATAACGCTGCGGGCCACGCACTAAACATAATATTAATAAACTCTGAAAATGCAGAGAAAAAAAAATCACCAAAAACTATTTCAAATTATTTATGAATTTCTGAATTTAGTATTGTGTTTATTTGGGGTGCTTTTGTTGCACAGTTTGTGGGCCTATTGTTTACTTTGCCTTTTAATGTCAAAACTACTGTTAAATATTTTGTGTCTATTGACGAAAAAATAAGCGAACAAAATAAAATAAAAGGTGTTGCAGAGACGCAGATGAGGAAGAAGAAGAAGTCGAAGACAAGCAGCAACTATTGGCAATTTGCTTTAATTGTGTTGACAGCACAAAAAGATAAATAATAATAAATAAAAAAAAAAACAAACAACAACCGTTGTGCACAATACGAATTGAACAAAGCAAATGGCAAAGAAACTGTTTTGTAAACAATGAAAATTTCTGAGAACTTGAAAAAGCTGACAACACTAACAAATATGATGAAGAAAAATGGAACTGGGGCCGCCACAGGCAAAAATCAGATAATGGGTAATAATAATAATAATAATAATGATAATGATTATGATTATGTGCCACCAATAACCAAAGAACTCTATAAGAAGAGATTCTAAGCAATGCTTTTGATAAAAGTTTTTTTAGGACGCACAAAGAAGAAAAATTCTTTATATAAATTAATGATTCAGAAACCTTTGTTAAAATAAAGTTGTAATTGAAAGTGGCAGGCAATAAAATCTTATTTTTTGAGAATGTGCTTGGATCCTAAAATTTCCTTCTAATATTCAATTATTATTAATTTTACCCAATTTAGGAGCTGCTCTATTAATGATCAAAACGTTTTCTTCATCACATTTAACCTCAGAGCAATTTTATACTGATTTCACTTCACGCCCATTTCAGGCATGATTTGCTTAGAAAAACGCTAATGATTTCATTTAATTTTTCATAACTTTTTTTTGTTGTTTTTGCTACAATTTAATTTTTAAAGATTTTCACTTTTTGTTTTACAATTTCCCCGCCACTTTTCACGTTCACAAAGTAAATGCTATTTTCTGCACTTTTGTTTTTTTGTTTTTCGTCATTTGTCAACTTTTCTTTTAATAACCAACACGTTTGTGCATTTAAGCAAGACCACAAACAATGCTGGGAAAAGGGGGAAAAATCACAGAACAGCTGCCTAAAAGAAAGAGAGAGAAGGCGAGACAGTAGGAGAGAGAGACAGAGAGAGAGAGGTAAAATAATTGTTTGGAAAGTAACTTTTTACTGTCCCAAACCAATGACTATTATAATCAAAGTGGAAAACATTGATAATAAGATTTTGTTATAACTGGAGCATGAAATATGTTCAGTTTATGGCTTAAATCATAAAAATCGAAAACAAAAAATTCATTTGAATATTTCCGTCAGTCATCAAATTATTGACCAAGCGACTAATAATGATTACAATTTTAGCCAACTTTCGTCCTGTTGCGGAAGACGGAAATTGGCTTCAAGAAATGGCTTACAAACATTTAGCTGAGTCTTTAAGTCATCAACTTTTTAATGGGTTTACGATTGAGTGACAACAATATAAGCATAGATAATTGGTCTTAAGAGTGATTTTAATTGCTTGGCAAACAGTCATTAATTGTTAAGTGTTTTGTATTGATTAGCAACTGTTTATTGTTTAAACTTACCGCTTAAATGGGTTAACGTTTTACCGATATTTGCTGGTAGTGCCTGAAAGCATGGTAAGAAATTGATTTGATTATTGATGATTTGCATATTTATTATTAATCATATAATACTAATACTAAAAAATTAAAAATTGTAGTTTAAGGACAAAAACGTTTAAAATATTAATGGAAACTAATTAGCATTCGATCAATTCTTAAAATGAGCAAATTTACATATTCGGTTATCTGTAAACAATGCAAAACTCAAGCATTATCATAATTTGCATAACAACAAATCAAAGACAAATAAGTTTTCATAGAATAAAATAATTTACATTATAGATGCTAATGATTGTCAAACACCTGCCCAACAAAGCAAAAACAATAGCACAAAAACACTCAAAGTCGTTCTACATTTTCAAGATCATGTAATCCCAACAAGAAACTACCGAATCGGAAAAGGGTTTTAAAATTTGATTATGCCAAAAAAAAGAGAGCTTAAAGCAGTTTACAGTTAACACATCTGTCCAGATGAACCTGAGGGAGCAAACCTTTGAACCAGACTCATTCGGTTCTGTGTCAAATGCGCTTAAACTGCAAACCAAATATTTCACAAAATACGTAAGAAAAAAAATCAGTATTAAATTAAAAAAAAAAACAATTCCACACAAACCGGTTACAGCATAATAATATCGGGCCCAGAAACTGAAGAACCGGTTGGATTTAAGCTTATATATGCACATATACTTACTATATATATAAATATATATATATATATATACAAATATATAAATACATATATTGGCACACTCTGACTGGTAGTAGCGCCAAGTTACCAGAACCAGAAACAGCAACAGAATCTGTATTGGAAATAGTATATATGAGTTTAAGGCACATCTGCTGAAGGTTTTTGTAACCCGAGGCACAAAAAAAAAAGTGATTATATATATTCAAATTAAAATAAACTGACAATTGAAGAGTTGGAAATCTGATGACAGACACAAGAGCGACAAACAAATTAATTTCAATTAAACATTGATTGAACTTTATTTGAAAATCATAAGCGATCAAGATAAAGATCTAAGCAGCTTCCCGTCTGACAGGCGTGAAGTGAGCCAAATTATTTTGGCAGCAATGCAAAAAAGGCCAACTCAAAGTATGACAAGAACAACAACAAAAATAACAGCAACGCTTCGGGCCACAAAGTCAACAGGCTCTCTCACAGTGCACGACTAGTTTTTACCCTGTACAATATCGATATTTATCGATTTGTGAATGTTAAGTAAATGCAAAAAACTAACTACATTTCGAATTGGGTGCCTTTCGCTTTGTCGAAGAATCGTCATTTTACTCACCCGATTGTTAAATGGTTACAGGGTATTAAAGACACGGCACAAAAAATAAAAAAAAACCAAAATCGCAAAGTTTATTGCCTGTCAGGCGAACTGACGGCTGCCCAATCTCGCAGTTCGTGTCTTTTTTTCTTATAGTTTATATTTATTTATTTTTTTTTTTTTTACTTTCTGGCATGCTTAAAGCTTATTGAAAAGTCTTCCGCTTTTCGAAAATTACCTCGCACTGAGTGGAGTGATAGTGGGGGGTGGTGAAGGGGTAGGGGGTTTAGTTCGAAGAGTTTGTGGTAGATAAGCAATCGGCAGGTTTTGGGTTGCTGCTAATCACAAGTTGCCTGCCCGACAGAATCCATTGATTTATTGGCAAATTTCAAGTTAACACTTTTTCCTAAATTGAGTTATTTATTTCGCTTGCTGCCGGTTGTTGCAACTTGCCAAGTTGCAAGTTACCAAGCTGCCAAGTTGCCGTTGTTGCACTTTTTTTTTATATTTTTGCTTTGCTATAATTTTCAGCACATGAGGTCGTCACGTAGTTGGCATTGCCAGGAGCAGCTCTGCAGAGGAATACTCCAGAGGAGCGTGCAAGTTGGCGGACTTTTGCTATTAGGCGGCGCTGCATTTAGATTTATATTCATAGATTTTGGCAGTTGTGTTAATGAAGTTTCAACTGATTTATGTGCACATGTCGCCCCAAAAGCGAAATGCAAAAATCCCCTGAGTAATTCCAGTTTCATTTGATTTGAGTTGCGCAACCAAATCGATTTTCTAAGCTTTTCCTAGTCATTATCACATATACAAAAAAAGAATGTAAGAAAAATCTATGCGAAAATAAAATTAAAAAATTGTATGATTCGAAAGTAAATAATTATGCCGTTACATTTTAAAGTAGACAAGAGCTATATTTAAATTAAATAACAACTTAGAAAAAATCTCAGCAAAAGAATCAAATCGATTTGTAAACCTTTTCCTAGTCGAGTTTACAAAAAAAAGAATGCTAAGAAAATCTTTGCGAAAATAAATTTGAATTGTTAATTGTTAAATTGCTAAACCGTTACAAACCAAAACTTATTTAAATTACAGCTATAAACAAATTCACGAATTTAAATTATTCAACAATAATTAATTGATGAAATCATCTACAATTATCTGTCAGATATATTTTCTTAAATAAAACCATGCCTTCGCTATGGATAAATCTATTAATCTCCCTTTGGCCTGCAGTCAACCGGTGCCATTTCTATATGTAAATCAATTTAATAGCAGTAAAAAATTATTTAGAGCCCGCAGCGAAGCCTATTCAAAAATCATCAACAAATTAATGTCAAAAATAATAACAAATTAACTCTGGCTGGCAGACACACACACATGCCCACACACATAACAAGCACACACGTATAACAAGTCGACTGTAAATATGACAGCTTTCAAACGGTAAAAATGTAACCAACAACAGCAGCAACAGCAACAAAAAAAAAACAGCCAGCTTAGCGTTGCTTTGATGACGTTGACAACTTTAAAGGCGTCAGCTTTTCCGACAGACTGTCAGCAATAACATTCGTTAGCAATTGCTGCTGTTAATGTTAACGGTTAATTGGTTAATGTTATTGTGCATGTTATTGGCATGTTATGGGCCCTAAGAAAGGTCAACAAACTACACTTTGGGCAGGCCAAAAGAATACTGATGCAATGTTCCCTGAGAATTTTCCAATTTTCAATATAATTATTCAGTTTTTGTGACACGTGTCAAGAAAATGATAAATGGTTTGAACACATTCGTTTAGAATGTAATTAAGCGATGCCATTTGTAATACAAATCATTAAAAGTGTTAACAAGAACTGCTTTGAGCCAGAACCTTTTTTGAGTGCAATCATTAGGAGATTTTTTTTATTATCAATCAAAATAGCATATTCTGAAAACTACTTATTAAAAGCTGTGGAAATCTTAAATATCTATAATTAACAGATAAGGCACTTCACAACACTGAAAATATATTTATATATCCAATTTTTCATTTACCTTTTTAAATATTTATGAAACGATTTAACCAGTTTAATCTTATAGCAATTTTCAATTGGTTTCTATAAGAATTTTATTTTTAAGTTTCAGTTAAGGGTAATATCGAACCCGGAACCTCGAATCTGCCTCAGTGAGTACATTTTTTAATCTTAACATTTTTGTAGCTTCAAGCGTCTTAACAGCTTCCGTAGCAATTACAAATTAAAAAACTAACCAATATGAACGTTAGATATTAATGTCCATAGACGTTTAGCTGAAACGGGTCTTAAATTCCAATACCACTATTGAGCTGACTGGAATTGTCATTTCACAGTCAACGGAAGTACATTCACAATTCACGTTTTCGATGGATTATCAAAGGCTCGGTCAAAGAAGACGATGACGACGACGACGACGACGACGACGACGACGACGACGACGACGACGACGGCGACGCTGACTATGCCCCCAACTTGGTTCACCTTGCCACCTGGCAATACTGTATTCCATCCATAGAATGTTTATGCTTGAGTCATCGATTCTGTTTGCTTTATTCAGTTGTTTACTCTTTGTGGCTTCCGTTCAAAAACTTAGTTACGCACTTTGGGACAAATCGAAGAGTGGTCGAATCTTTAAGCGACTACAACAAAAAACCTGACAAACACATCAAAATTAAAAAAGAAAGAAAATGATAAGCTTTACCATTTATGATTGCGGCAAGTGCAAGTTGCAATTAACAAACGTTTCCGCTGGTTTGAGCATTGAGCAATTATTATTGCCGTGGCTATATATGAAAAGCAAAAGCGTCGACAGTTTAAGACTCCAAATACGGCAACATAAAAAACAACAACAAAAACAAAAACAAAGTGGTTATATTGCGCCCACTAATAACCATGGCCCGGTCTATTGGACTCTTGCGCGAATGGAAAAAGACCGGTCAATAACAGCAGCAACAGCAACACCAACAAACAGCAACTAAAAAATTGTCAACATTGGCGCACTTGCCGCATGGTTGCAACTACCAACATTAACTGTGATGCACAAGTGGACGTGGTAAAAAAAAAGAGGGTCTTCGGCCTGTGACTCCAACTGGCGGAGGCAGTGGCAGCGGGAGGCAGGGCCACGGGGACTTCCAGCTGCGTAGACAGCGCGCAGACATTGCTAGCAGTTTCAGTTTTCAGTTGGCCAAAATGGCCAAGTTAACTTTTGGTGTGGCACTAAAAGGTCGCTGTTCATATACACTACCAATGGAAAGAATTTAAGGCTTTGCGTTTTGATTATTTATTAAGTTTATATATTTAATTTATATATAATTATTGTATTTAAATAAGCTTGGTTTCTTGGCAAGAATTTATGGTATTATTTTTATTGTATGTATTTTGGATGTATTTCGCCACAGCGTTTTTTATAGATTATTCTGTCCTCTCCAGCCTAGAAAATAGTATTAATCTTTAAATTAAATTGAACACAAATTTGTTTAGTTAACTTAATTAATTTAAGCTATACACAACAAAAAGACAATTTGTAGTTAAAAGTTTTTAACGAAGAGAAAGGGAGAGAGAGAAATTAAAAATAAATAAAATAAAAACAACTCTTTTTAATTTTTCCTACTACTAACGAAAATATGTACAATATTTTTTTAAAATAAATAAATGCATTCTGCAACTCTAAAAATCTTAATCTTTGCAACATTAGTAACAAGCTGAAAGAGGCAGTTGAAGTAGCCGCAAAATGACTATTAAAAAATCGTTGCTAGGTTTGCAGTTTTTGGTCGCGTCATTTTTTTATTATTTTTATTTTTTTGCCATGCGCCGCGTGAAAAACGAAATGAAAAGTTGTCGATGTTGCTGCTGCTGTTGCAGTTGTTGCAGTTGTTGCTGTTGGTGTTGTCGATGTTGCAGTTGCCGGCGCGACGCACCGCTTGAAGGCTGCAGCAAAACACATTTGAAAATGGAAAGTCGTCGCTGTTGCTGCTGTTTTTTTTATTTTTCTCTTTTTTTTTCCTTCTTTTGCAGTTTTGTTGATTTCGTTGATTTTTTGGCTGGGCAGCAACCGGTTGCATTACCAACAACATTAGCACACATGCAACATGCCGCGGCAGTTGTAGTTATTTCTATTGGCATTGCATATTTGTATTATTTTTATTAGTTGTAGATTTATTATTTGTGTATATTCGCGCGACGGCTGCTAATTGGCTATGTGCAACAATCAGAGAAGAAAAAACAACAAAAAAATATATAAAGATAAAGATGCAAAAATATGAAGAAAATTTTGTAACTGTCTGTTAGAAATTTTGATTGTAAATCTTTGAGATGCCAAGCCGCAGACTGTATCGGCCTCAATGGTGGTCTTACAAAAGCGAAAGTATTAAATTTGAAATTGAAATTTGTAGTTCGGGCCAAGCGAAACCGCCAACATAAAAAAAATAGCTGTAGACCAAGTGCAGCTTTAGCGGCCCATAAAAAGTTGTCATTAAAATTATTGAGAGTTGTAAGTAGAAATTTTGCACTATGTTCGCGAATTATGTAAACTCTATATTTGGAAAAAGTTCAACCAACTTGCGCTATTTAAATTCAAAATATATTGTATAGAAAAACTAATAAATACATATTATTTGGCCACAATAGATTTAGTTACAGTTTCATTTGTGGCCTGCATAATTTATATATTTTTTTGTCTTGTAGCAAAATGTTGAATGTTGAATTGTGGTTTGGCTCGTGTGTATAAATAAAACATAAATTTAAATTAGTTGCTGACCGTGATAGGTTTGTTTGTTTTAAATTTATGTATTTAAAAAAAAAACCCAAAAAGATAAGGAAGCATTTTGTGTTAATACCATTGTTAAGGCGATTGCGAGCCAGATTTCTGTAGGACTTTAAAGAGTTCTCCTCGGGCACAACGATAACAAAAAAAATATCAACTGTTAGTGAAATAGTTTCTTTTGAGATTAATTACTATGATAATTGGAATCAGGTAAAGATCACTTTCATATAGCAAAAACTTCCCACGACTTCTAACAGATTTCAACTACAACTCTCATTCGCACTTTCATTAATAAATGCCGCTAAAAAAAAAACAATTTCACCTGCGCATCTTTGCTAAATATTTATATGCACCTACATTGTATGAGTTAAGTACGCATACTTAGAAAAGCCCACACACGCAGGAACACACACTCACACACACTCACACACTCGATTCGAGTGCTCGCACAGCACGCACAACAAGTTTGCAGGTTATCCACTTAACGACTTCATATTAAGATTGATTTAATTCATGAGTGTTACGCGTATTTCTCTTTCGATTCCGATTGCGATTCCGATTGCTGTTAAATGTTTATAACTTTCACTGTCTAGCATTAAAGCGTCTCTCTCTCCCTCTACCTCTCTCTCTCTCTCTCTTGATTGATAGACAATGCATTAATTAATACATTAAATGCACATAATTAACTCTGTCGATTGTCGATTGCCGATTTGCTGTTATGTGTCGGCATCATTTTCAATGCGATTCATGGTGTGAATATCTTTTTACAGTGGCATTTCTTTTTATGGTGCTTTAATTTTTTCTGCTTCTATTGTTTTTTTTTTGTTGCTTTTTCTTTGTGTTTTTGCGCTAATTTTTCGCACTTGGCAATGACGCCGTTTGTTTTGTTTACGGTTAACAGTTTTTGGTATGGGAAATGGAAAAGCGCTGCCAACTGCAGCTAAACACAATCGCACTCCGTTATGTGAAGTTAACCTTCAGTTTTCCGGGTAATAGGTAAAAAAACAAGAAAGCTTTTCGTTTTTCCTGCAGCTAAATGAGAAATAAATGCATATGCGGAAGTCCTCATTAATGGATGTTTAGGTATCTATATATATGCATTTACTTCCAGCGACTTACATAAAAAAAATATATGAGGCATTTATGGTAGTATTTTGAAATAACTTTGCCAAATTTAAAGGCAGCATTAAACTGGCCTTAAGCAAATATGCATCAATTTTGATAAACGCTAAACATTTTGAAATGCCTTTTACGTAAGCCGGCAAAGCCAATTTTAAGGCTATGAAAAAACAAACCAATTAAACTGAAATGCACTATTAATCCAAATGATAATAGCATTAAAGTTTTATAGCTAAATTTTGATGAATTATTTCGCCAGCTGGTTACGCATGCAGCGATCTGCAACTAAATGGGGCAATAGCAATTCACGTTGCTGCGGCATTCACGCAATTTCCTGTCCAGTTTTGCGATCCTCAGAAATTGTCATATCATCGTATGTATATATATATATATATATGTATGTATAACTACCGTTTTTGGTATGCGGCATGCATTTAAAACGAAAAGAGCACAACAATTTCTTGTTAATTACGCCACTCGGTATCATTAACACATTTTCTTGTCATCATTCTGCTGACCCAATTTTCGTGGCTAAAACACAACCAGCTAACTAACTGAGCAAAGCGAAGCGCTTTTTGTGTAAATTTAAACAATTTTTTTCTGCATTTTATAGTGTTTTTTTGTAGAAAATGTTTTAAATACGCTGACTTCTCAAATTGTGAAATGAAGGAACAGAAAAATTCCATCGGTCAGCATTTAAATTAAATTTGCGACTTATTTCTGTAAGAACTAAAAAGTTGCTCAGAGGTTAAACAATTTTATGCAAAAAACGGACTTTCGCAATATTTGTAATATTTGTCAATACTTAGGCGCACAGCTCGGATAAGGAAAATGTGCAATTCGGCAAGAATGCAAACTTCTTGAAATATATATTTTAATATTATAAATATAAAAATTTAACATATTAAAAAAAGATTAACCTGCAGTTGCCAAGAGACATATATAAATTAAATACAGAGATGACTAAATAAACCACCATTACTATTATTTTTATATAGTTAATTACTCTATCTTCATTTTGTATCATTTAATTTGTAACTTTAATTTTATTTTTACTTGTTTGTATTTTTAAAAACATTATAAAAATCATATAAATATAAATAAATAAATAAATAAATATCATTTAAAACTTTCAACCTACATTTTTATTTTTTTTTTAGATAAATAACGAAATAAATTTTTTTGACTTTTCTTTTTTTTTTTAAAGGTGTCATATTTATCAGTATTCCTAGCAAAAAAAAAACTTTATGTGTTGAACTTGACATCGTCCGTTGTTGCACCTGGCAAATAAATAATATACAATTGGCTGGTAAAATGATATTTTTTCTCTGGTCACTCGAAAGTGAAGGCCATGCAAAAGCAAATATATGTTAACAGTTCAAGTTGGTCAAGTTGGGTTTGCGACACGTGAGCTTGTCCAGTTTTGTAATGAAGTTCACACGGATTGTTTTCTTTTTTATTTTCTGTGTTTTTGTTTTTTGTGGTAACATTAACGTGACCATTAACTGGTCAACAGTTTTTGAGTATTTCAAGTTGCTAACTGAGATGGACAAGTGGAGACGGTTTGACTGAGTGCGTAAAATATAAATAGCCATTATCATAATCATCATTATCATTAACTTGAGGCAATTAAAATCAAAAACAAGAGCGAAAGTAAAACATTTAACAAAAAAAAATAAAACCAAAAAAACAAAACCGCAAACAATGAAAAGCCATAAAAAGTGTTGGGTATATAAAAACAAATAAATATAACACATCAAACGTGCTTTCGTCTGGAACCGATTTTAAGTGAATTAAAAACCTTACATTAAATTGAGTGAAAATTGATATTGCTTATTAGCCAGCGAATGTTGCACAAATTTAAAGATCTCATGTGAAAAACGAATTAATAACAACATTTTTATTGTTTCTGCCGTTTTATTTAATGATACTCTTACTCATCCAACTGGGCTCCCCCTCCACTGCCTTGGCATATCCAATTAATCTTTGCCCATAAAAAATCATCCAGTGTCATGACTTTAATTACTTTATTACAAGCCTCCGATCAAAAATTTGGTCTGCATTCTTCTTGTGCTTTCTTGGCCCGCACACTGCCAAAAAAAAAAATATATATGGCCCAATGTTTTTTTGGGGCCTGGCATGTGGTCAGCGGAGCACACTGTGGGCTGGCAACTGAGGCGGCCTTAGCGGTACTTTGACTTAAGAGGCAGACAAAAAAAAAAAATAACAAAAATTACAACAAAATGAACCAAAGACAAATCGCTTACGCCCCCAGGCGGGGCAGCAGCAACATGAGCAACATAACAATTTAATGTAACAATTTATGCTACATACTAACATACATATATATACAATATATATGTATATATATATATATATTTGTTCGTAACTCTGTGCAAAATAATTTAATTTGCAACAAAGTTGTCGATATGGGCACAGAGTGGAACTTTAAGACTTGATATTTTCCATAATATACTATATAAAAATGTATATATGAAAAATAAGAGTAGACTTTATACAGAATAATACAGAATATATAAATGCAATTTACTAATACCATTTTTCTTTATTTTTCCATTAAGAAACTAATAATAAAAAGTATTCCGCCACAATGCCCACAGTGAATATGTCTGAAAATATAAATTTGTTGATGACCACACAACAAATGGAAACAAAGGCAAGTTTGTGGATATAACCAGTGGTCACACATTCCACAAAGAGGCGTGGCAACGCCTTAAACTCAGGCAAAACCAACTGGCCACCCAAGAAAAAGAAAAGCAAAACGAATAATAAATTCGTTACTTGGCTAAGAATGCCAGTTGGGCCAACTCTGACAACTGGCAGCCAATCCAAACACGTCAATGAAATGTGCTGTGAGTATATTAAAAATTAATTAAAAAATAAAAATAAAAACGCAAGCAGCAACAAGTCGAGTGAGTTGACTGAGTTACTCGGCATAGCACATAGAAAGCAGAAAGTAAGCAGAGAAATTCTGATTATTACTGTGACCACAAATATGACTCAGCCTCAGAGTCAGACTGAGGCACTAAAGACTCGGGAAACTAGCGGGACGTGCTACGTGAGTTGCAAGACCAATTGAAGTTGAAGTGGAAGCGAAGACTTTTGAATGCTAGAACGAATCTTTTACACTGAGAGAAAATAAGTGCTGTAATTGTTGTCGTATGTAAATTTAAATCTGCATAAGTTATTGCTGCTCTACACCAGAAATTATTCATATATACGAATATATATAAATGTAAAAAGAAATATAAAAATTGTTCTTATATGTTTTATTTATGTCCATCATTAAATTAAGAAAAGAAAACTCTAATTTTTATATGTATAAATTCTTCTAATTAAATTAAGCTATACTTGCTGCCAAAGTAGCGCGATTCTCTAATCTCTTTACGATTTTTTCAATAATAAATCGAAATTCAAATTCAAATTTATTATAATTTTTTTTTAAAGTGCACAAAATGGTAAGCTGTAAGCAGCGACTGGTAGCAAATTGATTGCCAGCGAGAGTAGAGCATAGAGAATTGACCCACTGGCTGAGCGCAAAATGTATCTAACAGATACAAGATACAAAAGCGCTAGAATTGTTATAACTGCGCCTCGCTAACTGTGGCAAGACCTCAATATCAATACAGAACTTGGCTTTGGCACGCTTTGGTTACCATTTCGACACCTTGCCGCCAACTGATTCAATTCGCTGCCAGACTCAACTGGCTGCCCGAAGGCGCCAATAATACTATAGTAATAAAAAAAAGCTTCAAGTTTTTTTTTTGTTTGTATTTGGATTTGTTTTGTTGTTGTGTTTATGTTGTTGCCCAATTTGCTTAATTAGCGTACATTTCGTCGGCCATTAGGCATATTTAACATAGCTTCTTTAATCACATTTTAAGTGAGAGTTAAAATTATTATTGGCCAACTAAAATCCATGGCGAAAGTCTCGAAACGATGATTTTAGCCCCTTCATATTATTTAGGTTTGTTTGCGCACCATTTCGTTGCTCTGGGCAACGTATTCCATCAATGGAACGAGATTCTTGCAACGAGATTTTCTCTACCAAAGAAACATTGACCAGAGGTGTCTGCCAGCCACAGTTGATATTTGCACTGACTCTGTTTGAGTCTAGGTAAACATGACAGGTTCCCGGGGACAAAAGCAACCTGCTTCAGGAATGTATTGAATTCAGGGGAGGAGTGGAGAGGGTTGGTGGGAGAAACGGGAATATGGGATTGCCCTTTATTGCGAGCAACTTCAGCCAAAATGGGCACTGGCTCGATGTGAATAAACTATAGAATTTATTTGTAAATAGAAATCTATCAAAAAGAAATTCTTTGTGCTTAAAAATAAAGGCAGAAACTGACTAAGAGAAAATAGATATAGAAAAATATTTATTAAAGTTTCTAAAACAACAGAAAATATTTGAGTTTAAGGAATCGCATAAAATAAAAAAAAATAATATTTTTAGGAGCATATACTTTAAATAGATATAAGATATATATAAAGACTAATTTATCACGATCAGAAAAAAGGAACTCTATAAAGGCTGTAGCTTTTTATGGATAAAATATTAAGTATTTCTATGAGCTCATGTTAATTTTGTTGAATCGCATTGAATACATTTTTTTTTTTTTTTTTTTTTTTGTTAAGCATAAAAATTGCTGCTGAGATCAAGATGCTTCCTCAATCAGTGACTAGTGTATCTATCAAAAGGAACAACAACAAGTTCAAGTGGATATTTGCAGCGCCTGTTCAAGTCGCCAGCTTCAGCCTCAGTGGCTGTCTGAGCATCTGTGGAATGCTGGGTTGTGCCAGTGGTTGCCTGGGAAATGGCAAATGGAGGCACAAACAAACGCCAAACCGTAACAGAAGCAGCCTATTGAAAATGAAAATGCCGTCCAACCAAACAGCAGCAGACAAGAGATGTCTGTCTGACAACAGCAATTTACTATAACTCAACAGATCGTGCAGACTATTTATTTATTTTTTTTTTTTGTTACAGGTGGCGCAGACTCACCGTCTCTCAGGTCTCCAGCGAACCTTATCAATGCGAGGCGCAACATCATAATAATAACCAAAAGCCGCATAATGGTGAAAAAAAAAAATCAACGATGCAAATATTTACATGCGGCCGGCGATAAGCCGAGATAAGAGCTGCAAAGCTGTAAGTCACACATAGATAGGAGAGCTGCAGTTAAAATGCATATGTGTGTGTGTAAATATGTATATTATTTTTGGGGTGTATGTAGACAAAGAGATTTGTTTTTTCTTTTACCCGGAAGCATTATAAATGGGTGTTGCAAGCGAGCTACTTTTACTTAAAAAAAAAAAAAAAAAAACTGGCTTGCATAATGCACAGTTCGGTGCAAGAGGTGCACAAGAGATGCAGACTCATTTACAGCAACAGCTGAGCTACAGCTAGAGCTAGAGCTACAGATACATAGATACATAGATACATAGATACATTTCATAGCTACACGCCCCGAATCAAGCGAAAAGCGCTCCACGCGATCAGAGCGCTAATTCAAACAAATTGCAGCATACAAAAGGCAGAGGAGCAAACAAGCGACAAACATTGTCAAAGCGACAAACTGACTTTGTGACAGTATATTAAAAGGCACTGCCTGGTTTATAATGGATATGGCTATGGCTATGGCTATGGATATGGATATGGAATAGCGCATCGAGAATGCCGCATACAAATATAGAATGCATATGATAAATTACACAGAAATCTTGTCTACCCAACAAATGCAGCAACTGCTGCGAAATCTGGGCACAGTGCACAGTGGTTCGAAAGTGTTATATTCATATTATTCTAGGAAATACTTTTGCTATTTAAGTTTTGCATATGCAAATTATGGTAAATCAAATTAAATGAATACATAATTTAATTTTTATAATAATAACTTATCGAATATTAAGAAATTGATTAATGGTGAAACCAACTTTAATCGTAAATATTTTATGAATGTTTTAAATTGCTTTGACATTTGCAAATGGTTTAAATTAATCTTTATATTCAGGTTCAAAAACATATTAAAAAAATGTATTTTAATAATTTAAGATAATTACCTAATTACTTGTTAAAATATCTGAAAAAAAATATTTATTTATTTAAAGGCAATATTTATTTAAAGGCAATATTTATTTAACTATTTCTTGGTTTTCCAACGATCTAATAAATAAACCTTGAAAATTGGAAACAATTCTTTGTTAATTCAATAAAACAGAACAACAAAGTATTTTGTGGAGTAAACAAATATGTGAAAATGAGTATAAGAAAAGTTAATTATTAATGCTTGTAGACAAAGAGTAGCTGAAAAATCACCGAATCAAAATCCAAATCATTTTGCGATACGCTTTAATGCACAAAACATTAAATTCGAAGAGTTCATTTGCTGCTCCAATTTGGATGGAAAACTAGTAAAAAAAAAACAGTGAGTTGCATTTACTATGTAAATTTTCATGGCTTAATGATGTTGATGTTGTTGTTGTTGTTGATGTTGCTGTTGTTGATGATCAGCACCCACTGTGCAGCAAGTGTTTTGTTTGTTACTGCTGCTTGGGGGCATGTGCCGCCCGGAGGCAGCTAGCTGATGGGAGTGCAGCTAATTTGATTAATGATAAGCCGAGCTTAACTGACGACGATTGTGATTCATTATGTGCGCACATCCAGCACACTTAGCGCAAAAGATACACACACAGATAAACACACACACTCGCACACACACACACACACTTGCACACACAAAGTAGCCAGTGGTGAATTGCATTTAATAGATTGTTGCCATAGAAGAATGAACATTATTTTATTAGCTTGACAACACATGTTGTTGTTGTTGCTGTTGTTGTTGTTGTTGCTGTTGTTGTTGTTGTTAGCAATTGGAACAGTAAATTCTTTATGCGATTTGAACTGTGTTTTTTTTTCTCTCTGTTTTTGTTGTTGGTATTTTTTGCAATTGAATTTCATGCTGCGAAAAATGCTTTCGTTATCTATGAGATACAATTTAGTTTTGCGGCAACAAGTGCCGACTGATTACATGCAATGAGCCATTTCCTTTGTACATTCAACTGGCCACGCAATAATAGCATAAAAGAATCCGTTGTTTTAGCTATATTTATGTGCAGAGATAGTTAGATACATATGCAATTGGCCACTTGAACGGGGCAACCATTTGGGTCAGAACAGAGCGGGCTACTGATCATCGAATGAAAGGCGGTCTTGAGACATTAAAGATTGAGATATGGGCCAAAAGTTCGAGCACACATTAAGTATTAAGAAAAAAAGAATATGTCAAATTAAATAATAGTTTTCTGAGCAAAACTACTTTTATTCTAATAAAAAACTGCTTAGTCAATTAGACAAAATTCGCCAATAAATATGAAAAATATGAAAATATGAAAAAATTTATAATTATAATTATTATTAATATTCTCATTTATTGCTTAAATTATAATTATAATGTTCAAATTGTACGTTCTCAATGTTGCCCTTGTTAGTTGTGTTTTTGTTGCTGCTGCATTTGTTAACTGTTTAGTTTTGCGTGTTTTAGCTGAAAATGTTGCTAAATTTTTGTGTTCTTTTTTTTTTTTAAATATTTTTGCTTTTATTTTCTTGCATTATTTGCGCTGCTTTTGCTGCTCCAGTTTGGGCTTTGCGCGTTCCTTTTGCTTCTCGTCGAGACGCTTCAGCTCCTCCTTCTCCCACTTCTCGAACTGTTCACGATCCAGCGCCAATTTGACCAGCTCTGACATTTCGTCATCGCTGACACCCTGATCGATGTCCTTCTGCATGAGCTCAGCCTCTCGGGCCATAGCATCCTTGGCCTCGCGGCGTCGCACCTTTAGCTCCTTGGCCTCGACCAGATCCTGATGATGCCTCTCACGCTCAAGTTTCTCCTGCTTACGACGCTCCTCCTCCTTGGCAAACTCCTCCATCTCGTCGTCAGTGTATGGATAGTCTGGCACAGTGGCATACAGCGGCATTTTACCCGAATTTATAGCTAGCGCAATGCTGCCAATCAGTGCCAAAATTCCAGATAATAATATCAAATTGTATTTGGTGTTCTTGGCATGCCAGGCCTTGTAAAAATCCCCCTCTGGCTTGGGCAAATCACTGAAGACGGCATGGGTGCCACCACTTGGAAAATAGCCAAATCTTGGCTTAGGCGGCTCCTCTTTGTCACATTTGGGCGGTGGCTTTCCGGCCAATCCTCGGGTAATGTGCACCAAACAATTTAAACGTTTGGTGTGTGCTGATTGTTTATTTGTTGTTTTAAATTGATTAATGTAATTTTTTTAAGGCATACTTACAATAATCACGAGATATCAACGATTTGGCGGCAATCAAAATTCTGGACATATTTAGTAAGTTTTAACTTTAGTTTTTCTTCGTAATAAATTTGTGACTGGTGTAAAACCAAATAAAGTTTTTCGATTTGACATAGATTTTCACAAAGATTGCTTTGTTCTATTTTGTTTGACTCGTCTACTTTGCAGTCGATTTCTTATTTAAATTTTTAAGTGCAACAAAAGCTTCTGAAACATCTTAAAACACAAGTTGAACACGACGATTTTGGGTAAATCTATTTCTTGTAAAAACTGAAAACATGTTGTTGTTAACAAAGAAACATAAGTGTCAGAGACAACAACAACAATTTGGAAATCTCATACAATAATTTACACATGTACACAACTATGTACATGTGTATGTATGTGTGATGTAGGTAGGTGCATCAAACAAAAATAAAATAAAAAGCTAAAAGCTAAAAGCTTATCTTTGCCAGAGCAACAGCAGCAGCAGCAGCAGCAGCAGCAGCAACTTGGGCACAGACAACATTAGCGTCAACAAAATTTCAATGAAATTTATGACGCCTAAATAACAAATCTACAAAGGTGTCACGTGCGCTACAACAACAACAACAACAACAGCAACAACAAACAAGAAACTTGTCAAATTTGTTGAATAAGTTGAGACGAATGCATAATAATAATAAAGACTGGACAAGACAAGACCAAAAGTAGTTCGCTTGCAGTGAAAGACAGACAGACGGAGAGAGAGAGAAAAAGAGAGAGAAAAAGATATCTGTCACTCACTCTCTCTCTAAAGAAGCTAAAGAGAAGCTAATCACGTCACGTCACGTCGAGAATGCGGTCAACAAACTTGTTCCCCGTTGCATATGTAAACGATCTGCAGTAGTAGTAGGTGTGTGTGTGTGTGTGTAGGTGTGTTTTTTGCTGTGGGTGGATGAGAATAAGTTGCAATATAGCATCGTATAACTGTTAAACACATTATGCTTTATGACATCTATAATGTATTTGTATATCAGACATTTTGCTTCCTCCAATCTTCATTAATTTTATCGTTTTGCTGTCTTTTACGCACACAAATACAGGCATAGGAAATCAAAATGAGGCATCCGTAAAGAAAGGCAACCACGTAGCATCTGGTTGCAATCATTCCGTACAATAGATCCGCATCGGAGCGATACTCTTCCAAAGTGCCATAGTGCTCCGCCAGCGGCAGAGATTCTATCAAGCTAAGCGATTTCGTTGTAAATGCGATGCCCATCAACAGCAGCTGAATTGTGGCCCAGATGCTAATCCCCAAACAGAAAAGTGAACAGTTTTTGCCACAAATGCAAGCCATGTTGTGTTAATGTAGTTAATTATATATAAATAAATATGTATACTATATTTGTTGCTAGTTTCTGTTGACGCTTAAGGCAAAACCACAACACTCACAAATCTCAAATCCCTCTCTGAGAGATCAGAGTAATTGAGACAGGTGCAAAAGCGATCATGAAATGAAAAGTTTGTTTCCGAGTCGGGCAACTTTTGTTTAACCTTGGTCGAATTTAATGACATTAGATCTTGGCGTACAAGATTGTGAAGTTCATGTGTCACACACACATACGCACATAGGTATGTATCTGTGTGTAAATACATTAACTTTTTGTTACCACTCGCTTTCAGTGGCGGGTTGCGCGTTACGCGTTGCGGTTTGCTTTGGGTTGTTCAACCCAAACACGCACAAAGTTTTTCAATTGGTTTTCAACTGCAGATTGACAGCGAACCGAACTGAGTTTTGCTTTTCAAAGAGAAGCCTAAAAAATGTTTTATTTATTAGCATCTTCGAAAGAATTATAAATTTCAAATAAGAATAGTTTTTGTTATGCCTAAAATTGATTGCAGAAAATCAATAAAGTTGGCAAAATTTAAATAAAATCTGTTATAATGGATGATACAGAATAACGTGTTAACAGTTCAGAAGTTATGGCCATTTCTAAGCCGAATCAGTTAAGTGATTGATAAAATCAAATAATAATCATTTGTTGAGAGCAAACTTGTGCAAAATTTGAATACAACAACAGGTTCAACACTTCTCAAGTTCAGAGCAAGATGCCTGCATAATTCTTAAATAAATGCTCTTTATTAATTCCAGTTTTAAGCAGTTCTACAATTTTACATTTTACGCATATATTTTTGGGTCAAAATTTGAATAATAAGTAACATATTTATTTGCTTCACGTGCTTAAATAGAATCTTAATTAATTAATTACTCTAATTAGATGATTACAATAAATTCAACTCACCGTTTTCCAAACGATTCCAAAATCGCAATAAATTATTGTTTGCAAATTGAATTTTCAAAATATGTTGCTATCATTAAATTATTGCGAAAATCCATTAGTTGATTTTGCAGTTGCCAATTTTCAATTTTTGTTGCTTTTTGCTTGCACCACGGTTTTATTTGTAGTCATTAGTTAGTTTTATGATTCACAACGGCTTAAAAATTTTTAAATTTTTTTTATCATGCAATTATCAATGACTTCAATTAAAAGTAATCATTAATTGCTCGTATTGAGCACTTGGTCTGCAATTTCAATAAAGATCATTAGATTAGATACAGAAAAAGTAACTTAAGTAATTAGAAAAACTTATATTTCCATTATACAATATAATTTAAAAATGTAGAATAGGCATTTAATTTCAAGCCATAACGTAATACGCAAATGGAGGTCAAGCATGAAATAGGAAACTTCCAAAATTAAAAAAAAATATATATTATAAATAAAACACCTTGACATTAGGGTGTCTCTTTATGAAGTTGGTTACTTGTTTCAATTTTTATTTTTTACATAACACAATCAGAAATCAATCAAAGCTTATATGGAAGTTGGAGGACAACAATGACAGATATTTGATTGCATAATTCACAAATTAATAACTATTTATATAATATTAAACATATATATTTTGTTATATTTGCAATAGTCAATACTAATTTTTCTGTATCTAAATATATTATATTTATTTGCACATTAATTGAGCTCAAGAATTTATCGGTTTTCTTTTTGAGTTTTTGTTTTTCCTTTAGTTTTTGTGCACATTTGTTGACATGTGCTCGTTTTGCAGCGTCAGAATTATAATAATGGCTTACTTATCAGCCGGGCTTTTATCAAAACAATTGCGATATTTTAATGCTTAGCGTGGCAAATTTATTATTATATTTATAATTAATTTTCTTTAGAAGCGATATGGAGCAGAAAGTTATTTCTATTCACAATATTTATGTGTGCATTCTGATAAGCTGGCTTTGCCAATATCAAACACTATTTTTGTTGTTGTCATTTGTTTGTTGCTGCTTCTCTTTTATTTGTTTTGCATTCTGTAAATGAAACACTTGTTGAAATGCACAAGACAAGCACACCCGCACACACACACACGCATGCAAGCATAAAGAGCGCGCACGTCTTTGAATTGGAGCTTGGCGTTTGTACCGTATAAAACAGACTGTGGCTGCACACAAAAGCCAAACAAAACACGAAATTGTAGGCAGTAACAGACGGAGAGAGTGAGAGAGAAACAGCGGCAGACCGAAAACGAAGCGCGACACAACCAACTTGCTCCACGTTCGCTGCTGAAATGAAACTAGTGAGCGAGTGAACTTAACATTGGAGAGCCAATACAACACAGCGTGTTGTGTGTGTTATGTGGGAGCCTGCATGCAGGTCCATATCTGGCATTGCTGTTATTGGGTTTTGGAGTTGCAGACTACAGATCTGTCAGAGCTGAGATAAAAGCATAGCATTAATTAAGTGATTTATTAAAATGGAAGGAATTTAAATAATAAGTGTCACTTCATTGTAAATAAAAAAACCTTTCACTATTACAATAAGTTCTATATTTTAAATTTAAGAATTCAATTGGTATACTAGATATATTGCAACTACAACCCATCTCTTAAGCAAATTTAACAAGGAGATTAGCAAAATGATATTTTGTTAAATTTAAAGAATTAATTTCTTTTACCCAACTGCTGATAGGCAAATTGTTTGTTTGATAAATTAACAGAACGCTGTTAACGCAATTTCAAATGTTAAATGCTCCCAGAGAGCAACAGGCTGCCGCTCAACAAGTGTATGCTGTCAGACACAAAGCTGACGGCTCTGACGCTGTTACTCAAAATGTTATTACAATGCTAATGAGTCGGTGTTTAAACTTAAACAAATATAAATATTAATATGCATAGTAAGAGTAAGTAGACATTTAATAGACTAATTTTATTTAATGCAATTTTTATAAAAACAGTTTCGACAAAGAATTGAATAAAAATATTCATTTCCATAAAATAATCTTATTTGACACTCAAGTCATAAATTTATATCTACCTGAAATTTGCCCGCAAAATAGTTCTGTTTCTACGCAAATTTCCAGTTTGCTTAAAAAATGAAGCAAGAAATTAAAGCTGAACATTTATGGCAAATTAATCGGCAATGCTCCGGAGCTATTTGTCGATCATTAAAAGCAGATCTGTGTCCGCTAATTTGGCCGACAACAAACGCCTAAACCAAATGAACCATAAGAAAAGTGTTCGATCTGATCTTACGCCCATGCTTAGTTAGCATAAATTATATTTCGATTTGAGGCCATAATTGAAACTACTGCGGACTGTCATTTGCATATCCAGTCAATTTTTAAACGATTTATCGTGATATGTACTTTGAACACTGCTGAAAAAAAGTTGGCAATTTACATTTAATAAATCGGCAAAGTTAACTCGATATACTCATCAGAATGATAATGTTTTTGAAACTCTTTTGTTTTTGCTAAAAACGAAGGGTATATTAAAATTTTATTTATTTATGGATCCTAAATATGAACAAGAATTTTGCAATAAGCCTAAAGAAATACTCATACTTACAAATTGCCCAATGTACCTTGCTATATGTATCAGAAAGTAAATGTCTTCTAAATTTTAGTTAGTACTCAAAAATTGAAATTTTTCGAAAACAAGTTTTTGAAATTTGCAAACTATTTCTGGCATTTCGAAATTCGAGCTCTTTTTTGCAAGTCCTTTTTTTTAAGTGTAAGAATAGATATTATCGCCATAAAAGGTCATCAAAAAATAACTTCGCAACCGATTTGGCGGATTTCCGCTCCCAAGCTACTAGAATTTCCACACAGCCGCACAGCTCTTGATTAGAGGAGAAGAGAGAGAGAGAGAGAGAGAGAGAGCCTTCTCGAGTGCTGGCGGGCTGTCGACTTAAAAATTAAAGCTGCTGGTCATTTGATACAACACACAGGAGATGAAGTTGGGCGAAGTGCGGGGCGGAGTTTTTCGTATATGTTGGGGAAGCATAAGCACTCCAGCGATTAGCATGTTAAACAGCGGCTGCTTAAAGGCTATAATTAAGCGACATAAACTTGGGTATTAGGCGCTAAATACACACAAATACACACACACACACGCACACACACGCACACAAAAGCACACATGCAGACTGAGAACGAAAAGCTTTACGTGTGGAAGTGGAGTAGGAGTGTGGGGAATTTGAGAAAACGGCCTCCGTTTCATGATTTGCATAACTGTTTGGCTGGGGCACGCACTTGAAGTCTCGTTCTTCTTGGTTCTGGGTGTGAGTCTTTCAGTCTGGCTTGCATTCGAAACAGACGCGGACGGTAAACGAAAAACGGAGGCAAATAGATACACACACACACATATATATACACTCTGCAACACACATTGATATGCACCTGTCCACATACGCGACACGTTTGGCTTTCATTTGCTGTCTAAGAAAGAGTAAACATGAAGTCACCAAGTCGCCAAGTCGTTTATTCTATTCACCACAACACACTCGTCGCTTGGGCATTATTCGTATTTGAATGCAGCTTGAGATGAGCTGAGCTAAATATTGCCTATTGATTTTGGTTCTACACAATAAGACTTAACTTTGAGCCTAAACATTAACAATGAACTAGTGCTTCAAGCAAAGAGACTAGAAAATTTATAATGTATCTCTTTCAAATCAATAAAAAAGTAAACATCATAATAATAATAATCCAAACAAAAATAAAAATAGTATAAATCAGAATAAATTTTTAATAATCATTCTTTCTCCCCATAAGATGCATTATGTATGTAATAAAAGATAAAAAATATATACATATTAAAAAAATTTAGACTATTATTTATTTATTTACATACACAAATTACTAAAAGCCCATTTAAGTAATTTCTTAGTGTATCCCAAAATTCTCTACGCCGAAGTCAACTTCTTTCTTTTCCTTACTTATTATTGTTATTTTCGTAACACACAAAAGAATTTCCATCAATAATGTCAATAGTACCTGCAATAACAACAACCACATCTACTTATAACAGAAAAAACAACAGCAAGCAGCGCACACGACACTCCTTTGGCTTTAGGCTTTAAGGTTCGCTGTTTCTGTTGCTGTCTCTGTCTCGCTGCTGCTGTTTATGGCATCGCCATCGTCAACGTCATTGCCATCAACGCCATCGATGTGGGCAACGCCACACAACGAATTATGACCATTAAAGCTGATTGGGGTTTTTAAAGTTATTAGGCAACTTCAATTTCAAACTGCATACGCGATTTCTGTGTGTGTGTGTGTGTGCGTGAGTTGGAAATTCTAGAAAATAATGGAGATATTGACGTTTTACCCTTTTTTTTAATTTTTAAAACTGTTCTATTGTCAGTCTGGCATGCATTCAAAACGCAAGCTTTTCGCTTTTTTTAAATTTTTAAAATTGTCATATCTTTGTTAATAATGGAGATATTGATGTTTTACGCTTTTTTTTTAAAATTTTTAAAACTGTCATATCTTCGTTAATAATGGAGATATTGATGTTTTACGCTTTTTTTTTTAAAATTTTTAAAATTGTCATATCTTCGTTAATAATGGAGATATTGATGTTTTACGCTTTTTTTTTAAATTTTTAAAACTGTCATTTTTTTTAAAAATTTTTAAAACTGTCATATCTTTGTTAATATAACTTGCAATAACAGTATGTAATGCATTTTTGAATTTTCTGAAATTTTGCGGCGAAAGTAAGGTTTTCATTTTTTTGCCACATATACAAAAACGTGCTGCTCTGATTTCTGTTTATTGGTATTGCAACCACAACTGCATAAGAATAGACAAAATATTGAGAAGGGCAGCATATTATATTTATAAAGGTCAAATGCTATCGAAGTGCTTAAAATATTTAGCACCATTTAATTGAACATTTTATGTGTATTCTAAAATTGGCATCACAAATTATTTATTTTAAAAACAATCTTTTTTTGCCAATCGCGCGAGGCCAGTCGCTTTTTTTCGTGCATGCATCTAGCAAAATTCACAAATTTTGGATGACTTTCAGCTCCAAGAACCAGGCGCACAGAAATCAGCTGGTGGTTTCTAAATATTACTAAAATAAACGTAGCATACTTTTACTGCATGCCAAAATCATTTTTCGGCACCTGGTAAAAGTATGCAATGAAAAATTTGGATCCTAAAATTACCTGCAATAAAAAGAAGGCAATGAATTTTAGTATTTGCTGAATTTTGGCCGTGAAAGTATGCTTTACTTTTATTTTGGCACATAAACAGCAACTTGCTGCTGATTTCTGTTCGCCTGGTACTTGGGGCTGGAAATCAACAAAAATTTTGAATTTTGCTAGATGCATGCACAAAAAAAGCTCGAATCGAAAATCAAAATAGATCCTGCCGCTGGCAGGCCATGTAAATGCGAATACTTTTGAATAAAAATTTAACAGCAAAAAAAAGTATAATAATCCGGTTGATCCTAAAATCAATTTTTAAAACTGTCATATCTTTGGTAATAATGGAGATATTGATGTTTTTCGCTTTTTTCTTTTGTTAATTTTTAAAACTGTCATATCTTGTTAATAATGGAGATATTGATGTTTTACGCTTTTTTTTTTAAATTTTTAAAATTGTCATATCTTCGTTAATAATGGAGATATTGATGTTTTACGCTTTTTTTTAAAAAATTTTTAAAACTGTCATATCTTCGTTAATAATGGAGATATTGATGTTTTACGCTTTTTTTTTAAAATTTTTAAAACTGTCATATCTTCGTTAATAATGGAGATATTGATGTTTTACGCTTTTTTTTTAAAACATTTTTAAAACTGTCATATCTTCGTTAATAATGGAGATATTGATGTTTTACGCTTTTTTTTAAAAAATTTTTAAAACTGTCATATCTTCGTTAATAATGGAGATATTGATGTTTTACGCTTTTTTTTTAAAAAATTTTTAAAACTGTCATATCTTCGTTAATAATGGAGATATTGATGTTTTACGCTTTTTTTTAAAATTTTTAAAACTGTCATATCTTCGTTAATAATGGAGATATTGATGTTTTACGCTTTTTTTTAAAAAATTTTTAAAACTGTCATATCTTCGTTAATAATGGAGATATTGATGTTTTACGCTTTTTTTTAAAAAAATTTTTAAAACTGTCATATCTTCGTTAATAATGGAGATATTGATGTTTTACGCTTTTTTTTTTAAAAATTTTTAAAACTGTCATATCTTCGTTAATAATGGAGATATTGATGTTTTACGCTTTTTTTTAAAAAATTTTTAAAACTGTCATATCTTCGTTAATAATGGAGATATTGATGTTTTACGCTTTTTTTTTAAAATTTTTAAAACTGTCATATCTTCGTTAATAATGGAGATATTGATGTTTTACGCTTTTTTTTAAAAAATTTTTAAAACTGTCATATCTTCGTTAATAATGGAGATATTGATGTTTTACGCTTTTTTTTTAAAAAATTTTTAAAACTGTCATATCTTCGTTAATAATGGAGATATTGATGTTTTACGCTTTTTTTTTAAAAATTTTTAAAACTGTCATATCTTCGTTAATAATGGAGATATTGATGTTTTACGCTTTTTTTTTAAAAATTTTTAAAACTGTCATATCTTCGTTAATAATGGAGATATTGATGTTTTACGCTTTTTTTTTTAAACATTTTTAAAACTGTCATATCTTTGTTAATAATGGAGATATTGATGTTTTACGCTTTTTTTTTTAAAAAATTTTTAAAACTGTCATATCTTTGTTAATAATGGAGATATTGATGTTTTACGCTTTTTTTTAAAAAAATTTTTAAAACTGTCATATCTTCGTTAATAATGGAGATATTGATGTTTTACGCTTTTTTTTTAAAAAATTTTTAAAACTGTCATATCTTCGTTAATAATGGAGATATTGATGTTTTACGCTTTTTTTTTAAAAAAATTTTTAAAACTGTCATATCTTTGTTAATAATGGAGATATTGATGTTTTACGCTTTTTTTTTAAAAAAATTTTTAAAACTGTCATATCTTCGTTAATAATGGAGATATTGATGTTTTACGCTTTTTTTTAAAAAAATTTTTAAAACTGTCATATCTTCGTTAATAATGGAGATATTGATGTTTTACGCTTTTTTTTTAAAAAATTTTTAAAACTGTCATATCTTTGTTAATAATGGAGATATTGATGTTTTACGCTTTTTTTTTAGAAAATTTTTAAAACTGTCATATCTTCGTTAATAATGGAGATATTGATGTTTTACGCTTTTTTTTTAAAAATTTTTAAAACTGTCATATCTTCGTTAATAATGGAGATATTGATGTTTTACGCTTTTTTTTTAAAAATTTTTAAAACTGTCATATCTTCGTTAATAATGGAGATATTGATGTTTTACGCTTTTTTTTTAAAAATTTTTAAAACTGTCATATCTTCGTTAATAATGGAGATATTGATGTTTTACGCTTTTTTTTTAAAAATTTTTAAAACTGTCATATCTTTGTTAATAATGGAGATATTGATGTTTTACGCTTTTTTTTTAAAAATTTTTAAAACTGTCATATCTTCGTTAATAATGGAGATATTGATGTTTTACGCTTTTTTTTTTGAAAATTTTTAAAACTGTCATATCTTCGTTAATAATGGAGATATTGATGTTTTACGCTTTTTTTTAAAAAATTTTTAAAACTGTCATATCTTCGTTAATAATGGAGATATTGATGTTTTACG
>JAWNLJ010000032.1:0-11172 GCA_035042365.1 Drosophila dives | reverse complement strand
CAGGGATCAGTTCGGCTTTCTGCATAAAAATATGCGCTGCATTCTTTTTTTTAACTTTTAAGTGCTAGAAGAATTGACTTAGCCTGCTCGTATCTGAGTGCAAACATTTTTAAAGGGAAATTTTCCAATAAAATTAGATTATTTTTATCAATTGTTTTTAGGTTATATCGTAGTCGAGAGCTCACGACTTTAGTATTCTTACTTGCTTTTTCCTGTTTTAGGTTCATTGCAACCCATAAACATTTCTGCTAATCCTTTGCGTTTTATTAACTCACTTAAAAATTTGAATTAAATATTAAAAGCTTTTACCATAACATTTATAATATTAAAAACATGCCTTCCGAGTTTATAACAAAAAGAATAAAGGATTAAAAGAACACAATCTATATCATATGAGCACATGTAAAACACAAAATTTTTTTTTTTTAAATCACCTAAAAAAGAAACCAGATAAGCCATACTCTTGCATAATTGAATATTGGAAGAAGATTTAATCAAAAACCAAAAAAACTAATTTAAAAAATAAAATTTTTAAAGTCCCCAATGAAAATATATCCGTTAAAGATTTTTCACCGCATCCCATAAAAAATGCTAAGTTTAAAAATATTTTTTTTTTTTATTAAAATTTGGTAAAATTCAAATTAAAAACATCAAATCTAAGAGTAATATAAAAAAGAGTGAACAATTCTGTAATAAATTATCCCGTAATACATATATTGTGCCTATTTTCTGCTCGTTTTAAGCTGCAGCTTATCTAAAGCTAGATATTTCGATTTACCCGAAGCTAAGAATGCTTAAGACGCAAATAGCAAGTTTTGCGCTTTACTTGTAATTCCAACTTTTGGTCGCTCCAAAAAGTAAATGCACCCTTAGCACTTTTAAAATTAATGGAAAACAAATACATACATTCTAAGCTTTAAGTGTCACTCAATAAATAAATAAAATAAAAACAAACAAAAAACAAAATATTTTTAACAATTATCTCTCTTTGGAAATTTATGTTAGTTTTGAAGCTGCCATTTAGTTAACATAATAGAACATTTATCAGAGGTTAAGGTGGATAGACAGAAACTAAGTTTATTAGTCTAGAATGGATCATAAGCTCCCTCTTCAATAGATTTTAGATCCCGCTAAGCTTAATAGTCAAGTCAGTATCATAAACTCCCTCTTTATTGGTAGTAATAGCTTTTGTTTCATTTCATTTGTGATTTTCGAAGTTAGCTCTTCAGTACAGTCACCTCACCACATTCTTTAGAAAGATATAGAGTATTAAATCCAGTGCCTCTATTGTAAGATATTTTTTATATATAATTTTTATATTCTAGAAAATACCTTACAACAGTAAGAATGTTGTTCCTTACATCCTTGAGCTTCGTCTAACTAACTAACTTCAATAAGTTAACGTAAGACTGCGAATTTTTGGACAATTTCGTTCTCGACTCGCGACGCTTGCAAAATATTCAAAGTCACACAGTGAATATTGAATGCAGTGTATAATTAAAATAAAAAAAAAGAATGTTTGTAGTACTTTTTATTATCCCAACTGGCTTCTGAGCCCAATTTTAAAAACAACGACGAAAATGAATTTGAAATTTCTATTTGTTTGCTGAGTTGGAAATTCGAGATTTGTAAGTGTAAGTATTGCATACAGTTAACTGCATGGTATTGCTACACATTAAGGTCTTAGTGGTTATTTTGGTGAAATTTAAGAACTTGAAAAAGTAGTTAATAAAAGTTAAAATAATATTTGGTTACAAAATAGTCAAACTAAGAAAGAATAGAAAGCCGAAGAATCAATGAAAAAAAAAAAATGGGTACAGAAAATTTCAAATTTTCTCTATAAAAAAACACACATACATCGAGTATGCTTTAACCCGCATACTCTTTCTTACTTTTACCCAAATTGGAACGGTTAGTCCTTTTCTTGCCCATTCATATACCTTAAAATCCGAAGGTATAACCGATACACAGGTTAGTGTAACTAGACAAAACCACCAGGTGTGTTCAAAAAGTATCGCGAATTTTGTGTTTTTTCAAAAATTATTTATTTATTCACGAATATCTATTTTGTCCTCTTTAAAGTAATCCCCGTGAGATACGTATTATACACTTGTGCCACTTGTGAATTTTTCCAATTCTTCAACACTTCAAAAAATCATTTTTTTTTATCTTGTTCAGCTCCTCCTTCGATGCCGTCTTTATCTCGTCAAGCGTAGCGTAACGTCATCCTTTCATGGGCCTCTTCAGTTTAGGGAACAAGAAAAAGTCACAGGGGGCCAGATCTGGGGAATACGGTGGCTGCGGCATCATTAGTGTGTTGTTTTTGGAAAAAAAGTCGTGCACAAGCAACGATGTGTGAGCAGGGGCGTTATCGTAGTGCAAAAGCCAATTTTTGTTCTTCCACAAATCCGGGCGTTTCTGCCGGATTGCTTCGCGCAAATTGCGCATAACTTGCAGGTAATATTCCTTATTGACCGTTCTACTCTGTGGCAAGAACTCATGATGCACCACGCCCCTGAAATCGAAGAAAACTGTCAGCAAAACTTTCACATTCGACCGAACTTGGCGCGCTTTTTTTGGTCTTGGTTCGTGCGGCAGCTTCCATTGAGATGATTGAGCTTTGGTTTCCACGTCGTAACCATAAACCCAGGATTCGTCACCAGTTATGACCCTATGGAGCAAATTTGGGTCGTCGCGGACAGAGTCCAACATCTCATTAGCAATGTTCATGCGATGCTGTTTTTGGTCGCAATTGAGCAATTTTGGTACGAATTTCGCGGCGACCCGTCTCATGTCAACATTCGGAATGCGTCCGCGCACTTAATTTCGTTTTTCACACAAAATTTGATACAGGTTCTTTGATCCATATTTTGAATAGGTAAAAATCGAAGACGATCCAAAACACGTGCAAGCAAAGCAGCTGTCAACAATTAAGTGAACATTCAAAATGGCCGAGCTTGTCGGCATAAGTGAGAGACATGAGTACCAACATAACGCCACAAAAAAATCGAAATTCGAATATACGTAATTTTAAAATTCGCAATACTTTTTGAACACACCACACTTATAAAGCGTCTTGTAACACTATAAATCAATTTAGAAAAAATTCGCAAAACTTAAAATGACACAAAATTATGAAAAATCTTCTTCAAAACGCTAGTTCTGATTAATTTATAATACACAGTTAACGACAATTTAGAAGAAAATTAACTCCATTTGCAGTTAAAAAAAAAAAAAATGATAACCACGGCACACCGTCTCCAAAAACCATATGATGTCAATCCCAATTTTAAAACTCCTCTAAATATTTGTGATATTTTGTGATGGTATTATAATATATATTTTTTGATTTTAATTTAAAATAAATTTTCTTTTCATACCCAGACAATACACATTTGAAGCAGCAAAAGTGGCTTGCGGCAACGTTGCCGGTCTTTTATCCTGGACAATGGCTATGGCTAAATATTTTGAAATTAATAAGGAGGTCTTACCCCTGAAAGCTAATTTAGCCGTACAAGAGGCAAAATATAAAATGGCTTCTGAGGAACTGAGTGGAGCCGAGGAAATGCTGCAACAAAAGGAAACTGAATTAGCGGAGGTTCAACGTATATTAGAAGATGCTGTTTCTAAAAAACAAACAGTATTGGCCGAAGCGCAAAAGTGTCAGGACAAAATGGATGCAGCCACAGCTCTTATTGGCGGATTGGTTAGCGAAAAGATTCGTTGGACAGAACAAATTTCTTCATTTAAAAGTGAAACAGAACGATTAGTCGGCGATGTATGTTTGCTAACAGCCTTTCTCTCTTACACTGGTCCTTATAACCAAGAGTTTCGAACCTACCTTATAAATCTTTGGACTAAACATATTGTTGAAAAGCTGATTCCATTATCAGCAAGTGTTAATGTTATTGACAATCTTACCCATCGCTCACAAATTGGTGAATGGAATATCCAAGGTCTCCCAACAGATGAATTATCTATTCAGAATGGAATAATCGCCACAAAGGCTACTCGTTTTCCTCTGCTTATTGACCCTCAGTCACAGGGTAAAGTTTGGATAAAAAATATGGAGAAACAAAATCAACTAATTATTACTACGCTAAATCATAAATACTTCCGTAATCATCTTGAAGATTCTGTGAACTTGGGACTTCCTATTATTATTGAAGATGTGGCCGAAGAGTTGGATCCGTGCCTGGACAATTTACTTGATCGCAACATTCTTAAGGTTGGCACTCAATATAAGATTAAAATTGGTGACAAGGAGATAGATTGGAATACAGAATTTAGGTGTTACATTACAACCAAACTTCCGAATCCGTCTTATACACCGGAAGTATTTGCTCGCACATCTATTATTGATTTCACGGTGACTATGCGTGGATTGGAGGATCAGTTATTAGGCCGTGTTATACTTACTGAACGAAAAGAGCTGGAAGATGAACGTGTTAAACTAGTAGAGACAGTCACAATAAACATGAAAAAAATGAAAGAGCTTGAAGCAAATCTATTACATAAACTGTCTACAACGCAAGGCAGCCTACTTGATGATGTAACAGTTATTGATGTGTTAAACACAAGTAAATCAACAGCAATTGATGTAAAGGAGAAAATTGAGGTAGCTAAGGTGACAGAGGGAAAGATTAATGCTGCTCGTGAAGAATATCGCGTTGTTGCCACTCGAGGCAGTGTATTGTATTTTCTTGTTTGTAGCATGACTATGGTTAACAATATGTACCAAACTTCGTTGGTACAATTTTTAGATCGATTCGATGCATCTATGCATAATTCAGCAAAAACTCACATAGCACAGAAACGTATCAAACGAATAATGAACTATCTAACGCTAGAAATTTACCGCTATAAGTCTCGGGGTCTCTTTGAAAAAGACAAATTTCTTTTTGTTCTTCTCATGGCATTGAGTATTGATCGCCAGTTAGACCTAATTACATTTGAAGAGTTCCATATTTTTATAAAAGGAGGAGCAGCTATTAATCTTAATAACTGTCCTCTTGTACCATTTCGCTGGATTACAGACGAAACCTGGCTAAATCTTGTACAACTTTCAAGTTTATCACCATTCGCAAAAATAATTTCGAAGATTTGTGGAAATGAACGTTCCTGGTTTATATGGTACAAAAAAGATTCTCCTGAAAATGAAATTATTCCAGAAGGATTCAATAGTCTGGATCCCTTTCGCAAGATGCTACTTATACGGTGCTGGTGTATGGACCGAACCATTGCTCAATGCCGAAAATATGTAGCTCACTCCTTAGGCGAACGTTTCGCAGAGCCTATCGTTCTTAATTTTGAAGAACTATTGAATGAGAGCCAAGCACTTATACCAATTATTTGTTTTCTATCACTTGGTTCAGATCCATCATCTAATATAGAATTGTTAGCTAAAAAGAATGACCTCAAGTGTCATCCAATATCAATGGGACAGGGTCAGGAGATACATGCTCGAAAATTAATTTCGACTTGCATGGAAGAAGGCGGATGGGTCCTGTTGCAAAACTGTCATTTGGGGCTAGAATACATGAATGAACTAATGGTTCAAATTCAAGAACTTGAGCGCATATGTGAAAAATTAATTAATCCAGGATTTCGTGTTTGGATTACTACCGAACCTCACCCTTTATTTCCAATAACATTACTGCAGATGTCACTTAAATATACAAATGAACCCCCAGCTGGAATACGTGCGGGTCTCAAGCGTACATATACAAATTTAACTCAAGATTTTCTTGATTATTCGCAATCTCCATTTTATTTGTCTCTGGTATATTCTATATCATTTCTTCATACTATACTACAAGAACGACGCAAATTTGGACCACTTGGATGGAATATACCATACGAGTTTAATTCATCTGACTGGCTCGCCAGTTGCTTATTTGTTCAAAACCATTTAGACGACCTTGAACCTGGAAGAGGTATTAGCTGGATAACTGTACGTTATATGCTAGGTGAAGTACAATATGGTGGACGTGTAACCGATGATTATGATAAGCGACTTCTTAATACGTTCACTCGTGTTTGGTTTCACGACGCTCTCTTCGAAGAGAATTTTAATTTTTTTAAAGGCTACATCGTATACTGCTTTAAGGAACGGGACTCATATATATCAGCAATTGACAATATGCTGAATATCGACCCCCCCCAGGTTTATGGATTCAATTCAAATGCCGAAATAACGTACCAAACTAACACGATTCGCAGTATTTTGGAAGAAATAATGTCCATTCAACCCAAAGGTAAGCGTGTATTACATATTACAATTTATAATTTTATGACAGTTGTTGTAAAAAGGAACTATAACCGGCACGTCTGAAACGAGAGAGGATCGGGTTGCCCGTCAAGTGCGGGAAATGCTAAGTAAAACACCACCAGCATTCGACTTATTTGATGTTAAGCAAGTTCTCTTAGCCGCTGGTGCTACGAGTTCTATGAACATATTTCTTCGTCAGGAGATCGATAGGATGCAGCGGGTATGTTTATTTTCAGCAACCATTTTAAGTTTGATATTTAAATAGTTATTTTTTCCAGATCATATTGCTTGTTCATTTAACCTTAAAGGATCTGCTTTTGGCGATTGAAGGTACAGTTATAATGAGTGAAAGTTTACAAGATGCCTTAGATAGTATTTTTAACGCACGGGTACCATCCGTTTTTAAGCGAGGTAGTTGGATTTCTTCTACCTTGGGCTTTTGGTTTTCCGAGCTAATTGACCGGCATTCACAATTCTATAGTTGGTGCTTTAGCTCGCGACCAGTTGTATTTTGGATGTCCGGTTTTTTTAATCCACAAGGATTTCTAACAGCTATGCGCCAGGAAGTTGCACGAGCTCATCAGGGATGGGCCTTAGATCAGGTGACAATGCATAACGATGCACTTAAAGTTAGTCCAGCGGAGTGCAAAAAGCATCCAAAAGAGGGAGTATTTGTTCATGGCCTATATGTCGAAGGTGCTGGCTGGGATAGACGAACTTCTCGCCTGGTTGAATCAACAAACAAAGTTTTGTTTGCACTTATGCCAGTTATTCATATCTATGCAATCTACTCAACAGCTGCAAAAAATTCAAAACTTTACACATGTCCTGTTTATAAGAAAATTAATCGCACCGATCTAAACTATATCTGTCCATTATGGCTGCAATCAAACAAACCGCCTGATCATTGGATCTTGCGAGGAGTGGCTTTATTATGTGATGTTAAATAGCTATAATTGTTAATAATTTTTTTGCTGAATATACTAAATGTACTAAAAATTGTATTTGTGTTTAATTAGTCAAGATTTAATATTTCTGAGATTTAGGCTTTTGGCTTGTGAGAAAAATTACATGCAGGCTCATAGGTTTGAACCGAACACGCGTAAGCGACTAAGTGAATACAGCTCTGTCTATGGGCTATGCGGAATTTTGGGTTCTCTCTTACCCTCTCGTGACATAAATAAAAATATTTGACATCGATGTAAGGAAGTAAGGCGAAAAATATCAAGACCGTCAACACGTTATCGACCGATGACATCTTTTATTTAGAGGTATGCTGTTTTAGACAAACATTCCCAGTTTAAAAAGATTAACAAAATTTTGATTGAGACCCTTCTCCTACTTTCTTGTAAGGTCAAAGATTTGACCAGCAATGTGTATTTATTAATTTAGCAGTCTTGGCCGATCCCATTTTTGATAGCTCGGATAAACTATGGAGGGAGTGGCATCACCAGAGTCCTTGGTTTTTTCTGTTTATACTGTGATACCTGAATAGCTTCTCTACCCGTGTCATGCAAAGTCTTCTTGTTCCAAAGGTGTTCCAAAGGTTTTCTGATATAAGAAGTTAACAAGCTACGGGTGGCTTAATAAAACCTCTTAGACCACTTCTAGTGTGGCATCACAGCCTACGAACAAGGACAATCTAGAGCTTCTTGCACTTCTGGACAACGGATCTTGTGATCTCCGCTGGTGGTGATCCAGTGTTGCAACGCGCCATATATAAAGGCAGTACCCGTATCGGGTCTGGCTAGATCTGCAGGCTTAAAGATGTGGGGTGGGGTGGAAAAATATATACATTTTTTTAATGTACAATGAGCTTATATTTTTTGCTCCCAAGGGGTAGCACTAAGTTATTTGCGCCACAAGCAAGGCGGAGCGTCAGGTCAGCAGTTGCTCCGCTACAGTGGAGGAGGTATATTTGCAGTAGTCTCAAGGATATTTTGAGATCATACCCCTACAACTGTAATATTGGTGTTCTAGCTACGAAAAATTTTTTTCAACTCCTTAATTTGCGGTGACTCGCTAAGGTTTGCTAACATTCATAAAGTCAATACCTCCTTGTTTAGTCATTCGGATGATTTTTAGCCACCGCATCAGAATGCTGCACGCAATCCTCCTCTCAGCATACGAGAAATTACGCGGGATAAAATTGGCAATTTCCCTTTCCTTACCCGTTCTTGCCGGATGATTAGATGCACGAGGGTTTTCCAACTATATTGACAACTGCACCAGTAGTTCTGGCTAAGAAAATAGGATTTCCAACCACTTTAGCTTGAATTTACTTTTGGTCAACCATTGAACCTATTTATTAGTCTCCATTCAGACTTTGAATATGAAACGCATTACACCTTCGTCGGGCCTGTTATGTGAAAACTAAGATAGGATCATTACGCGTAGGGTTTGGAGCGGAAACGGGATAAAAATATAAATTGCTTAGTAATGTTAACCGTGGAGGTTATATCCACTATAAAATTTTAGGTGCCAAAACGCAGACGTATTTTATTTTATATTTCTAGTTACGGTCGATTACATAGACAAGAGGACGTACAGCAAGACGAAAATTGTACAAAACCTGGCCAAAACGCATTTCAGGCAAAAGGCACCACTGTGTCCCTAGTGTAGGTAGCAGAAGCGCTTCCACTCTGTACTTCATGGAAGTAAAGCTGAGTACTCATGGTCTTCTGGAAGGAGAGGGTGTAAAGGACGAACTGCCAACAAAATATTTACTGCCGATTGTAGAAGAGCAGATTCTTATGAGGCGATGATCACAGTAGGTACACGTGCCTATCTGCAATAAGACAAGTTGTGATCTATCGCTTAAATTGCCAAGGAAATATCTAGATTGCGGTCATCGGAAATTGCAATAAGGATACAAGATTCTCCAAAATACCAGGGTGTGAACCAGGAAGTGAATGGAAAACGAGCGTTAGTTAATCATGGATTGAGCTAATTATGAGGGAAACTGGTGCACCCCCAGCATATAAAGCTGTTGGGTGATATAAAGCGTCAAACATGTGACGATGCGCGGTCTGCTGATGTCTATCATAGCGAGTTATTCCACTTAGGTAGGTTCGTTGACTGTAAAGAAGTTCCAATTATACCTAGCGCATTCATCTGGATTTCTGCATTGCTGAAATAACCGGACCCGGTACTACCGAAGCTTTGGAGGTGCCATCATGCTCTTCCTGCTAAGTATAGAGGGAGGTGAAGACAGAGGTCAGTGTGCGATGTATCAGACGGTTGCGTTAATAATCAAGTAAGGAAGAATTTTACTTCCGCTTCAGATCAGCTCAATAAGAGTTCAACCTGAATGTAAAATAATAGCTTTATATATATAATAACATTATTGTGAAAAAATCGTAGTATTTTTCTGGCCCATAAATGTTGCAATGACGACAATAACGCAGTAAGCTAAGTCAGCCCCGAAACAGCTACTCTGCCCACCGTCAGATGCAAATATAAAATTTCTTGTCTCGGAAAATCTTATAACCTACCTGTGCGATGCTTATACTAAACAACAAAAATTGATAAGCACTTCTACACTAACATACGAGTGTTTTTATATAGGCGGGAGCGGAACATATCTGAACAGATCAGTGAATTGGATAATCACAAATTTTTAGGTGACAAGAATTTTTAAAGCGGACACAGCAAAAGTTATTTGATTTTATTTGACTGGCCTTGCGCACGCTGAAAAAATATCTTGCTTAGATTTCTACCGTCTTACACATCCCGCAATACTCGGAGCTTATTACTTAAAACATTGAAAATTAGTCCTGATTGAACCTAGAGTTTTGAACTTAAATCTTCATGTGTAGTATCTAAAGTGACGAACTCGGTTCTTAAAAATAATTGTCAAGTCTGGAAACTTTAAACGATTTTATTTAAACTGAAATGTTCTGGTGACTTTAAATGTTCTGAATCTAAATTTATTATTGTTCCAATGGCAAGAACTTCTTCGGTTGATGTGACATTTTGACGAGTATGTAGCAATGTATTTACGACATTTTATTATTAATTCCTATGGAAAATTTTATATGTGAAACTTCTTAGTTTCATTGACCATTAAATAAAATAAACGGTTTTGGGAAATCGGATGATATTAGTATAGGCGAATTAGTTAAAGCAGATTGTAAATTTTGAAATGACTGTAAAGCCATTCATTCCACTTGAAACCTTTTTTTTAAACTCTGTTAAAAACTTTGTTAAGGAAAATCAAAATCGACGTGTTTCTCTACCAGTTGTTGACACAGCAAACTCTAGAATCAAGCAAAGGTATCTCTGTCATGCAAAGTAGGATTAGCTCTTCTCATACTTAAAGATATTTATTATAATTCTAGTCTAATTCTTGAGGTTCGAAATAGCCGAATTTTGATATATTAAACTTGTACGATCTAAGTAAACGGAAACAACGAAAATGAAAAAGTTTAAGCGTCATCACAAAGTTCGAACGGCATCGCATTATTTATACCAATATACGTGTTTTATAAGTAGTAGGGAATTGGGGATTCTAATACAGGAAGTGACTTCGTTTTTTAATTGCCCATTATTTTTAATTGCCTCATTAGTTTTTAGGTTGGGGAGCGAATGGTGTGGGTCAGTTTTGAGGAAAATGTGTGGTGGGAGGCATCTTTTTGAGGAAAATGATTGGGGGGAGCGACCTTTTTAGGAAAATGTGTGTTGAGTTGGTATCCGTGTAAGACATTTATGATCGAAAGATATAGATTTATGGGCGACCCTTTTCATATTGCGGGTTGTTAATGGCTTGAGGATCACTCAGTAGCACATGTGTACGACCTTTTTAGGAAAATGTGTGTTGGGTTGGTATAAGTGTGAATCATTTATGATCGATTTATGGGCGTCCATTTTCATATTGCTGTTTGACATTGGCATGAGGATCA